>CM040422.1:123411657-124011657 GCA_022702705.1 Papilionanthe hookeriana x Papilionanthe teres
TTTGGTTTCTTATGGATTTGCACCGTTTGAATTTTAGCTGTGGTGTTTCTGTTTAGTGTTGGCACTTCTATTTGTTGTGGTGGATTTAGGCTATGATGTTTCTGCTTGGTGTTGGTGCTTATGTATGTTATGAATTTGAGTAGAAGAAGAGAACTTATGTTGTGTGGTGTTTTTGTTTGTTGTGTACTTGAGAGATAGGGCCTTATGTGGGGGAGTGGATTTTGGTTGTGGTATTTATGTTTCTCGTGTATTATTTTATTGATCATCATTGTCATGAACACTATTATCACTGCTATGAGACATATACAGTGGAACTGCTTCATTAAACTCATGCAAACCTAATTTCAAAGATTATACTCAAAATAAATTCTTTTCACATACAAAAACTTCATGGAGTGAGACATTCTTTCACATGGCTTAGAAAATTTCTTTCAGAGAATATTATGCATTGATAACACTCGGGTATACATTGAAAAATTCTATAAGAAATGCCTCAAAGGTACTTTTTCATTGATCGTCATTGCCATGATCACTATCATCACTGCTAAGAGACATATACATTAGGATTGCTTCATCATGTTCATGCAAACTCAATTTCAAAAATTATGCTAAAAAAATTTCTTTTCACGCACAGAAACTTCATGGAGTGAGACCATCCATCACAGAGCCTTAGGAGATTTCATTAAGAGAATATTATGCATTAATAATCATTGAGTTTACATTGAAAAATTTTATAAGAAATGTCTCAAAGTTACTTTTTGGCTGTGGTGTTGTTGGTATTGGATTTCGTTTGTGGTGTTTATGTTTATTGTGTACTTGACAGCTAAGGTGCTCTTGGTGTTGGTGGAGAATCACAAACAAATGTGACTTCTTTTGGTGAGCAGACAGTCCGACATATTCCATTTTTGCCAGTGATTGAGAATGAATTGTATCTTTGGAGAACATTGTAGCTCGTGACATACACCATCTGCATGTTAAAAATAATATTATAATTTTATTAAATATAATTTTAATATTTTTTTAGCACTTTTGGTACTCACTGTTAAGTGAAGTGTATGTCTCGATTTTTGTATTGTTTTGAAGTGGATCTTTGCTTTTGAATTGTTAATTATATGACTATGATAGTTCTGTTACAAACAACATTACCGAACAGGGGCAGAATGGTCATTTGTCCAGAGACAGTTGTCACACAGCTGTTTTCAAACCGCAAAAAACAAACAACCAACCAATTTATCCGCAGCAACTTCCTGAGACAGATAAGCTGCAACCCAAATAGACCCTTAGTTTTTTTTGGTCAAAAGACCACTGGCAGTCCTTCATATCCTTCTTGCATACATTTATCTCACACCTAATTTCTGCTCCCTTTCTTCTTGGCGCAAATTAGGTCGGCTCCAACCTCTAGTCCTTCGCTTTTCTTCCTACTGCTCGAAGTTCCTCTGCTCCAGGCTCCAGCCCTCCTCTTTCTACGACGTTTCAACTAAAGCTTTTCTCGGTGAAGTTTAGATCTTTCATTTGCTTGTATGTGGAGTTCTCCATCCCATCTCTCTGTTCCAATTTTTTTTTGCCGCACTGATCAGTAGGTCGGCTCATGCAGCTGAATGAAGTACGTCGGCTTCAGCTATTTCTCAGACCCATCTCTCAACGTCTCTGTATAGCGCTTGTATGTAGGGTTTTTTTGTCTTTAGTGGAAGTGGATCAACAAGATTACCCCCTCATTCTGCGTTTTTTGAGATGAGAACATTGCCTTTTGTTGAAATCCTATGAAAGGTTTTTGTAGGGTTAGAATTGTAAAAGACTTGTTTTTTGGAGAAAGAACTTTGTTTTACTTTGTTGAAATAAAAATGTCGTGAGATGTATTTTGGAGAATCAAAATCATTTGGATTTGTTTCATCAAAACTGCAACCTTGATATATATAATCTTATTGTAGGATTGTATAAGAAAATCAAAATGTTGCATGCTTTGGGGCTTATTTGGTTGCTAATGATCAGCCGTGGCTTTTGTGGTTGATAAGCATTTTAAATTTATTGAACCTTAATATAAATTCACAATTAGTTTTGTAGCTTATTAAGTTGCCAAAGAATTTTCTTTTCTCACAATAATCTCTTATCAACATTGCAAAAATGAAGTTAACATGCCAGAAAGTTCATTAGTCAATCATGTCATTCCATCTCATAAATTTTCATCACATACTCTATAGCTGAGTTCCACTATTTCTCCTTGGAAAGTAGGATTTCAATAAGCTTTATCTCCTCTCATGACATTGCTTGCTCTTTCAATAGATTTATAGCTTGGTCCATAATAGAGCTAGTTGATTTGTTCTCTTTAAAAAATTTATCACTCATTCTAATGCTAATTAATTGCACCACACAGACCTAATGATTATCTCTCAAAGCCAGCATTATTGGATGTGAAGATTGTGTTTCTCTCCATACTTTCATCATCCACATCATTGTTAATTATATAATGTTGCATTTGTTTCCTTATATAGCTTCATCATATCATCAAATGAAATTTTCTATCCTCTCTGGGCTGACTCAATACGCTTCAACACGTTTCATAAATCACAAAAAAATATATTTTTTGTGACGATTTATGGTCCGTTTGGGGCGGCAGTGTTGTGCTGCATCGTCATTTTTCTTATTTGAAAAAACTGCGTTTTATTTGTGTTCTCCAAAAAATTGCAGTTAAAAGCTACATTCTCTGATCAGACATGACTATGTTGGGGCTGATAGAAAGTTGCAATCTGACCTTTTCGAAAAAAAAAAAAAAAAAAAGAAAAAAAAAATTATAATAGTCACTACGTTGTTTGAATATCAGTTTTTCTTTCAGCTGCTTCACAACTGCTTCTTCAGACAATTGAAACTGTCCTAATCAGACCCTAAGAGTACCCTAATATAAAGTTTATCCAACAAATATGAAATTCCGTTATCATTAAATATGACAAGTGAATTCCATTTGATAAATTTACAATTGTGTAATATTTAAAAATTTCATTGTCTAAAATAAATCAAGCTTCTAATGCATACAACAAATAAAGATCTAACCACATGCATCATCTTGTCCTCTATTGCTTTAACCTTCTCATGAAACACTAACATTATACATAAGAGGTATTTATAAAATAATCTACAAATTAAAATATTATGAATCTTTTTAGTAGCACCCACTGATTTAAAATTGATCTATACGACTCATAAAAAATTATGATGATAAATAATACAAGAACTATTATGGAAGGGTACTTGTAGTTTTTTATTTGTGAATTTTTTTTTTTGAAAAGTCTAAATTAACAAGTAAAAGAGCATAACCCCTTTTTTTTTTTTTTTTGAAATTTTATATAAAAATATGAAGTCTCAATTATAATCTAAGTTCTTATGAAAGCCACCAAACTCTATTGGTTGAACTTATATTTTCAATATAGAGCTCGACATGTAAATATATAGAAATTGGGAAAGTAAGAGTCCTCCTTTTAAGTAGGGCTCTCAAAACGGCTCGTTGTTCTCGAACAGCTCGTGTTCGGCTCATTAAAAAGCTCGTGTTTGGCTCATTCACAAAGTTAACAAGCCTTAACAAGCCGAACACGAACAAAGATTTGTTTGTTCATGTTTGTCTTGTTTTAGCTCGAAATACTTATTCCTCAATTATATATATATATATATATATATTGTTTAAAAATTTAAAAGATTTATAATCAATTAAAATTATTAATTAAGTAAATATAATAAAAATTATTAAATTAGATTCAAATGATATTTTAATATAAAAAATAATTCTTAAATCTTGCCCTAACCCTTAACATCTTATGGTTACGTGATTAGAATTGTCAAAACGGCTTTTTGTTCGTGAACAGCTCGTATTCGGCTCGCTAAGCAAACGAGCCGAACACAAACATAATTTTTGGGCTCAAAATATAAACGAGCCGAACATGAGCTGAGTCAGGACTCGCTCGTGTTTGGCTCGTTTACACCCCTAATTTTAAGTAAAATATATGAAATATAACTCAACTTGCCCTTTCATTATGAGCACCACACATAACGAGGAAAAAAGTATTACATGATGATTAGCTGTGTGCGAATTGGGTGTATTTTATAATGTATTAATACCCTCAATACGGTGAGTAGGGCCTCAGCACACCCTAAAATATACCCAATCCATACGTACGTAATATTCTCTCCATAGCAAAGCAATAACTGCCCATTAAAATAAATTTTAGACATGTAAATACATAGGAATCTAAGTGATATCCATGTAATTCCTTCAAAAAAGAAAAATTAAAAAAAAAATCAACATTAAAGTCAAAGTCAATTGTTCAACCCTTCACACCCCAGTCAGCTGAGCCACCTAATTCCCTGTAACTAACAGGCAAAAACGTCAAACTATGACCTACAAAATTGTCCCTCTCCTCTTAATATATATCAGAAATCAGAAGCCATGGAAGAGCTGCATATCCTCACAAGAAAAATGGCTAAAAAGCAACAGGTCTTCCTCACCGTCTCCCTCCTCCTTCTGTGCTTCTTCCCCATGCCCTCCTACTCTGCTCCATTCTGTATACTTCTCTCTTTCTCCAAACCATTGCTCTTCATCTTCATGCCTTTATTCAATTCTACTACACATTTCATTATGTGATTTGCGTACTTCTGTTGTTTTATCATGATCTCCTACAGGCTTTGTAAGGTTCGGCTGCAGCATTAATAATAATGAAGGTCGGAGGCTGCCGTATTACCCCTCACCGCCGGTTGGAAACAGGCAGATTAGGCAGGACGATCCTAGAACTCCGCCTGTTAGAGCCCTTTCTGCTCCACCTGCACCAAGCACAATATTATAAACAGAATGTCATGCTGATATAAGGAGATTGAGAGATCTAGGCTCACCACTCTTCACATCACTTTAGAGGCCGGGTGAAGATTTCAAATAAAGCTTTGATCTTGTTGTATTTAATGAATTGTCAATTAGCTACTTTGATATTGTATTAAGAGATTTCTTTCTCATAAATAGTCTATCTTGCTTCACCTGTTTGTTAAGTCATAGGCTTAAATAGCTCATTGAGCAAAGGTAAAAAGTTTAAACAATATTAGTTATCTCTGTATTATGAATAAGTTAATTACTTACGCACGTTTGTATAGTAAAATTTCTGCTCTAATCAAGCATGAAATTTGAAGCAAGTTGTGCAGTTTAGAGAGGTTAGGCGACTTAGAATCAATGATAAATTATTTACTTCTAATCCTTTGGCAACAAAAGACTGCCAAAATTATGATTTTGTTGAAATGAATGCAACAATTACCATAACTTCATATTTTGTGCAAGACAAGTGGCCTAGTTGGCGATAAAATATTTACTTCTAATCTTTTGACAACAAAATACTGCCAAAAATATCATTTTGTTGTAATGAATGCAACAATGACCATGACTTCATATTTTGTGCAAGACAAGTGGCCTAGTTGGCTAAGTTGATTGATCAAAATGAATTGACTTGTCTGGGTTTTCACTTTTCATGTGCAAGTGTTATGTAAAAGGAAGTAATAAAGATATGTTATATACACCTACAAATTCTACGATTAATGTATGCATGGTAATCTAAAAATTTTTTATATACAAATCTCAATAACTTTTGAAGAATTAGAATCAAGGATATAAAATATTAGCAGAACACAAGCTCATGCCTCCGATTTCGATTAAGACAATTAGGGAAGATGACCAATCTACTTCACTTTCCCCAGGCATAATAATATGATGGGTAAGATGCACAAATAGAAGAGGATTAAAGGTCGGTCAGTCTTATCATCACTTTATAGTGAGTAAAGATACAAAATAAAGCTTTTATCATATTATATTTGATGAATCTTCTTTCTTCTTTTAATTACTTGAGTTTGTGTTGAGTTTTCATGCAACACTTGTAAGATGATACTTCATTACTCTATCGTTACGAACCTTCCGACACGCATTAGTTTAGTGTCGTATATGGGAAGCGAAATCTTGTTCGGCACTGTGATATACATCATCTAAATGGTGAAGGAACCTCCTTTGCACCTCTTACAGATGCATTCTTCAATGTGGGGAGCAACCTAAACTGTAGTCTCAAAATGACATTCACGTCAACATCTCAGGCACAATTATTGTGTGGTAGTCTTTCCATGATTTATTAAAACGAAAAGTCTATGACAACTTTGTCCAACCTAGGAGGAAACTTTCATTGTTGTCTTGAAAAGTCGTTCAGGTTTATATTCAGGGCACGGCAGTGATGGGGCAGTCATCTCATGTTTCATTCAGTCATCAATTCTTTGAGAACCGCTCCAGACTGGAGGCAATGTCGCAAATAACACTTCCTTCACCCCCACTATACTGGAATTCACAAAATATTTTCTAACATCTCATTCCAAGCTTAATCGATTATAGGGGACTTGATACGATCTCTTTCATCATAGGCTACAGTCGTCAAATAAAAGCATCGACTAAAAGCCTCAGATAGGTAAAAATCCTTGGATATTTCCCAGTGACCACTTCCATCACAGGCTGCAGTCATGAAGAAGAAACTTCGATTAACAGCCCCAGATAGGTCAAAAATCATTGGATTCCCATCAAATTCTTCCATTACATCCTTAAGTCGTCAAGCGGACACACTTTGACTAACATCCTTGGAAAAGTCAAACATTAGTAGTAGCAGACAAGGTCTTCTCCCATACCCTTAGAAGTTGAGCCTAAGAGACAAGATTCAATGAGAAGATATCATACCATATGAAGTCAAGACTATGAGGGAAGGCTTAATGGGAGCTATGGTACCCCAAGAAGGTGAGCACATGAGACATGTCTCAATGGGAAGCTACCATGCCCTTTGAAGATGAGTCAATGAGGTATGTTTCGATAAAAAGCTTGTAATGGATAAAGTACTCACTAGAAAGACGTCACAAGAGTAAGTGGTTGATAGAGTCTCCACTCAAAGATTTCAGAAAGTTACAAATCTTAGAAGACAAATGTATATCAAAGATCATAGAAGGCTAAAAGCCTTATAAGGTATAGGTACATCAAGGACCTCGAAATGCTATAAGCCTTAGAAAATATAAGTACTTCAAAAACCTCAAAAGGTTATAAGCCTCAAATTGCACAAGTAGGTCAAAGACCTTAGAAGGATACAAGCCACAAAAAGAACATGTACATAAAAAACTTAAGAAGTCGCAAGTCTCAGAAGATACATGTTTAGGAAGTTGCAAATCTCAAAAGATATGATCCTCAAATATCCTCAAAAGGTATGTGATCCTTTTTTTATACAAAGTGTATTTGTTGACTTTGACTGCAAACTTCTGCACATTTAAGAAGCCAAAGTATCTCAAAAGGCATAAGCCTCAGAAGAACCTAATGCCACTATACACATGCTCACGAGAAAGCATAACACCCCAGAAGTGGGGCAACAGTAACCCAAAAGTTGGGTGACCTCATTCTGGATATTAGGCAACAACACACTGAAAGTGGGGCAAAAGAATCACAAAAGAAGGGCAAACACAACTCATAAAGAAATACAAACAAACACATTATCACATTGTACAAATGCCACATTAAGGGATTTGAACACTACAAAGATCAACACACACTGTGCAAAAGCAACAACAAGTCAGCTTATCTCCAAATGGTGTTGGTATTGCCTCTTAAAAATCCTGTTGCTTCCTTTGGTTTTCGGCAAGACGAGATTCTTTAGATGCCAACATCTTAGCAACGTAAAATTAAGATCCCGGATCTCTTGCTAAGTAGGTTGGGGACAACTTTCTTCTTCATCATTAAAGCGAGATAACAACACAAAAGAAGATTCATGATCTCTTGATAAGCCAGTCGAGGATAACTTTCTTTTTCTTTCTTCAAAAAGCGCAACAACAACGCAAAAAAAGATCCCGAATCTCTAGTTAGATATGACTAGAAAGTTTTTTTCTTTCACCAGAAAGTGAGATAGTAACGCAAAAGAAGATCCCAAATATATTGCTAGGCAGGTCAGGGACAATTTCTTCTTCTTCCTTCGGAAAGTGCGAAAACAACGTGAAATAAGATCTCAGATCTTCTGCAAGGCAAGTTAGGTACAACATTTTTTTTCTAAGAAATCATGTTGATCACCCGCTAGCAAGCCGAGGGGATTCCAACTCCTTCATCTTCTCCTTAGTCTCTTTATAGGCTAAAAAAATTCCAAAAAAATAAAAAGAAACTAAAATAATATCCAATATTATTTTAGCCCATAGATTGTTGACGTGGTCATCTATCATTCAATGGATCACTCCGGTCTTCTGTCGTATGAGTTCGTATCCCATAGATCGTTGACATGGTAGCCTACCATCCATGCCCATAATTTGCTGACATGGTCATCCACCATCAACTGAATTACTCCCACTTTCGACCAACTTTAGCCACCAACCACCACCATCCCGAGTCGCAGGACAACCTTGATCGCCGCCAGCCACATGTGTCCAACCAACTCTCGTCACAGCCGGCCTCTTTGGCCACCGCCGCCTCCTGACACATCTGACCATCGATCGCTGACAACCACCGCCTCTGGTCTTCGGCCCCTAGCCGCCTACCTCCAGCTAACTTTGGCACCACCACTTCATCCTGCCATTGTCGTTGCTGACCACCTCCAGCCATCGTCCAACTTCGGCCTCTGACCAACTCCGACCACTACTGTCACTGCCGGCTACCTCTTGCCACTCCGACCACTGTCGCTGGCCGCTACCTCTAGCGGCAAAAAATAAATTAATTTTTTGAAGGTCAAGGGATTTGAACTCATGGCCTGACGCAAATAAAAAAACCAACTGGACTAAAGTGCTTTTTTTTATATAAATATGCACTACAATTTTATTGCTCACATTCGAAAATTACATAATTTAGGCGGGGGGGGCCCACTAAAAAGTCCAAAAATACATATAATTCACCCCCAAGAGTCCTTGCCACCTGAACTACATATAACCCACGAGATCACAAGTATACCCAAAAAAGAGAAAAAATCTCCAAAACTTATACCCAATCTAGCTCCAGCTTGTCCAACCAATCTTCAAAAATAGACCTGGCAAAAGGTATAAATAATGCAAAAAAGAGATGGCCAACTAACCAAATAACAATCAGCATCAGAGAAAGCAACCTTCATTGAAGCATGATATAGAGTGAGTCTAAATGAATGATTTGTAACTAGGGAAGGGCATATAATACTGGCAGAAACACTTAAAAAAAAACCACCACTTCCAGTCATTAGTGTGTTTTCTGCACAAGAAAATTAGTACTCCAAAAGAGAAAACAGTCATATTAAGTAGAGTCCTTCCATTATTAGGTAGAAAAGAAGAATCAACCACAGTCGCACAGCAGAGAGGAGCGGAGCAGCCCCCATACCAGGGCAATCCAAAAGGATATTTAGTTACTAACCCCAGCCAAACAATCTAGCGAAGAAACTGAGTTATACAGCCTAGCCCCAAAAGCGGCTTCCAGTAAAGCAACACAGTCTTTCTTTAAATGGATAATTATGAAAATGTTACCTAAAACTTTATTTTTATTTTTTTACATTTATACTACTGCAATCTTTCATATCACAACAAAAATGTCACTTTTTAATTTTTAAGAGAATACATCTTTCCATGCCATACATAGGTAAGATGACATGTATATAAAAATTGAAATTTAAGTTTTGGACATTTAAATACATGGGAATATAAGTGATATCCATGTAGTTCTTCCAAAAAGAAACAAAAAAAAAATCAACATTAAAGTCAAAGTCAATCGTTCAGCCCTTCACACCCCAGTCAACTTAGCCAGCTAATTCCCTATTAACTAATAGGAAAAAACGTCAAAATATGACCTACAAAATTGTCCCTCTCCTCTTAATATATATCAGAAATCAGAAGCCGTGGAAGAGGTGCATATCCTCACTAGAAAAATGGCTAAAAAGCAGCAGGTCTTCCTCACCGTCTCCCTCCTCCTTTTGTGCTTCTTCAGCATGCCCTCCTACTCTGCTTCATTCTGTACACTTCTCTCTTTCTCCAATTCACTGCTCTTCATCTTCATGCCTTTATTAAATTCTACTACCCATTTTATTAAGTAATTTGTGTATTTTGTCGTTTTTATCATGATCTCCTACAGGTTTTGTAAGGTTCGGTTGCAGCATTAATAGTGAAGGTCGGAGGCTGCCGAATTACCCCTCACCACCCGTTGGAAACAAGCCGAGTAGGCAGGACAGTCCTAGTACTCCGCCTGTTGGAGACCTTTCTGCTCCACCTTCCCCAAGCACAATATTATAAAGACGCTGATATAAGGAGATTGAGAGATCTAGGCTCACCACTCTTCACATCACTTTAGAGGCTGGGTGAATACTTCAAGTAAAGCTCGATCTTATTGTATTTAATGAATTGCCAACTAGCTACTTTGATATTGTATTAAAAGATTTCTTTCTCAAAAACAGTCTTCCTTGCTTCACCTGTTTGTTAAGTCATAGGTTTAAATAGCTCATTAAGCAAAGCTAAAAAGTTTTAACAATATTAGTCGTCTCTGTATTATGAATGTGTTAATTACTCATGCATGTTTGTATAGTAAAATTTCTGGTCTAATCAAGCATGAATTTTGAAGCAATTTGTGCAGCTTAGAGAGGTCAGGCAACTTAGAACCAATGATAAATTATTTACTTCTAATCTTTTGATAACAAAATACTGCCAAAATTATCATTTTGTTGAAATGAATGCAACAATGACCGTAACTTCATATTTTGTGCAAGACAAGTGGCCTAGTTGGCTAAGTTGATTGATCAAAAATTAATTGATTTATCTGGGTTTTCACTTTTCATGTGCAAGTTTTATGTAAAAACAAGTAATAAAGATATGCAATATATATCTACAAATTCTACAATAAATGTATGCATGATGATCAAAAAATTTTTATATACAAATATTAACAAGATTTGGAGAATAAGAATCAAGGATATAAAATATTAGCAGAACACAAGCCCATGCCTCCGATTTCAAATAAGAGAATTAGGCAGGATGACCAATCTATTTCACTTTCCCCAAGCACAATAATATGAAGGCTAAGCTGCAAAAATAAAAGGAGATTGAAGAAGGTCGGTCAGTCTTATCATCACTTTATAGTGAGTAAAGGTATAAAAAATACAGCTTTTATCTTATTATCTTTAATGAATCTTCTTTCTTCACTTTAATTACCTGAGTGTGTGTTGAGTTTTTGTGCAACGCTTATAAAACGATATTTCATTACTCTACCATTGTGAACCTTCCAACACGCATCAATTTGAAGTCGTCTATTGGAAGTGAAGTCTTGTTCGGCATTGTGATATATATCATGCAACTGTCGAAGGAACCTCCTTTGGACTTCTCAAAGAAGTATTCTTCGATGTGGCGAGCAACCTTTACTATAGTCTCGAAAGTCAATTCACGTCAACATCCCATGCACAAGTATTGTGTGGTAGTCTTTTCAAGGTTTTTTCAAACAAAAAGTCTATGACAACTACTTACAGTTTAGGAGACAACCTTCATTGCAGTCTCAAAAAGTCGTTCACGTTAACATCCTAGGCACGACTGTGATTGGGCAGTCATCCCGTGCTTCATTCAGACATCAAGTCTTTGAGAACCGATTCCAGACTGAGGGCAATGTCGAAAATAACACATGCTTAGCACCCCCACCATCTTGGAGTTCTCCTCAACTAGATCATAAAGCTAAATCTTCTTAGATGGTTTACAAGCTACTATGGAAAACACTTTTGCCGAGGGACACCAAAGTCAATAGCAGCAACTAGCAAGTTACCAAACATTATTCTTAAGTGTGATTGCACATATTTCCAAAAAAAAACTACAGTCCATTGTGACATACGCCCTAGTCTCGAAGAAACAGAAAATATTTTCTAACATCTCATTCCAGGTTTAATCGTTTACAGGGGGACTTGATAAGGTCTCTTTTATCATAAGCTACAGTTGTCAAGCTGAAGCTTCGACTAACAACCTCAGATAGGTAAAAAATCCTTGGATAATTCCCATCGACCTTTTCCATCACAGGCTACAGTCATCAAGAAGAAACTTCGATTAACAACCTTAGATAGGTCAAAATCATTGATGGATTCCCGTCGAATTCTTCCATTACATGCTAAAGTCGTCAAGTGGACACATTTTGACTGACATCCTTGGAAAAGTCGAACCTTAGTAGTAGTAGACAGAGTATTCACCCATACCTCTTGAAAGTTGAGCGTAAGAGGTAAGATCCGATGAGAAGATACGATACACTATAAAGTCAAGACTATGAGGCAAGGCTCAATGGGAGTTATGGTACCGCGAGAAGATGAGCACATGCGACATGTCTTAATGGGAAACTACCATATCCATGAAAGACGAGCCGATGAGGTATATTTCGATGGGAAGTTTGTAATGGACGGAGTACTCACTAGTAAGACTACACAAGAGTAAGTGGTTGACAATGTCTTCACTTAAAGATTTTAGAATGTTACAAACCTCAAAACACAAGAGTTTATCAAAGATCTTATAAGACTACAAGCCTTATACGGTATAAATTTATCAAGGACCTCAGAATGGTATAAGCCTTAGAAGACATGAGTACATCAAATACCTCGAAATGCTATAAACCTCAGAAGACACAAGTATGTCAAAAAGACACATGTATATAAAAAACTTAAGAAGGCGCAAGTCCCAAAAGATATATGCCTAAGAAGGCATAAATCTCAGAAGATATGATCCTTAAAAGATACGTGATACCTTTTTTATATAAAGTACTATTGATTTTTTTAAAATGAAAAATAATATATATATAATTTTAATTTTTTAAAAAATAATTTTTTAATTTTGAAAAAAGGTGACCGAATATATCTCATAGATTTAACAATTTGAATAATTGAGTGTGCTATTACAAGCGATATTTCACCTTGAAAGATAGGAATATTACTTGATAATAGGCTTAATTATTCAAAATAAGAAATTTATGATATTTATTTGGTCTACCAAATTTCCAACATATTGTTTTTCTACCTGAACCGAAGGTTAGATAAGATTTAGATTATCTGGGTTACTAATTCTACTATAGGCGAAGCCCCTATAGTTAATTACATCATAAGCTATTGGAGTTACTTAAGAAAACTCACGATTAAGATGGAGGTTTCGTTTTCAAAAATTCAAAGTTTTGTTTCATTATTGATCATAGAAAAATCTAATGATAAAAGTTCAATGTGGAACACTTATTTTGAAAACTAAATGAGCGAAATGAATGAGATGTTATAGATTCTGATGAGAACCCAGTGACTTCGCAAACTATCATATAGTTTGACTTTACAGTTGTAAGCAAAGTTATTTAATGTTTTACTCCTGCAATTTATTTAAAATTTAGAAATACATTTGCACGACATACATTCATGCAAACAACTTAAGAAGATGGGAGGACATATGTCGTACTGAACAACGACCTCGATATCCTAAAAGAGTTAGTGTTTATATCACACGACATACAATCATGCGAAGGCCTAAAAATAGTGTGAGGATTCACATCGTGCTAGACGATCGATCTTAAAGTCCTAAGGGTTTATAATTTTTAAATCTATGGAAAGTTTAATTCATATTTTGTCTTGATCGTCGCCCGAAAATTGACCACGTCTCGATCGCGTCGTCGCTCGTTCTGTGAAAAGAGAAGATAAGAGAGAAACCATGCATCGGGCGGCCTATCATAAGTTCTTTATTTTATTGTTGTGATTTTAGAAAGTGCATTTGAGTTGATGATTGTTGTTATTCAAGACAATTAAAATGAATGAGTATTTTAATTAAGTTAGGCGATGTCGGTCAAGATTTCACGATTCCGTCGTTTCGGCATCACCGTTGGTTTTGAATTTAATTAGCCTAAGCAAGCTGTTAGACCTGCTTAGACCGGAGAACTCTTGTTAGCAACCGTAGGTTCCTCCTTCAATGAATCTTCGTAAATTCAAAGTGTGAATTATTATTGTTTGTTACTTATTTTTCATTTTACATTTTTTTTAATATGGAGGTTGATGATTATTATTATTAAAGTGATAAAAATGAGAGATTTTATTTTATGTTAAGCGACGCCGGTCAAGATCGTATAGTTCCGTCGTCTCGACACTGTTGTTAGTTTTGAATTTACTTAGCTAAAAAAATTGTTAAACTTATTCAGATCGGAGGACTCTTGTTAGCAACCACGGGTTATCTCATTCAAAAATTCCTCGTAAATCCAAAAGGGCGGGTTATTATTATTATATTATTTTTAATATAAAGGTTTATTTATTATATTATGTTATATCTTATTGAGTTATTTTGGATAGATCTCACTGATGCAAAGTTTGACGTCGTTCATTTCAACTGCTCCTGAGTAGCTTTTGCGATAATCCAATGCCCCAATCACTACCGAGTTTCCCTCGCAAAGGTGCACATAAAAGTTCGTATGAGAATTTGGGAACAATATAGAGTGTTAAGAATCATACATAGAAAAATGTCTTAATAATAAATAAAAAATATAAGTAACTATGCATATGATGTGATATGAGATATACTTTAGAACTCTTGAACCAACCCATGATATGTGGAGACTGTGACTCAGAAAGATAGGAATGCCGTGGAAGCGGTGACCCGACGGATATATGTGTCGTCGAGGCAGTGACCCAAATGAGTGGGCATGCCATGGAGGCAGAGGCCTAAAGGAGTGGGTGTGTCGTGGAGGCAGTGACCCGACGGATGAGTGTGTCATGGAGACAGTGATCCGAAAGAGTGGGCGTGTCGTAGAGGCAGATACCCGAAAGATCAGTGACCCGAAGGAGTGGGCATGTCATGGAGGTAGAGGCCTAAAGGAGTGTGTCATGGAGGCAGTCACCCGAAAGAGAGGGCTTGTCGTAGAGGCAGTTACCCGAAAGATGGGTGTGTCGTGGAGACAGTGACCCGAAAGAGTAGGTGATGATCCTCACTGGAAAGAATCATACAAGTGGGATGAGTGTATGAATGGACACTCAAAATGTGGCTCACGCAATTGATAAAGATTATGCAATATGTTATGCAAGACACATAGCACAAGAGGTGTTGTGTTCGATCGCCTAGGGTATAAGACGTCACTGGGGAGAAATACACCTTGCCCCAATAACGAGCAAACACATAGGCAAATGACAATTACATACCGAATGTAATGCACAATACAAGCAAACAAGCAGACACATGCACATACAAAACATGCATCATGCAAGTGATTGATCGACCGGGCTAGGGCGGCCGGTCGGACCTAAGTGGTCAGGAGACCGGGTCAGGAAGGTCGATCGGACCAAGTGACTGGTTGACCGGGTCGGGGTGACCGGTCGAACTAAAGTGCTCTGCCGCTCAGGCTGACATGATTGATCAAGGCAACAGTGATGTCGACTGAGTCTTAGCGACCGGTCCAGACAGAAGTGATACCTACCGAGCTAGGGCGGCCGGTTGAGGCGAAAGTGACGCCAACCAGGCTGAGGGCGGCCGGTCGAGGCAATGTGCTAAGCTGCCTGGGACGGGGAGGCTGATCGAGGCAAAAGTGATGCCAACCGGGCCAGGGCGGCCGGTCGAGGTAAAAGTGATGCCAACTGGGTCGGAGACGGCCGGTTGAGACAAGAGTGATGTCGACCAGGTCGGGGCAGTTGGTCGAGTTGAAAGTGATGCCGACCGGGCCGGGGTGGCTAATCGAGGAAAAAAGTGATGTCGATCGAAACGGGGCGGCCAATTAAGGCAAAAAAGATGCCGATAAGGTTGGGGTGGCCGATCGAGGTAAGAGTGATGCCGACTGGGTCGTCGCGGTGACCGGTCGAGACAAGACTGATGTCGACCGGGTCGGAGCGACCGATCGATGCAAAAGTGGTGCGAACCGAGTCGTGGTGGCCGATCGAGACAATGTGCAAGTGCAAAATACTCCATGCATGATACACATGCAAACAACGATTCAAAACATACGATCATGCCCGATAACAAGCCACACTCGTGCTAACAATTTCACAAGGGATACCTAGGTTTAACACTTAGATGAGCGGCGTAACCGCCTTCTGCTTTGGCGAGGTGTGTGGCGAGTTTCACCTCCGTGTCTCCAGAAGCAAACACTCCACGATGTTGTGGAATAGACTAGCGACGAAGCTTTTCCCATTTCACAACCCCTCGTGATTTTGCAAAGTGAGCTAGCTACAAAATTTTTCTCATTTTGCAAAATCCAAACATCTCAACTTCTTCAAGGAAGGTTGGGAAAAACCAAAGCAAGGGAATATTGAGACTCCAACCCGCTAGGATTTAGGTCTAGGGTTCATAGATGGAAACACTTAGCTCTCAATCACACATGTGATTCCTAACCTAGGGACTATCTCTAGGAAATCAACAGCCGATCCAGGGAAGTGTGGTCGTGCTGACTAACGTCAGCCGACACATTCACCGTACCCAGCACGCCTACCCTAAGCTAAACCTAAGGTCGGCTCGGAAAGATTTTTAGATTTTATACCGTCGCATTGATTGTGGACGTCTTCGCCGCTTGCTCCGAGTTGTCAGTGTTCGGTCTACGCATCGATGAATCTTCATGAAAAGGGATCGACACGTCGAAGCATGCCTGAATTTACCCAAAAATCTTAGTGCATGAACTCCTCTAATCTCTACATCTACTGGCGGTGCCTGGATTAGTTTCAAGTCCCTAACCTCTGGATCATTCCCAATCATCTAAAGAGCACGCTTTTGATCCTTCCTTTTCATTGCACAAAACTAACAATCCGATGCAGACGTTGGTAGAACTAATTGCCATGACCGTTGGAATAGTCACAATAACAAATTCAGTGGAATCTGTACCACGAAAAAGCTTTCTTACTTTGATCATTGTCTCTCTTAATTGCTCCAGTTTATCAGAAGCATCTTGGCGTTGTTCTTCCTGTCTAAAGACTGATTTAATGGCTGATGTCGCCGCAGTAAGCTTCTTTTTTAGCTGAAGCAGGCAATAATTTTGATGAGCCATTAAAAAAATATGCAAGAAGATAAATTGGTCTATGTTGAGTAAATTCTGATTCTTAAAATCATGCCAATGGATGCATCTAAAAAAATCTGGCAAAGACAAAAGTCGAAGAGTATGGCCCGTGGGAGCGGTATAACAAAAAAGCTCTGTGGCTAAACAGGCCATATTCTTGTGATTCAAGAAATTGCATGACCTTTGATAATGCAATAGCTTCACCTAATCCCGGGGGACGTGTGTCAAGTAGCTCTCCAAGCTGTTCTGCAAGTATAACAAGACCCATACTATCAATAAAGTCTTTGACTCCTGTACCTCCAGTTATTTTGACTGGTACCACGGAATTCCCCTCTAGCATTATCAGGATTTATCTTACCTCAAGTGCAAACAATGGTGAATCAACTACACTAACAGGTACCAACGTTCCACCAGTCAAGTCCTTAAGGTACAGAAAAGCGGCGGTCCGCTGCATGACCGCCGGAGATGGAGACGGTCTGAGACGCGGGGCGGCACAAGAAGCCGCGATGTGCGGCCGCGAGTGAGAGGCGGCACGCGAGGCGCGGCGTTGGAGACAGCAGCAACGCCAATTTTAGTGAAGGGCGGCGACTGGCCATTTGTCGGCGAGGAGGAGCGCCGGCAGGCGAGCTCGGGCGCGAGAGGGAGACGACGGCGAGTGGAGCTAGGGCTGGCGCCTGCCCCATGTCGCCATCGAGTGTTCTCTTTGAGGAGGGGAGGGAGGGCAGGGTTGCGTGAGGTTTTATGATTTCCTTATTATTATTATTATTAGTTATAATTCAAAATTCTCGATTTGTGTGTTATTTATCCCCTCGCACAAATTCATAACAATATGGGTGTCTTCCCTAGGTAAAATCAATGTTCCTTACGCGCTTGCTTGGTCTGTTTCGTCATCCGAGATTGTTTGGACAAATTCATTGACGATCAGGCAATTCAAGTTCAATTTGCATGTGATGCGGCGAATGAGATCCTTTGGTCTGATTGGAGTCGTCCGATAAGCAAAATATCGATCGGTTTTAGCCTAAGCGATGATCAAAGTCTGACAGAATGATCCCGACAGCGTGCCTCTTAACACACATCGGAGGGCCTCAAACTTATGTCATGAGAGCTTTCATTTTATTTAAGTATGACTTTGATTTTGATTTAATAATGAAGTGTATGTAAGTGTGAATGTGTATAAGGTATGAATTATGATGTTTGTGTGTGTGTTATGTATTGTGATGTTTGTGTGTGTTGTTTCAAAGAATGAAAACCCCTAATTTCAATGTATCTTCTTATGACATATTCAGTCCTTATAGAAACTCAACTCAAGTTTCAAAACGTTGGTTTTAATCAACTCTAATCAGTGTCGAGGATTTGAAACAACACATATGAGACTACAAAGAGTCGAGAAGTGGTTTGAATTTCTTAATGTAGTTGGTCCTGATCTAGTCTTCTATGAGAGTTAGTAGGGAAGTCCTATGACTAGATCCTATGTTCTAGATAATGAAACAAATCTCAAATGAAGTCAATAAGTACATTTGCTTACTTTAATTGCAAACTTTTGCACATCCTGGTTCTCTTGCTAGGCATATTGGGGACAACTTTATTCTTCATCCTAAACTGAGATAACAACACGAAAGAAGATTCATGATCTCCTGCTAAGCGCTCGAGGATAACTTTCTTTTTCTTTCTCCACAAAACACAACAACAACGCGAAATAAGTTCCTGAATCTCTTGTTAGGCATGCCTAGAAAGCCTTTTTGTTTCACCAAAAAGCGTAACAGTTACGCGAAATAAGATCCCAGATATCCTGCTAGGCAGGTCAGGGACAATTTCTTCCTCTTCCTCTAGAAAGTGCGACAATAATGTGAAAGAAGATGCAAGGCAAGTTAGGTACAAATTTTTTTCTAGGAAATCATTTAGAATACCCGAGGGCATTCCAACTCCTTCATCTTCTTCTTGGCCTATTTATAGGCTAAAAAAATTCTAAAAATAAAGAAGAAACCAAAATAATATCCATTATTAATTTAGCCTACAGATCATTGATGTGGTTGTCTACCATCCAATGTGACGTGAAAGAAGATCTCGGATCTTCTGCAAGGCAAGCTAGGCATAACATTTTTTTTTAGGAATTCATGTTGATCTCCCGCTAGCAAGCCGAGGGGATTTTTACTCCTTCATCTTTCCTTGGACTATTTGTAGGCTAAATAAATAAAATAAAAAATAAAAGAAACTAAACTAATATCCAATATTAATTTAACCCGCAGATCGTTGATGTGGTCTTCTACCATCCAGAGGATCGATCCCATCTTCATTCGTATGAGTTCGTATACCATGGATCGCTAACATGTTAGCCTGCCATCCATGCTCATAATTCGCTAACGGCGCCCTCCATCATTCACTGAATTGCTCCCACGTTTTACCAACTTTAGCCACCAACCACCACTGCCTCCAGTCGCGGGGCGACCTTGACAGCAGCCAAACACAAGCCTCCAACCAACTTTCGTCACAGTTAGCCCCTCTGGCCACACTGCCTCCTGCTAACTTCGGTAGTCGGCCATTTGACCATCAGCCGTTGACCGCCACCACCACTAGCCTTTGACCTTCGCTCGCCCACCTCCCGCTTACTTTGGTAGTCAGCCACCTCCCGCCATCGCCGCCATCGGCTTCATCCCACCATCATTATTGTCGGCTACCTCTTGACACTCTGGTTACTGCTGCTGACCGCTACATCCTGCGACAAAAAATAACTCAATTTTTTGAAGGTCAAGGGATTTTAACTCATGACCTAACACAAATAAAAAGACCAACTGGACTAAATATATAAATATGCAATACAATATATATATATCTTTTTCAAAAGATTGATCGACAGTCGGAGACCGCCGTCAACCCCATAGGTTAAACTAACCGAGGAGCGGGCCCCCTTCCAGTCCACTGTGTTATTCTAATCCTTCAGTAATGGGTGAGATTCAAACCCTTGACCCGAGGGACTTACACCAAAGGCCGCAATCAATGAGCCAAGACTTTTGTGCGCGCGCGCACGCACACACACACATACACACATTTTTGAGTGTGTATGGGTGCACGAGTGTCATTCTTGATTTTGATATTTTTTAATGATAAAGTTGGTATTACCAAAAAATAAGGAGGCAACTGATACACAATAAACAAATTTCCATCATTTGACATGAATCACGAGGCAGAAACAAATCTCGAGCTAATGTTTTAGCAAGAAAATTCAAACTTTGATTAAAAGTCATCCAAAACTTTGATTTCACAAAACTTACAGTTAAACAGATCATATCAACTAGATGGGCACATTGATACCAAATTTGTTCAATCAAAGTCAAATCAAACTCAAATTAAGCCTTAAACCAATTTTATGAGCTTTCCAGCCATACTTAGAAGGTTAAATGAATTTTGAATCTAGCAGGCCTATATCAAATCGAGTGTATCTACAAGATAAATCCAACGAGCCCAAGTTCTCTTAATTTTGACGTCATTAAGATACTCAAATATTAATTGAACTTTGTTCAATCAAGAAGATCTCTCCAGGCCATTTGGTTAGAGTGTTTTGGATTCCTTTCTTATTTGTAACTCATGATATACAAATAAAGCCCTACCCTCCTCTTGATAAGGGGGCTAGATCTTGAGTAAGAGGAAGGCCAGAGCCTGGAGGAGAGGGATCTGAAGTTCAGGAACCTGTACCTACGATGTGGAGAACACCTTTTGCTCCTATAACCGACAACCATAACTGACCACTACGCGCCGAAGCCAACCGCAGTTAACGACCATCAGTCTACCTCTTATGTAGCTGCTAACCACCGCCGATTAATGCTCATCGGTCATCGTATACAACCATCGATCTGCTCCTACAATTGCTGACCACTGTCAACCATCGCTCGACGGTTGTCGCATGCTCCTAAAGAGAAGGAGCTGTGGAAAGGAACAACCGACTTCTTAGAGTCCCAAAGAAATCTACAATGTGGCTTATCCCAATGACGGTGTACCAGAGCTCAAGCAATTACTCTCTGCTGCAATTATTTTCTACTGTGAGGCAACTACACCTCCCGAAGAAGGTGTAACACACCCCTGCATGTGGTGCAATGACACCTCCCAAAGATGGTGTAATGAAGCACCTAACATGTGGTGCAACAATGCCTTTATAGACAACATTATAATGGACCTCACATACGGTGCAAGAGTCCCAAACATGGTGAATTTTTTGGCAACTTCTGGCTCCAACCACTACAACTTATGAACGTCATCATAACTCACCACTATGACCTACATGACCAACTAAAGCCTACACGGTCCACAGATCGTGCAGCTCCCGCCTTTGGTCCCTACGATTTATGTATGGATGCCATCATAGCTCAACACTACAATTTACATGAACCACAACAGCCCACATGATCCACAGCTTGTGCATCCTGACTCCGACCCCTATGAACTACGAACATCATTGCATTTCACCATTATTATCTACGTGACCAACTAGGGCCTATGTGGTCCATAACTCGTGTAGCTCCCAATTAGGGCCTCTATGGCCTAGAGCTTACGAGACCAACTACAGTCTATGTTGCTTACAACTCGTGCAATTTTTGACTCTGGCCCCTGCGACCTACGAACGTCATCGCAACTCACCATTATGACACACGTGACCAACTACAACCCATGTGATTTACAACTCATGTAGCTCCTAACTTCTGCATCTGTGGACTACGAATGCCATCATAGCTTACCATTATGACCTACATGACCAACTATGGCCTACGTGGTCCACAGTTCATGCAACTCTCAACTCTGACCTCTGCGACCCGTCGACATTATCTTAACTCACCACTACGACCTACTTAGCTTAGTATGGGTGGATTTTGGTCTTTTGAAAATATTCTGCCATGAGCTCAAATTTAGTCACTTTAATCTTGTGACCATCCATCTTATGTTTGATTCAATTTAATGTGATGAGTGAAGGCCTAGCCTTGTCATGAGGGCTTTTATTTCAATTTAGTTTTAGATTTGGGATTGGTCTTGGTGGGCTTTTAAAATTTATGGTGATGGGCTTGGTTGAGTTTTAAATTGGTTACGATGGATTTGGATTTGGATTTGGATTTGGCGTACTTAGATTTGGTGGATTCTTGTTCAGTGGATTTGGTTCATGTGCTCTTTCTTCAAAGTAAGGAATTCAATTTTGAAAATGGGTCTTGACCTTCACTTAGTGGCGGTGTGTGTAGGAGTGTGAATATGCGTATGTAATGTTATGTATGTGAAACCCCTAAGTCACTAAGGGTCTCCATATGACATCCTTCATCCTTATGAGATTCATCTTGAGTTTCAATGAGTTGGTCCTAATCAACCCTACTAAGTGTTGAGGATTTAAGACCACACACACGAGACTACAAGGGGTGAAGAGGTGGTTTGAATTTCTATTTGGGGTGGGTCCCATCATTAGTCATCTAGGAAAGTCAAAAGGGAAATAAACATCACCAAAATGAGTTCAACACGGGGTCCACAACTCGTGAAGCTCCCAACTCCAGCCTCTACGACCTACAAACATCATAATAGCTCACCACAACATCCTACATGACTAGTTATGGCCTACGTGGTCCACAACTCATGGAGATTCTGATTCCAACATGTGTGGCTTATAGAAGTCGTCACAGCTCACCACTAGAGCCTACGAGACTAACTATAGTCTATGTTTCTCACAGCTCGTGTAACTTTTGACTCTGGCCCCTGCGACCTACAGACTTCATCACAACTCACCATTATGACACATGTGACCAACTACAACCCATGTGTTCTACAACTCGTGTAGCTTCTAACTCCGACCTTTGTGGCCTACGAATGTCATCATAGCTCACCACTACGGCCTACATGACCAACTATGACCTATGTGGTCCACAGTTCATGCAACTCTCAACTCTGACCTCTGCAACCTGTCGACATTATTACTCACCACTACGACCTACTTAGGTCACAACTTGCAACTTCCTACTACGTTCTCTGTGACCAATCAATGTTCCTGACGCAACCATCTGCGGCCCACACGATCAATTACTATCGTGGCTTTCAACTATGACCAATAAGATAAAATGACACTACACCATCTACAACAACCCTAAACGGACTAGTGCTTACGAACCAGCATCCCGCTATAACCAAGAAACACAACTAGACTACAACTATTATCTATGAACCACTTATGTACATTTACAACGATCAACTTTGTTATTTCATTTTCCATAATTTAGCGGAAGAGTGAATGTGTATACTCACCATTCTGAGTAGATTATTTCAATGGGCTAGGTTCTGTGGGTTTTTCCACTTTCTAGGGTTTTCAATGTAAAAATTAAGGTTTCTTCTCTTACTTCTTTTTAATTACCTGAGTGTATGCTGAATTTTCATACAAGACTAAGATGATAATTCTGACACGCATCATATACATATCACTCAATTCTTACACACACACACACACACACACACACACACACACACTCTCTCTCTCTCTCTCTCTCTCTCTCTCTCTCTCTCTCTCTCTCTCTCTCTCTCTCTCTCTCTCGTCTAACACCTAAACTTAAATTTTTACATATTTGCCACTTTATCTATACATAAAAATGTATATATCACATTTTAGAAGTTAAAATTTTGATATTTTGTATGTGACATGAAATATTTGAACAGTATGAATTTAAAAAATAAAATTTAAGTGTTAGATAAGTAAATACATATAGAATGAGTGGTGTGCATGTAAATGGTCCTTTTATTTTTGTTAGTTTGCCTGATTCTTTGGCAAACAAAGAGAAAAGAAAAGTAAAGATTTAACTCAAGTAAAGTGCATTAAAGATGAAAATCAAAAAGTGCTTTTCTTAGAAAAAGATATTCAACATAGGTGGGTGAGTTATTTTGATAAAATTTTTAATGATGATGTTGAAAGTACGATCGACCTTAGTGATCTTAATATCATTAATAATAGTCGCATTAGTAAAAAAGAAGTTGATGAGGCTTTAAAGAAAACCAAGGGGGGAAAGTCTGTAGGACCTGATGATATCCCAATTGAAGTGTGGAAATGTTTAGGTGATTTGGGGGTTTCCTGGCTTACCAAACTTTTTAATATTATTTTAAAAACAAAAAAGATGCCTGAGGAGTGGAGAAAGAGCATTTTGGTCCCCATTTTTAAGAATAAAGGAGATGCACAAGAGTGTGCAAATTATAAAGGAATTAAATTGATGTGTCATACTTTAAAGTTATGGGAGAGGGTAATTGAACATAGGTTAAGACGTATTACGAAGATTTCTCATAATCAATTTGGATTTATGACGGGCAGGTCTACCATGGGAGCTATACATTTATTAAGAGGTTTGATGGAGAAGTACAGAGGAAATAAGGAGGATCTACGTTTGATTTTTATTGATTTAGAAAAAGCTTACGATAATGTTCCTAGAGATGTTCTTTGGAGAGTCCTTGAGAAGAAAGGTGTTGATATGACTTATATTCAAGTCATTAAAGATATGTATGCTAGAGCTGTTACATGTGTTCGAACCGAAGGAGGATTGACCAAGTATTTTACTATTTCGTTGGTTTACATCAAGGATCGGCTTTAAGCTCATATCTTTTTGCTTTATTTATGGATGGTCTTACCGGCCATTTACAAGAGGATGTACCTTGGTGTATGCTTTTTGCCGATGATATCCTCCTTGTGGACAAGACAAGAGAAAAAGTCCAGGAAAAACTTGAATTATGGAGGTCTACATTGGAGTCTAAAGGTCTTCGTTTCGAGTAGAACTAAAACTGAATACATGGAATGTAATTTTAGTAATAGTAGGTCTAGTGACGAAGTGTAACTTTGGGTGATCAAATTATTAAAAGGTGTGAACGATTTAGATATCTCGGGTCCATTGTTCAAAGCGATGGTGATATAGATGGGGATGTTAATAGTATAATTCAGGTTGGTTGGTTGAAGTGGAGGAATGCGTCCGGTCTATTGTGTGATAGAAAAGTACCGCTTAGACTGAAAGGAAAATTTTATAAGATGGTGGTGAGACCTTCAATGCTCTATGGTGTCTGAATGTCGGCCTTTAAAAGAGAAGCATAATGTTAAGTTAAGTGTTGCCGAGATGAGAATGATTAGATGGATGAGTGGCTTTACACTTAGAGACAAAATGCGAAATGAATATATCCGTAATAGGGTTGGAGTTGCACCAGTTGACTGGATAAAATTAGAGAGAGTCGCCTTAGATGGTTTGGTCACATTAAACGTCGACCACCTCGAAGATCCGATTAGAGAGTAGATGTTTTAAATACAACTTATGTTAAGAAAGGCAGAGGCAAACCTAGAAAAACTTGGGCTTATTGCATAAAAATGATCTTAATTTATTAGAATTAAACGAAAATTTGACACTAAATAGGACGCAATGGAGAAAAATGATGTTGTGAAAAATGATGACAATAAAGTAAAATTGGAACGAAAAATGCACGCAGAAAATAAACACCAGAGCGACACACAGATTTACGTGGTTCGACAAATTTGCTTACGTCCACGGAGCTGCAGAAGATTTTATTTCTTCGAGGAATTACACCGTCGAGCGCCTCGACGTTTACAAGAAAAACTCTATTTTCTTCTCTCCCTTCCTCTCTTTCTATCTTCCTCTCTTTCTCTCTTGAGAACTTGGTCAGTACATCATCCAATAACCAAAAGAGGCTATTTATAGAATAAAGGAGAGTGGTAGGTGGGAGGTAGGTGAGCGGTAGGTGGTATATGGTAGGTGAGCGGTAGGTAGCCCTTAATTAGAAAGCTAACATATGGTGGACCGGGTCTCCACATTACCCAACAATTCTCCCACTTGGAGACTGGGACACTGACCGTACCACCTACGAGCCGCAACATCTGCCGGCCGTACCAAACTTTTCCTCAAACACGATATTCTCCACCTCTCGCAACTCAAAGCCTCCGTCTTCAAGCTAGAAGACCAACCGAAGCCGCGCACAACTTCAATTTCTCAAGAGTAACACCCTCGTCAACATATCAACAGATTTTTGCTTCCACAAATTTTCTCAAGTAGAAACTGTTCGTCATTTAATAATGATCGTATGAAGTGATACCGATCCGAATGTGCTTAGTCCTGGATTGAAATGCGAGATTCCCGGCAAGGAATATAACGCTCCGACTATCACCGTGAGAGTGCCCTTCGAACCTCCTTACCCAATTCTTCCAAGAAACTTCGCGTACCATATCATCTCCTTTGCAGGTCCTCCGATATCGCAACATACTCGCGCCTCATAGTGACAAAAAATCGTCTTCCGCAAATTTGAGCCCCATGACACTGCAGTACCACCAAGAGTATAAACATAACCTGTAGTACTCTTCCTATCGTCAATGTCTCCAGCCTAAATTTGCATCAACATAGCCTTGTACCTTCGGACTCTTTCCCGAGAAACACAAGCGAGGTTTCCGAAGAGCCCTTAGGTATCTCGAAGATCCACTTCACGCTTTCCCAATGTTCTTTCCCTGGATTACTCATGTATCCGCTCACAACTCCCACTCGCATGGGCAATATCCGGTCTAGTGCGACTATAAGCATACATAAGTGAACCAATAGGCTGAAGCGTAAGGAACCTTACCCATGTAGTCTTGTTCCTCCTCTGACGTGGGTGACTGACTCTTGCTGAGTCTGAAATGACTGCCCAAGGGTGTGCCAACTGGTTTCTCCTTGTCCATATTGAACCTGCTAAGCACCTTTTTCACATATTCAGCCTGTGAAAGTCTTAACGTACCTTTGACTCTGTCTCTGATAATCTTCATGCCAAGGATTTGCTTTGCCGCTCCCAAATCCTTCATTGCAAAGTGTTTTGACATCCGCTTCTTCGATTATTGATCTCATAAATGCTAACCCTCGTGATAAGCATATCATCCACATACAACGAGTAGGATGATATATGAATTGTCAAAATACCCGACATAGCGAAGCAATGATCCGCCCGACATCTTTCGTACCTCGCATCGAGCATGAATTTATCAAACTTCGTACCACTCGTCTCAGGAGCTTGCTTCAGGCCATACAAGCTCTTTCTCAATCTGCAAACGGAGTCTTACTTTCCTTGTACCACGAACCCTTCAGGTTGGTGCATGTAGATGTCTTCTTCAAGGTCTCCATGAAGAAAAGCTGTTTTTACATCTAACTGCTCAAGGAAGAGATTTTCAGTAGCCACTATAGACAGTACCATTCTGATGGTTGTAAGCTTCACCACAGGAGAGAAAATCTCGGAATAAGCTTCTGCTGAAAACCTTTTACAACAAGTCTTGCCTTGTACCTTTTCTGCCATCATGCTCGGTCTTCACCCGATACACCCACTTGTTGTGTAATGCTTTCTTCCCTGGTGGAAGATCTGTTAGCTCCCAAGTCTGATTTTCTAGCAGCGAATCCATCTCTTCCTTCATGGCTAGGTCCCACTTGTTCGAATTTCCATCTTGCAAGGTTTCTTCATAACTCTGAGGTTCTCCACCATCTGTCAGCAGAATGTAGTTTAAAGTAGGAGAATACCTCTGTGGAGAAAGTCTAGCCCTTTCTGACCTGCGAACTGCAACTGTAGGGGTAGATTGCTCTGAAACTGACTGCGGAACAATAGGAATGGGTGCCTCGGACCCACTCTCTTCATCACCTTCATCTTTGTGCTGAACTGTAACCTCTGGTAAATCATCAAGTTTTACCAACTCAGATTTCTGCAGTGTTGTTTCAGAAACTGTACTGGGCTTGTCCTTGTACATCATCTTCTCATTGAAGATCACGTTCTTGCTTTCCGTATGATCTTCCGATCTCGATCATCCCAGAAACGATACCCAAATGCATCATCTCCATAGCCAATGAAGTAACACTTCTTTGACTTAGCTTCAAGCTTACTTCGAGCATATGGATTAATAAGAACATATGAAAGACAACCAAAAGTCTTAAGGTGAGAAAATCTGACCTCTTTCCCACTCCAGACCTCCTTAGGTAATTCACTGTTTAATGGAACGGATGGCCCCCTGTTGATCAAATAAACCGCATGCACGATCGCTTCTGCCCCAAAAACTGGTGGTAGTCCGGCGTGCAATCTCATGCTTCTAGCCCTCTCATTGATGGTCCTGTTCATGCGCTCTGCAACACCATTTTGCTGTGGTGTCCCTGGAATGGTCTTCTCCATTCTGATGCCCTGAGCTGCACAATACTCCTTGAATCCACCATCAATGTACTCACTACCATTATCAGACCTCAGACATTTTAACTTTAAGCTTGTCTCTGTCTCAACCATAGACTTCCAAGTCCTTAACACATTAAATACATCAGATTTATGCTTCAGAAAGTAGACCCATACCTTTCTACTGTGATCGTCTATGAATGTGACGTAGTAGCGAGAGCCTCTAAGAGATGTCACTGGGGAAGGTCCCCACACATCTGTGTGTACAAGATCCGACCTTTCCCGCCTTTGGCGTCCTCGCCACTTTTCAAGAAACCGACCTTCCTCTCGTTTCCCCATAATGCAGCCTCTCACATATGCCAAGATCAACTGTCTTCAGTTCTGGTAGCTTGCCTCTGGACTGAAGTTCCTTCATACCTCTTTGACTCATGTGACCAAGTCTATAATGCCACAACTTTGCTGTGCTCTCTACAACAGTAGTATCAACACTGTTAATTAAACCAGTAGTCATATATAGCGTACCTGTTTTCTTACCCCCAAGCAAGTACAAGTGCTCCTTTAGTAACCTTCCAGGTGCCATCTGAGAATACTATTGAATGTCCACACTCATCAAGCTGCCCAACAGAAATGAGATTTTTTTTTAGTTCAGGAATGTGTCTGACCTTTTGCGTTGTCAACTCGTTATTGTTTCGAAAGTGCAATGTCGATATCTCCCATTCCAACCACATTCAAAGCTTCTCCATCTCGCGAGATATACTTTTCCAAAGTCACCCGCAACATAGTTTTGCATTAAATCTCTATGGGAAGATGTATGGAAAGAAGCCCCGTAGTCCAAGTATCCAGATCGTCAATGGAGCTGTGAACCGCAAGCAACAACGCATCCCGAGCTTCTTCGCTCATGACATTAGCACCGATGTTCTCCGTCTTTTGAGGACTTTTACAGTTCTTCTTTATGTGGCCAATTTTGCCACAGTTCCAACGAAGTTGCTCATTGACCAGTGCTTCGACTTGCTCCTCGCCTCCGTACTTCGAGTTTGATCTTCCTTTGTTCGAGTTCCCGTCATGTGATCTCCTCTCGAAATCAACATTCGATGCCGAACTCGAACACGAAGTCTCGCCAGAATCTTTCCTACGCACCTCCTCGCCCAAAATTAAATCACGAATATCATCATATTTTAGCTTAGATTTACCTCGTAGATCGTCGATCGCCATCCTCATAGCCTCCCAACTATTTGGCAATGAAGCCAATAATATCAGCGCCCGTATCTCATCATCAAATTCAATTTCGACAGACGAAAATTGATTTGTGATAGTATTAAAGTCATTCAGATGCTGTACAACGGACGTACCTTCCGCCATCTTCAAATCGAATAACTTTTTCATCGATGCACCTCGTTATTCGCCGACGGCTTTTCATACATACCCGACAAAGCCGCCATGAGATCCGCGGTGGTCCTCTCCTCGATAACGTTGTGTGCAACCGATCTCGACAGGTTAATCGAATAACCCCTAGAACCCGTCGATCCAACGATTCCAATCGACCTCGTCCATCTTCTCCGGTCGCTTGCCCGCAACGGAAGATGAAGTTTCTTCCCATGGAGGTAGTCCTCTACTCCGCATTCTCCAAGAACCAAAATCGGTGCCGTCGAATTTCTCGATCCCCGAAACCTTCACTTGTCTCCGGCCATCATTCTTCCTCGCATCCGAACCGAAGCTCCGATACCAATTGTCGTGAAAAAATGATGACAATAAAGTAAAATTGGAACGAAAAATGCACGCGAAAATAAACACCGAGCGACATACGTATTTACGTGGTTCGGCAAATTTGCCTACGTCCACGGAGTCGCAGAGGATTTTATTTCTTCGAGGAATTACACCGCAAGCGCCTCGACGTTTACGAGAAAAACTCTATTTTCTTCTCTCCCTTCCTCTCTTTCTATCTTCCTCTCTTTCTCTCTTGGAGAACTTGGTTGTACATCATCCAATAGCCAAAAGAGGCTATTTATAGAATAAAGGAGAGTGGTAGGTGGGAGGTAGGTGAGCGGTAGGTGGTATATGGTAGGTGAGCGGTAGGTAGCCCTTAATTAGGAAGCTAACATATGGTGGACCGGGTCTCCACATTACCCAACAAAGGATTCATGTAGCCGACCCCACTTAGTGGGATTAAGGCTTTGTTGTTGTTGTTGTTGTTGCCTGATTCTTTGGCATAAACATACCTAAAAAAATATCATCCACTCAATCTTACGGTAAACAATGCATGAAAAATCCAACTCAAGGATCCCTCGAATAAATCGAAATAAATAACAGTTAGAATTGGGTCCTCAGCCACATGAAAGATCATCGATTTAAGCTGTATTTTAAATACATTGCAATGTTATTATAATAAAACATCATTTTCCACATTTTCAGAAGTGTTGAACATGCTATAAATATGCATAGTAGAGTTCAGAAGACAGAAGCTTATCATTTACTCACATACATAAATGGCCATCTGCGTTGCTAATAAGCTCGTCTTCCTCAGCCTGGCTATCTCCCTCCTTCTCCTGTGCTTTTTCCCCATCACCTCCATCTCTGCTCCATTATGTATACTTTGTCTTTCTGCAAGTCGCAGCTCTTCAATCATGATGCTTATGTTCATGAATTATTTTGTACATTTGATATAAATTAAATCAGAAGAGTATTTGATCATTTGGGCTCTTACAAGTTTTGGGAGGTTCGACTGCAACAACATTCCGGGCCGGAGACTATCTTTTCCCGATCACCCATGGAGCCAAAATAATCCTCTTTCACGTGTTAGGGAACAATCTGCTCCACCTTCTCCAACATAATAATATGAAGAGAGTTTAATTATTAAGCTCTTCTCATCACTGTAGAGCATGAATGATTTACTATATTTTCTAAAGCTACATTAAATGTTGTAAATAATGTCAATTTTTTGCGTTTGAATTTTTTTTGGCTCATCTATTTTCGTTGGTTTTCGTGATTTTTACACGAAGTAAAATAGATGACGTTATCTACTGTGGAATTAGCGTTAAATTAGCCTATGATTATTCGACGCAAAGAACTAATTCATAATGACAAAATTTACAATGGTGTTACTTCGATTTGCGAGACGGATCGGTGTAAATAAACCAACACAAAAGATTTATGTAAAAGCGTATAAAAAATCCAACTAATAGTAAATGAAAAATTGGACGCAATAGAACCGAAATACCCATCCCGCACCCTCCATTTCATTTTCTTCATTGCATGCACCCGAAACCCTCACATCTGCTCTCCTCCCTTTGGCCACACCGAAACCTCTTCCAATTTCTCACCATTGCCCAATACCTCACTATCGTAGGTCATCGTTACCTCTCTGTCACCAGTAGCCCTTACCCTAGCCAACAACGTCGCCGCTCACTCTCCCGGTTGTGACTGATATGGGAAAAAGTAATGTGTTGTTTGCTCCATGTTTCATCCTTTTAAAATTTTCGTATGTATGTAAGATTTGAAGTTTAAGTGTTAGATATGTATATACATAAGATTTTAATGGTATGAATGCAAATCTTCTTATGCATTGAAGTTCATAAGTATTTAGTGGTATGTATGAGATTGTAGCTAGATGTGGATGTTACTAGTAGAATTCAAGTTGGCTGTTTAAAGTTATGGAGTAATACAAGTCTCTTATTCAAAGTGATGTTGACATAGAAGGGAATGTTATTAGTATAATTCGAGTTTGTCGATTGAAGTAGTGGAGTAATGCATCGGTTCTACTGTTCAAATTGATAGTGATATAGATGGGGATGTTATCTGTAGAATTCATGTTTACTGGTTGAAGTGGAGGAATGTATTGGGTCTATTGTTCAAAATGTTGACGATATGATGGGGAGGTTATCATTTGTAGAATTCACGTTGATTGGTTGAAGTGGTGAAATGCATTGGGTTATTGTTCAAAGTGACAATGATATAGATTGAGATTTTTTTAGTAGAATTCAAGTTGGTCGGTTGAAGTGGAGGAATGCATCGGGTCTATTGTGTGATAGAAAAGTACCACTTATACTACAAGAAAAATTTTATATGACGGTGTTGAGACCTACAATATTCTATGGCGTAGAATGTTGGCCTTTAAAAGGGAATCATGAAAAAAAAAAATGTTGATGAGATGAAAATGCTTAGATGGATAAATGAGTGCCTCAACACTTAGAGACAAAATAATAAATGAATAATACATGATATGGTTGTTGTAGATTGAGTGGCGGACAATATTAGCTAGAGATGTCTTAGACATAGCTTGAACACATTAAATGTCATCCAACTGATGAAACTTGGAAGATCTCAAGATCTGCTTAACTATGTAATGTCCACTTCAAATATTGATTAGTAATGACTAATTTTTATTTTCCATAATAGTTGCACTGATATGTAAAACTATATCTATGCTACAGATGGATATTCATAAATTGGGAGTTTAGTTGTATAATAGATTATATCGAGGAAGAAAATAACTCACTAATGAATTCTTGCATGGTGCAGAGGAATTCATGTAGGTGGCATCACAGCTGTTCATTTATCATTTAGAGGGTAAGTTCTGGTTTCCTTGTGCGAAGCACAAAAAGAATCAAGTGAATATGCAAACCGAAGAAGTTAAGTTGGATTTTTACCTCAAGGGATTCAAACCAAATTATTGGTACTGTACTGCACATGGTGAGCAAGATCCAAAAGTTCAGTATGATCAAGGAGATGCCTCAACAAGTTATGTCCTCTAGCAGAGAAATATATTCCGGACACATACAGAGAAATAGTTTATGATGCTCTCATAGCTCATTTTGTTGAGAGTGTTCCACATGAAAGTGAAACACTAAATAAAGAATTGCAACATTTCTATGACTTACTAAAAGCTGCACAACAACTATTATGAGATGGTTGCACTACACATACAAATTTATTACTGGCGTTGAGAATGTTGAGCATCAAATCTGATTTTAACATGCAAAGAGAAGCATTCAAACAAATAGCAAAATTATTGAAAGAGACAAAACACACAGAAAATTTAGTGTTGGATGACATGTACAGAGCAAAGAAGTTGTTTCAAAGTTAGGGTTACAATATGAGAAAATTGATCACTGTTTTAATGACAGCATGATATAAGGCTGATTCATTTGAGAGGAATTATGGATTTTGGGTGCTAATAGATTCAAACAAAGGGACGAGAGGGTAAGAATTATAAAAAAAAAATATTCCATACAAACGTCTCTTTGATTTTCTGCTCATACATCGACTTCAGCGGTTATTGACTTCTATGTGTACAAATCCTCACATGACTTGACACAGTACTAGATTTGTTGATGCTAATTTGATAATTCATCCATCACATATTGAGGCCTAAAGACGTTTTGATCGTACTTACTAGGAATTTACAGCTGCAGCACTCACTTGGCTTATGTGCTGATAGTTTTATCCTGCACAATCACATTGCAACCCTACATTCATGGTGACCAGTAATCAATACACCACACAATTTTCACCATAATAAGTGCATGACCGCTTCATTCTTATTTTTGACATTGATCGTGCTGGGTCCACTTAGCCCAAAGGGAAAAATCGACGTCTACTTAAAGCCTTTGATTAAGGAGCTTAAAATGTTATGGGAGACGGGTGTGCACACTTATGACATCGTTACGAAACATAATTATCAATTGAGAGTGACTCTTACGTGGACAATTAGTGATTTGGCCTATGGGATGCTAACTAGTTGGAGCACAGCCAGGAAATCATCTTGTTCTTATTGCATGGATATATCGAAGGCATTTACTCTAAAGTATGGAAAGAAAAATAGCTAGTTCGACTGCCACCAAAGATTTCTAGGCTCCGATCACCCATTTGGAAGGAACAGAGATACATTATTCAAAAATAAGGATGAAAGATAAAGTCCACCCCTTATGATAACTGAAGTCGAAATATTGCAGATGATCGGTAAAATACCAAAGATCATTGAGATACCAGAGTTAGCTTCAACTCGTCTTTCTGATTTCGATATCACACAGATGGACTAAGCAAATTATATTTTGAGATTTTTAATACTAAAAATCTAATATGATTAGACATAATCTCGATGTTGTACATATTGAGAAGAATTTTTTTGATAACATCTTCAATATTGTGATGGATATCAAGGGTAAAACAAAAGAAAATGTGAAAGCTAGTTTGAACTAGAAAGAATATTGCAAGAGGAGGACCTTAGAATTTCAAGATATAAATGCAGATAAATTAATAAACCTCAAAACTTCATACCATCTTACAGTAGATCAATGAAGAATAATACTCGAGTGGGTGATACTTTGAAGTTTCCCAATGATTGTCTCAAATTTGATCCACTATTTTGACTTGCTCGAGTGGATATTTTTCTCCTGGTTTCCTTGACCTTTATTATTATATAATTTTGCTTACTCAAATCTAGTTATATGTCTTTTTTCTTTCTGTCATTTTAAAAGTTTTATCACTCATTCTAAAGATGATCACACAACAAATGCTTAATCATGAAGCTTCAGAGTCAACACCATTGGATGTGTCAATTATGCTTCTTTAAACATCATTATCTTCAACATCATCGATTATGTTACTTGTATTTCCTCAAACGGCTTCATCATATCATCAATGGTTGCATTCTTTACAACCTTAGAGGACTTAAGTATGTTTTAATGCCTTCCATACATATGATGATATATGCTAAAGATTTTAAAAGAAATTTGGAAAAAAAATAAAAAAAAAATTTATGGAAACACAAAGCAAAATGAGTCTTCCTTACAAAACTATAAAAAAAAATGTGAGAAATCAGGGCGAAGAAAACACAAGAATCAAGAACAAACACAGGGATTTAACGAGATTTGACAATTTGCCTACGTCCTCGAGAGCAATAGCGGTGGCTTTCTGATTTCACGAAAAAACAATACATTACAAATATTATCTCCAAAATATACTCCTAAATGTAATTAAACCTATGTAAACTGAACGAATTACTCTCATAAAATTAAAGATAATTAATTTAAAATAAATAAACTCTCAAACTATTTTAATAAGAAAAAAAATTTCATATATTTTAATACTTTACTAGTATTACAATTGCTTGGAATAATTTGATAACAAAATTTAATATGAAATAATTTATTATCCTGTTTAATAATGAATAATTTAATCTAGCTTGCATGTGCCAGTATTTATAATTTTTAGAACTCCCTCCTCGAACCGTTCAAAAAACGGTCAAACCGTTTGTTCAACCCCGAACCGAAGAACCATAACCAGCCTTGGACTCGATTCGCAGTCGAACCGACCGATCCGTTCCGATTCTAAAAAATTGCATTTTTCTAAAAGCCATAAAAAATATTTTGAAAACAAAACAAAATAAGAGATTTAAAATGCCATTTTTTTAAAGACGAGTTATAGCTTATAGCAAGTCTCTCATCAACATCACAATGTACAATTTGTCTCACCATCTCTTTACTGGACATCAATAGGATTCCTCCTGAGATAACTTCATTGCCCACTTCATAGCATATTACCTCACTTCTTCTTTCTCAAGCGGTCTCTTCATAAGCCTTATGTATGATCATATTGCTTGAATTCTTCATTTTAGGTCATAGAGTTTTTGACACAGTTAGGAGCTACCAGGCGCCTGAAGTGCTCGATCATATGGAATAGAACTCCCATCATCTACACCAATGAATGTGGTGACCGTTCTTCTCTATAGTTCTTCATATCACGAGGGATAAAAGTAGAGCTTGAGCGAGCGTACGTGTTACTCTCATCAGCTCTTTAGGCAAATGAACCAGCAATTTCTATTAACGTTTTTGCTTGTAAAGTGTTAGGTATGGCTCATACACCAGGTGATGCATTTCTCCTAAGGGGCTGTGTTAGGTATGACTCATATACCTAATATGGAATTAATGTTGGAGCGGAGCGAGCGAATCTGGGGAGTTTATTATGTGGGTTGGGGTGCAGGGGCAAGTCCCCGCGGTTTAGTACAGGGGTAATTTAGTAATTACATATTGTACTCTATGATTATAAATATGTCATGTTGTAACCCTAAGACCTATGTTGTATGGTTGCAATCCTGTATTCTGTACTCTTTTCTGATTAGTAAAAAGAAAGTCGCCGCTCTGCTCCCGAGGACGTAAGCATCTTTGCCGAACCTCGTTAAATTTTTGTGTTCTTCTGGATTGCATCGATTCTTGCGTTTCTATGCCCTAAATTTCTCAACAGGCTGGATATTCGCCAATGTGGAGATTTGTTAGGTATTGCTCATATACCAAAAATTTAGAGTCTCTTGAAATAAAAGTGGGTGTCTCCTAGTGAAAATGAGTCTCTTGGAATTTAGTGGGTTGGGATAGCGATGACGTTATAGTAATTTATCTGTGAGTTTTTTCTATAAATAGATGTGTAACCCTATGGGTATAGAACCGAACTTGTAACTCCTCTGAAATAGTGAATTCGCCGCTCTGCTTCAGAGGATGTAGACATCTTTGTCAAACCTCGTTAAATCTCTGTGTTCTTCTGGATTTGTGTCGAATCTTGCGATTCCTTGCCTAAATTTCTCAACATAAAGTTATTAAACTAAACACAAGCTGTTTACAAACATAAACTTAATTTATATAGGAGTCTTACACAAATTATAGAGTATGCATGCGCTCCACGCTTTATTATGTTTATATATAAACGTAATGAAGCGGTTAACAAGCCAAATACCATAATAAAGCTATTACTGAGTTAGATACGATCAACAAGAGCTAGCTTGTATTTGGCTCATTATGTCTATATATATATACATTATGTCACCTTATCTATGCATAAAAAATCTGCATTTCTCTTTTCCTAAGTTAAAATAGTTATAAATTATGTGACAGGAAAGATTATTTTAATCGAAAAAAGGAGTAAAAGTCAGAATCGAAGCGTATAGCCTCACAGCTCACAAATGGCACCTTAATGGAGCCATGCAGTACTAAGCTGACAATACTGCTTGCATAAAATATTAATTCCAATTGATAAGAACTATGTTCTTACTTCTTAGCCACATTCACACCATCTATTTTAACTTTTTATGCCGTATTTAAAAATTTAAAATTTTAAAAAATTTGTATTGTTATTTTGAAAGTTTTTAATTTAATAAAATTATTTTCTCGTTGTTTGCAGAAATTATGCCCGCAAATATGGTGTGTATTATATTATGCATAATGAAAATTATTGTATCAGGAGTCCTGATGTAGTTTTGCATTAGAACTCTAATCAGGGTCTGCCACGTATACGTGCAAACCCCAAATTTAATACATGAGTGGGTCTGCCTAGACACGTGGTAAACCCTGATTGAAATCTTGATGATGTAATAATTTTTCCAACTGTCATGGCTGGAAAATGTTTTATCATTTTAATTTTTATAAAAATGAGTCCAAAATTTTTTGAATTTATCTTATGATAAATTTTGTATGTATTATATTTTAAAAAATAAATTAAATAATTACATGTTAAACCAAAAATGCCCATTTAAGAGGACAATAAATCACTTTTCAACGATTTACTTTCACGATTTATTAAAGAATTATAGAGAACAACATCAAGTTATTTAATAAGGTATTGTATGAAAATGATGTTAAAAAATTTAATAAATATGTCTGTCGTATAAATAAGCATTATTGGTGTTAGCATGATTAACAGAAATACTTTTCTTAGCATGATTACAGGAAATAAATCAATGATTTTAATTGTCCTGACATGGATCAATGGTGTAATGACATTAATTGACCTGATATTGTGTAATTAACGCCGATTCTATATACTGATGTACAAGCTTAATTTCTGCTCTTAATTCATTTTCTTTCCTATTATAAATCTTAAAATAATTGTATAAATATTACTCTTTGTACAATGGAATGAGAGCACCAAGAAATACTAATCTATTTTTCTTTATTATGGTGTCAGAACCATTCCTCTTATCTTCTCGCCTTCTCTGAATTTCTTGGCTCGGTTGTGTTTCTTCGGCGAGATGTTGACTTCAGTTGTGTTTCTTCGGCAAGATCTTGACTCGGTGAGATCTTGGTTTTAGTTGTGTTTCTCTGGTGAGATCTTGGCTTTGGAGATATCTTGGCTTCAGTTGTGTTTCTACAGCTAGATCTTGGCTCCAGCGAGATCTTGGCTTCAGTTGTGCTTTTCCGGCGAGATATTGGCTTTGGTGAGATCTTGGCTCGGTTGTGTTCACAGATCTCTTCGGCGGGATCTTGAGTTCGGCGATCAACTCTCTGTCACCTCTACTTCTAAATGAAGAAATTTGATATTGCAAATCCTATTGCAATGGTCTTGACTGGTTTAAACTATAATCTATGGGTCCAAGGAATGAAAATTTTCTTGATCGGTCGTAAGCATTAGCGTATTGTCACTGGAAATATCAATAAGCAAACCAAACAAAAAAATGAAATTGATGACAAATTTGCTGACCGCCTTGAAGATTGTGATAGATTATGAAGAAACTTTTGCTCCTTAGTCGATCAATATCAGTTCGTAGTCTATTAGCTATTACTGCAGTTCATAGATGGAAGCTTCACTAGATGAATGTCAAAAATGCTTTCCCCCATAGTGATTTTTCAGAAGAGGTGTATATGCATCCCCCACTGATTATCATTCTTCTCATAAAGTTTGCAAGCCCAGCCGAGCCTTGTATGAATTAAAACAAGCTCCTCAAGCCTGGTTTGCCAAATTTAGTTCTACTCTTGATCAACTTGGCTTTATCTCTAGTCCACATGACTCATCACTGTTCGTTCGTCGAACTGACCATGGTATCGTACTTCTGCTACCTTACGTTGACGATATGATAATAACATATAATGACATATCTGGTATCTCCGAATTACAATATTTTCTCAGTCAATGTTTTGAAATGAAGGACTTTGACAATCTCAGTTATTTTTCGGGGCTTGAAGTTTCTCATAATTCTGAAAATTATTATTTTTCTTAAGCTAAGTATGCATCTGATCTACTTTCTTGAGCAGACATTACAGATAGTAAAACTATATCAATCCATTGGAACTCAATTGCAAACTTACTCCTCTCGATGGCACTCCTCTTGATGATCCTACTCTATATCGACAACTCGTGGGAAGTCTTATTTATCTCACTGTTACTCGACCTGATATATCATATGTTGTTCACTTAGTCAGTCAGTTCATGTCCGCCCCTCACTCATCACATTATTCTGCAGTTCTTCGGATACTTCGATATATTAAATGCACTCTTTTTCATGGTCTTCATTTTTCTGCTCACTCCTCTTTGGTGCTATCTAGCTACTCTGAAGCTGATTGAGCTGGTGATCCCATGGATCGTCACTCTACCACTGGTTATTGTTTTTTCTTAGGATATTCTCTTATCTCTTGGCGTAGCAAAAAACAAATAATCGTTGCTTGTTCCAGCACATAATATGAGTATCATGTTCTAACTGATGCCGCATCTGAATTACTTTGACTACGCTGGTTGTTATCTGATATGTGTGTCCAACAATCTTCTGCTACTATTCTTCGTTGTGATAATAAAAGTGCTATACAGATATCTCATAATAATGTTTTTCATAAGCGTACTAAACATATTGAAATTGATTGCCACGTTATTCATCATCATGTTACTCATGGCACCATAATTTTAATTCATGTCTCATCTGCTAACCAAGCAACTAATATCTTCACCAAAACTCATCCTCTCACACGGTTTCAAGATCTACTGAGCAAACTCAAGATGACATCCACCATACCAACATGAGTTTGAGGGGTTGCTAGCATGATTACGTGAAATAATTTTGTTAGTATGATTACTGGAAATAAATCAATAACATTAATTGCTCTGATATGGATCAATAACATAATTGTCTTGATATAGTGTAATTAACGCCGCTTTCATATACTGATGTCCATGCTTAATTTTAGCTCTTAATTTATTTTCTTTCATATTTTAAATCTTAAAATACTTATATAAATACCACCATTTGTACAATAGAACGAGAACACTAAGGAATACAACTCTCTTTTTTCCTTATTACTTCAAAAAATTTTATGCAGTACTGACTGATAAGTGTTTGTAATACACCTAATACTCTTAAATTTAATAAGAAATATATGTAAAAAATTTTAAAAGAAATTTACATATGCACCACACAATTCTTAAACACATCTCATACCTAAAGTTAAAATGTTATAAATTTGTGCATGGAAAGATGTATTTTCTTTTTAAAAAATTAATATGATATTAAAAATTTAAATGTTATGGACATAAATACAAAACTTCAGCTGTCCAGAATGTAAATAAACAAAACTTGTGAGGCAAGTTTGTAAATAAATCCACACAAAAATAATATTTTTATACAAAACAAACCTCCCGGTCACTCCTACCCCTTCTTCTTCTTCTTCTTCAACCCTTCCCCCCCTCCTTCCCCTTCTCCTCGCAACCAATCCAAAACCATGTCTTTCCTCCTCCTCCTCCTCCTCCTCCTTCTACTCTTCTCTCTTTCCTCAGCCCAAAACTCCTCCATCCCCATTACCTGCAAAACCCCTTCCTCCACCCCAACCTGCAACTCCTTCCTCTACGCCCAATCCCAAAAACTCCCCCTCTCCACCATCGCCTCCATATACTCCTCCAACGCCTCTCTCGCCCGAAACATCACCCGCCCCAACGGCATCACTGACTTTCTCCTTCAAGTCCCCTGCACTTGCATCGCCACAAGCCAAGGCACCACCGCGCTCTTCCACGACACCACCTATAGCGTTATCGCCGGCGATACAGCTGACGGCATAAACTCTAATGTGTTCAGCGGCTTGGCGTGGAAAATAGATCCGGGTCTGCAAGCCGGGCAGTCGATCACGGTGCATCTGCCGTGCGGGTGTTTATCCACCGGCGAGGGGGTGGTTGTGAGCTATGCTGTGGAGATGGGCGATACTGTGTTGAAGATCGGTGAAATGTTTTCGGCTGATACGGATGAGACGATCAGGATGAACTCTCAGCTCGCGGCTAATCCAGATTTTCTGAACCTTGGTTGGGTGCTGTTTGTGCCCATGGACACCGCCGCGCGGAGCTCCGGTGGTGGTGGCGGTGAGTAGAGCTGTTAATATTGTGATTTTGCGCTGAACTGGAGTCCGCTTAATATTAGCTTATCCAAAATTTTGCCTCGTCTAGCCAAAATTCAAATTAAACTTCGAATCATTAATGATTTTCAAGCTAAATTGGTTAAACTTACCGTCTTAAAATCATTAGAATTGTTAATGATCTAATTTTGAGCTGAGTTGGAATTAACTTGACAAAAAATTCGATATAAAAATTTTGTTTATAGCTTGGCACATTTATCTCGATCTAATTTTAATTTGAGCTAATTTTTGATTGATTAACGATCATTGAGCTAAATTCACAACACTAATTGTGAGGCTCATAATATATATATATATATATATATATATATATATATATATATATAGTTTTATTAGTGCGAGTTTTGTCGCTTGCTGGTAGAGCAACCAGGCATGCAGTCGGAAATTCCCTAGGTCACGAGGTTTGAATTGCTTAGTAGGCGTAGTGTTGTCTTAAGTCGAGCGATACTATAATTACTTGCATCACCGTATCGACCCTCAGACTTGACGGGAGTTAAGACTTAGGGGTGGACCGTCGAACATTCCTTTAATATATATATATATATATATATATATATTATTTTATATTCAAGCAAGGATTGATTTTGATTAATAATGGTTAATTAGGAAAGAAATTGGCTTTGGGGATAACGATACCGCTGATTATTGTGATTCTATGCGCGCTGGTCGTATTTTTTCTATGGAGGAGGCGGTCGCATAGGAAGCGCCAAAAGAAAGAAACGAAGGCGATTACGAGTGCGAAGTCCGGACTCGCGCTGCTGGAAAGCCAATACAATCTGGAGGGGGGTAAGATAAGATAATTAATTAATTAATCTCTATGTAAATATTCGAATTACGTTGATTACTTGATTAGGCACTAATTAATTTTACTAATGGCTGATTATGTGTGCTAATTATGAGCAGAAGACAAGGCGTTTGATTCGGATAGGCCGGTGATTTTTAGCCTGGAGGAGGTGGAGAGAGCAACGGCTAACTTTGATAATTCAAGGGTGATTGGAGTGGGTGGCTTTGGGAGTGTGTATTATGGAATTCTTGCAGACAAGGTAATTATTTTCTTAAGTAATTAGTTTTGGTATAATTAGGAGCTTAATTAATCTATATTAAAGTTAATTAAATTTGGTTTTAATATAATTATAGGAGGTTGCGATTAAGAAGATGAAGTCCAACATGTCCAGAGAGTTCTTTGCAGAGCTGAAGGTGTTGTGCAAAGTGCACCACATAAATGTGGTACGTACATTGTATTCATACATGAAAAAAGTTGTAATTTTATAATTTAAAGATGTCAATAATGTAAAAATTGAACTTTTGATATGAAAATACATGAGTTATTACTGATATATAATGAAATAAATGCGAAAGGTTGAGCTGATAGGCTTCGCCAGTGGCGACGATCACTTGTATCTTGTCTACGAGTACCTTCAAAATGGCTCGCTCAGTGACCATCTCCACGATCCACTGCTGAAAGGTGAACAACTATGTCTAATATTGTTATATCATGTTCTTTATTAGCAAATATAAAATGATTTTGTAGTTAATTAAACTGAAGTTGATGAATGGGAAGCAGGGCACCAGCCTCTGTCATGGACTGCAAGAGCTCAGATTGCTCTGGACACTGCGAGAGGAATCGAATATATTCACGATTTCACTAAGTCCCGCTATGTGCATAGAGATATAAAGAGCAGCAATATTCTGCTGGATAATTGCCTCAGAGCAAAGGTAAAGCAAAAGAAATGGCGACTCTTCATTGAGGATGGTATTGTGATAGTATTGATACCATCAAATAGCACTAAATCCACATTTTATTGTTTTACAGGTAGGAGATTTCGGGCTTGCGAAGCTTGTGGAGCGCAGCAGCGAAGATGAAGTTATTGCTACTAAACTGGTTGGAACGCCTGGTTATCTCCCTCCAGAGTAAGAATATTTTGTTTGAGCTCATTTGGATTCGTTTTTATCGCAGTAATATGCCTTTACAAAGGTTTTCTTTTGGTTTATTAATGTTATCCTGAGCAGGTCGCTTATGGAGTTCCAGACATCAACCAAAACAGATGTGTTTGCTTTCGGAGTTGTCATTGCAGAGCTCATCACAGGCTGCCGTGCCTTGAGTCGCGATAATAAAGAAGCCACAAAGATGAAATCTCTTGTCCCTGTTGTAAGCCACAAATACGTTGAATATAACCTAATTTTGTTTGTAGATATTTTTGATGTGATAGGAAAGATCTGAGTAATATAATTATAAAAATCAAAGTTTAGTTGTTAGATATAAATAAATAAATTTAGGTGTTAGATCTTCACTTTATTTCCAATTAATATGTTAGGAGTAAGAGCACAAAAGAAATATTTTCTAAAAGAAAGATTTTGACTGACTTGCTTGCCATTTCTGAACAGATGAAAGCTGTTTTTATTGACGATGATCCTGAGAGTGCATTAGAAGAACAAGTTGATGGAAGCCTCAGGAGCAGCTCTCCCATGGAATCAGTCTTTAAGGTTTGAATTAGTATACATATGATCTAAATTTTTTTTTATAATTTTTTTCTTAATAAAAAAATTATATTTTTTATGATCTTATCCTTATTAGTATGAATCCTTCAGAAGGCCCTCATATACAGAAAGTTTCCTCTGCAAATTATATATATATAGAAATAGCAGCGTTGAAGGTCAGATCAATTTGGTCAAATTCTGACAAATTTAGTGACTAAATTAAATAAACGTGTTGGACGAGAATGAAAATATCTAATAAATCTGAGACTTTTGACTATGTTTGTCCCATCTCAGACTTTCTGAAGCGTTCAATTTTAGTTTCTGAATCTATCAAATTTGAACTGAATTGCTCCTACAAATTTGAACCGTTCGATTTGGTTAAATTTTAATGAATTAAATAGCTAAATTGCATAATGCATGCATGTAAAAATTGAATCGATTGGTATATATGCAAATCTTTCTGTTTCATAAACAGATAAACTGTGTTACAGATGGCCGAAATCGCCGCTTGGTGTCTGAGCGATGACCCTTTCAACCGGCCGGAAATAAGCGAGATAACAGCGAAGCTAACTCAGATTCTCGCCGCTTCAATAGAATGGGAAGCTTCCATGAGCGGATCCGGCGATGTATTCAGCGGCGTCCTCACCGGAAGATAACAGAAACAGAAAAAAATCGATTTTTTTTTACTTCAGGAATGAAAAAAATGGCTCTTTTGTAATCATTTTGCTTCGTTGTAATCACATATTTATGTATAAAATTAAATTTTGTTCATATTAATTAAAAGCTTGGTGCCGCCCTTATAATTTGCCATATGGAAGCAGATGAATGGATTTCAAACTGAGGTAAAGGTCAGCTGAGCTTGCTAATGAGGACAAGGAGATTGAGATGATTGAACGCTCCTCTGCAATGACATGTTGCAGTTTTAAATATAGACAAATGTTGACATTTTATCAATTTTGAAGTATTCAATTGTTTAAATTAATCAGTATTTGTTTTTATACATATATATAATAAAGTTTACGGATGGGGAGTATGAAGGCGGGTAGCGTTTGGCTGGTGGACCAATTGACTTGGTCTAAATATGCCATGATTTCACTTAAACTTTCTTGTATTTACATATGTGGCACCCATATATGTTTGACTTATCTATACATGAAAATGTGTTTATTTTAGGAGTTAAAATAGTGTTTTTGTTAGGTGATATGGGTATAAATGTAAAAAAGGTGAAGTATAGGTGTTGGATATGTAAATAGATATGAATTGGGTGTTATTTATGTGAGTGTCATATATTTATATATGTATATATAAGTATAGGATGTAGCAAGTGGATGGGCTGATACTCATATTTTGCATTGGCTTCTTTGTTTTTAGCAATTTGCATTTTAGGAGTCGTGTATGTATTCTTTTGTGTTGAAGTGGAAGTAGATGTTATTTTTAGTCCAAACACACTAATTTTATTTTTTTTGGATGGTTTTATAAAAAAAAAGGAGCCATATGGTGAGAATTTGGTAAGTTGGTTATTATTTTTCCCAAGTTCTTTTGCTTTGTTAGGCATGAAATTAGCCATGCTTTTTCTTGGAATCCGTAGTCTATCATATAGGGCGAAATGTAAGACTCATCATAAGTGTTGTTGTGTGCCAACTGATAAGGTAATAATCTACTGTCTCAACGTTGCAGGAAATTCAACATATACATAGATAATATTGAAAGTAAAACAAGAGAGGGCACCATGAATTTTGTAGGAAAACATGGTAAGGGAATGAACCAAGGGGTCCAGCCTAATTAAAATGATCCACTATAAGTTTACAAGTACAAAGATAGACCCACATAACTGAAAGAGGGTTACGATGTTACACCAAGTAGAATGATTCATTAATGTGTACAATATAGAAAATGATTTGATGTGTTTTGAATACAACTCTCAGAAGCAATTGCCATCGGGAGTTATCGTCGGGTATTTAAAACATTGGGTTCGATATACATCGTTGCACATTATTTAGAACAATATACGCTACTATGTAAGTAGGAGTCTTTGTCACTCAATAGAGTACTTTGTTAATCTGCAACATGTCTCCTTACCTTACAGGGTCATTTATTACTTTGTATGATACTTTAGTATTCTTCAATGTGTGTGTGGTTACTTATTAAATTCCACCAATAGCGACGAGCACAAGGCAGTCAACCGTATTAAAGTATATTTATTGGTACAATTTTTAGAAGGTGCACCTGTGATGATTGTACATATATAAAATGATATAAACATGTTAATTATATAGTAAAACACATTAAATATTATAAAATATCGTGAATAATCATATTCATAAACTTTTAAATATTTTATATTGATTTATTAAATTCGTAGTTGACATGCATATTGTTTTCATTTTTATTGTTTACTGTAATCTAGAAGTATAAATATTCAATGGTTTTAACTCTCTGTTGTTTTTAATTAACATTTTATTTTTAATTAATTAATTAAAAAAAGATGAGCGAGAGAAGAAGAAATATTTATAGAAGACGCAGACAACTTGATTAGAGGTAAATTTGTAATGGTTTTAGTTTAATTTCCTTATTTTTAGTGGTTTTCTCATATGTTAATTAGTTATAAAAAATGAATCTAAAAAACATTTCACTGCCCGACCATCTGTACCCACTTTTGTTAATTCCAAACCCTGATCCAGGTCATGACATAGGGATTGGAGTTAACAAAAATGACAATATATAAATATTCAACAGTCAAAATTTAAATAAATTTCAAACACAATTGATTTAAATGTTCATAACCTTAATGATGACCATTTTGATTGAAAATCTCAACCTGAGAGATCAATTTTTAAATCAAACCTTTCAAATTAAATATTCAATAAAATAAACCAAGACATTCAAATTAAAATAAAATCACTTAAATCTTAAAGCAACATTTATCCAATTTCCACAACAGTTTATTGATGGTGATAAACTTTTAATTGAATTCAGCTCGCAAAGTGCTAATGACACATCAAGTGTATTACTATATTCACTGAAAACAATCTCATGCTTATAAGGAAAGCTGTCAACGTCCTCTGTACGTGTGGTTTAGCCTAATGACTTTACAAAAAGTAGCGCTTACAACCATGACTTCTGACCGGGTGGTTTGCCGCCTAATTATATCATTAAATTATGGGCACAGTCATAACTAGTATGTTCCCCGACAACTTTCTATTCCTTTAGTTCTAAATCATATGATACATTTGATTGGCACAAGTTTGTATTAGCTAAGGTTGACTTAAATTTTTGTCTCTTTAGACAAACATTCACCATCTACAATGGTCTAACAAAGATCTTTTGATTAGGTGACTATCTCCTCTGACTTTCGGTTAGGTAATAATCTAATGTCTCAATGTTGCAGGAAATTCAACATATACATAAATAATATTGAAAACAAAACAAGAGGGGACACCATGAATTTTGTAGGGAAACATGGTAAGGGAATGAACTAGGGGGTCCAACCTAATTAAAATGATCTACTATAAATTTGCAAGTACAAAGATGAACCCACATAACTGAAAAAGGATTAAGATGTTACACCAAGTAGAATGATTCATTAATGTATACAATATAGAAAAAGATTTGATGTGTTTTGAATACAACGTTCAGAAGCAATTTCCATTGGGAGTTATCGTCGGGTCTTTAATACATTGGGTTCGATATACGTCGTTGGACGTTATTTATAACAATATACGCTACTCTGTATGTAAGAGACTTCGTCACTCAATAAAGTACTTTGTTACTCTGCAACGTGTCTCCTTACTCTACAGGGTCCTTTATTACTTTGTATGATACTTTATTATTCTTCAATGTGTGTAATAGCGACGAGCATATGACAGTCAACGGTATTGAAGTATATTTACTGGTATAATTTTTAGAAGGTGCATCTGTGATGATTGTACATATATAAAATGATATAAACATGTTAATTATATAATAAAACACCTTGAATATTATAAAATATCGTGAGTGATCATATTCATAAACTTTTCAATATTTTATATTGATTTATTAAATTTTTAGCTGACATGTATATTGTTTTTCTTTTCATTGTTTACTGTGATCTAGAAGTATAAGTATTCGATGGTTTTTAACTCACTGCTGTTTTTAATTAACTTTTTATTTTTAATTAATTGATTAAAAGATGAGCGAGAGAAGAATAAATGTTTATAGAAGACACAGACAACTTGATCTTAGGTAAATTTGTAATGGTTTTAGTTTAATTTCTTTATTTGCAATGGCTTTTTCATTTGTTAATTAGTTATAAAAATTGACTATAAAAACCATTTCACTGCCCGACCATCTGTACCCACTTTTGTTAATTCCAAACCCTAATTTGGGTCATGACATAGGGATTGGAGTTAACAAAAATGACATTTTATAAATATTCAACTGTCAAAATTTAAATAAATTTCAAACACAATTGATTTAAATGTTCATAAACTTAATGATGACCATTTTGATTGAAAATCTTAACACGAGAGATCAATTTTTAAATAAATATTCAATAAAATAAACCAAGGCATTCAAATTAAAATAAAATCACTTAAAACTTAAATCAAAATTTATCCAAAATCCACAACAGTTTGTTGATGGTGATAAACTTTTGATTTTCAGCTCACAAAGTGCTAATGACACATCAAGTGTATTACTATAATCACTGAAAACAATCTTATGCTTATAAAGAAAGTTGTCAATGTCCTCTGTACGTGTGGTTTAGCTCAATGACTTTACAAAAAGTAGTGCTTACGACCATGACTTTTGACGGGGTGGTTTGCCACGTAATTATATCATTAAATTATGGGCACAGTTATAACTCGTATGTTCCCCAACAACTTTCTATTCCTTTAGTTATAAATCATATGGTACATTTGATTGACACAACTTTGTATTAGCTAAGGCCGACTTAAATTTTTGTCTCTTTACACAAACATTCACCATCTACAATGGTCTAACAAAGATCTTTCGATTAGGTGACTATCTCCTCTGACTTTCGGTTAGGTAATAATCTAATGTCTCAATGTTATAGAAATTCAACATATACATGATAATATTGAAAACAAAACAAGAGGGGACACCATGAATTTTGTAGGAAAACATAGTAAGTGAACGAACTGTGGTCCAGACTTAATTAAAATGATCCACTATAAGTTGCAAGTACAAAGATTGACCCACATAACTGAAAGAGGGTTACGATGTTACACCAAGTAGAATGATTCATTAATGTATACAATATAGAAAATGATTTGATGTGTTTTGAATACAAAGCTCAGAAGCAATTGCTATCGGGTCGAGTCTTTAATACATTGGGTTTGATATACGTCGTTGCACATTATTTAGAACAATATGCGCTACTCTGTATATAAGAGACTTTGTCACTCAATAGAGTACCTTGTTACTCTGCAACGTGTCTCCTTACCCTACAGGGTCCTTTATTACTTTGTATGATACTTTATTATTCTTCAATGTGTGTCGTTACTTAAATTCCACCAATAGCGACGAGCATAAGGCAGTCAACAGTATTGAAGTATATTTACTTATACAATTTTTAGAAGGTGAACCTATGCTAATTGTACATATATAAAATGATATAAACATGTTAATTATATAGTAAAACACCTTGAATGCAACGTTCTAAGTCGTTGACATAATTTGCCCTCCCTAAATCTATGGAAAAGTTTCTTCACGTCCACCTGCTACAATATATATATATATATATATATATATATATATATATATATATATATATATATATATATATATGGAAAATTTACATGCATTCCACATAATTCTTATGGTTTTACATATCTAACATCTATATTTTGATATTTACAGAATATCACTCTACCTACATATGCATCAAAAAGTGTATTCCTCTTTTAAGAATTTAATAATACTGATATTTTTATGTGATAATAAAGATTTGAACCTTAGAAATATAAAAATTAAAATTTAGATGAAGAATATTTAAATATATGGTATTTACTATGTACATGCCCATATATATATATATATATATATATATATATATATATATATATATATATATATATATATATATATATATATATATATATACTGTGACATTTAATATAGGCGTGAGCAGAGGCAGAAGTATACACGTACTTGCGGATTATTTATAAGATTGAAATGCAGCCCTTTAATTATTGCCAGCCTCATTTACCCACAGTCTATATGCATCAAAAGTATAACGGAGGAGAATCTCCTTGTATGCAGAAGCTCAAGCTAGCCCCGACGTCTCTTTAGTCGATTTATTAAAAAAAAGAGAGAAATTTGAATATAAAATATTCAAAATGCATTAAAATTAAAGACTTTAATTTTAAATTATTAAAATTATTAAAAAAATGATATTTAATATTTTAAATCAAATATTTCTTTATCATTTATCTTCAAATTATCCGTTTGCCTTATTTATTTTAACAACTTAAATTAATATTATTCCCTCTTTTATAATAAATAATACGTCGGTTCATTAGCTGTCTCAGATTTATATGCTCAAATTTGAAGTTGAGCTTGAGCTTGAGCTTGAACTCGAACTCAATTAGTCAAGCTCAAACTCAACCTTAATCATGTGCACCCCTATTCGTCAGTTGCCTTCATCATTGGTATGAGTGCATTCCAAGTGCTTTACCTTTTATGCTTGCTTTTAACCATTCTCACAACCTATTATTCTTCGTATAAATTGTGATAATATATATATATATATATATATATATATATATATATATATATATATATATATATATATATATATATATAGATGAAGACATCCTTCTCTTGCATTGTATTATGCTTGTGTCTACTCTAATCCAAAAATATGGTAGCAATAACGTGCGATCTGTTCGAGCTGAGTAATGCGTGAGTGCAATAATCTCATCCGCACCCCCGTCGTGTCTGCTGCTCGTGTTATGCGAAAGCAATGCGGAAGCATAGAAATTCACATAACAATAATCAAACACAAAAGATTTACGTGGTTCAGGTTTAAGTTTGTTCACCCACACCTACAGGGAGGGAGTTTCCACTTGCATAGGATAGGGAGAGAGAAAATAAGTTTGGGTTACATCTTCCACATACCTCACCTCTCTCTCATGAACATCGAGTCCTCTTTTTTAGAGGAGGCTTAGAGCGTATAAGGAAGAGAAAAAAAAAGAAAAAAAAGAAAAAAAAACTAAATCAATTATAATAAACCCATTAAATACATCAATCTCCACCACATCTCTTACTTCTAGATCAGTGAGAGATGACTAAATTAGCTCCAACTATAATTTAACTACATTAAGATGGTTGCCTACGTACCCCCTCCCGAAGTCAACAGAACCTTGCTTTCTTCAATGGAGTCTCGAACAAAGTGGTACCTCACATTAATGTATTTAGTACGAGTATGATGAACTGAATCTGTAGCCAAGAATATTACACTATGATTGTCACAGAACATCCTCAGAAAATCCTGATCAACTCCCAAGTCATCCAATATGCCATACATCCATATTTCTTCATTCACAACCTCCTTGACTATCATGTACTCAACCTATGCAGTAGATAAAACAATAGAAGACGAAGAGCTGACCTACAATTGACTGGACCTCCTGCCAATGTGAATAAATAATTTGTAGTATATCTCCGTCTTTCCATATCATCTGCATAGATTGACTCATTGTAGCCCACACACAAATTTGCATTGGATTATTTCTTCTCAAATACCAAGCCAACATCAACTGTACCCTTCAGATACCTCAAAAATACTCTTCACATCTTGTCAATGAATCTTTCCTAGATCATGCATAAACCTGCTCACAACAGCAACTGCTTGTGTAATGTCTGGTATAATACAAACCATGACATACATCGAACTACCCACTAAATTAGCATAAGGAACCGATCGCATATCTTTCCTTTCCTTATCATCTTTAGGATACCGATCTGAACTCCATTGAAAGTGAGATGCAATGGGTTGACTCACCGCCTTGCTTGAGTGATCAAACTCAAATTTCTTCAGCACCTTCCAAACATAAGCTCCTTGCGAAAGCCAAACCTTTCCAACAGCCTTATCCCTGAGAATCTCTGCGCCAAGAATTATGTGAGCTTCACACAACTCCTTCATTCAAAACACTTGTACTGTTAATTTTTCATATTAGCAACCCCAACTTGACTAGCAGATGTAATCAACATATCAACATATATTATACATCAAAAAATGTGTCAGTGCTGATTCTAAGGACATCTAACAATCCATAGGAGAAGAGCAGAAAGAGGGAGGGTCCACCGATAGAAGAACGTCGGGCCCACATATCTGACTGAGTGTAGCAACTCGAACTAAAGTTAGCATGGCCAAAGCCGACCGAGCAACAAGTAGGACAAAAAAAGACCAAATAATCCGAGTCTAAATCGTTCACTAAGAAACAAGACAGACAAATCCAAGCAAACAACCAAGAAGAAACCGATTAGAGAGATGACCCAATCCCTCAAAATTTCCAATCATACCAGAGAAAAACCGGTCTATAGGCTCAAATATATAAAATACCAAGAAGAATGTATAATCTCCTTTTAAAGCAGAGACAAAATTATAACATTATCATATTATATTATATCCTTATAAATAAAGAGATTATTTAGTGAATAATGATACACAACATACTGTTTATCAGTGTTCACATCTCTCTGTCTCTCTCTACGACTCTCCACATTCACACTCTACTCCTTGAGTGTAATACATAAATACACACACATGTATCTATATCTATATCTATGTATATGCACACACACACACACACACACACACACACACACACAGATATATATATATATATATATATATATATATATATATATATATATATATATATATATATATATATATATATATATATATATATAGAGAGAGAGAGAGAGAGAGAGAGAGAGAGAGAGAGAGAGACCCCCACACACACACACACACACATAATATATATATTTTCTTTCAAGAATGCATTATAAGATAGAGTAGAAAAATGAAAATAAAAGCAAAAGAATTTCAAAGAACTTGTACAATCACATAACTCATAATGCAAAACATTTCATCAACTCATATGGTAATATATTAATATTAAATATATAATAAATTAAATTATAGTTAATCAAATTTTAGCTAAATAATCAGCAATATATGATTGGAGCCATTATCTATATTAATATCAAATATAGAATAAGTTGTTAGTTGGAACAACAAATGAGTTTGTTCATGAACATAAACGAACTAGTTCCGCTCTATTTATATTTAGTTCATTTAACCTTAAAATTTTTAGAGAATACTCAAAACTTATTTATTTACTAATTTAAAGATGAACCATAATCAACTGAGCTGTTCATGAAGTGCATTGATTCAAGTCCCACATGTGCACCGTGATCTGCGCCTCAACAGTAACTTTCACAACCTGCTTCGAGTATGGCAAAGGCGCTTCTTCCCATATTTAGGGTTCAAACTTTTCCTTTGGGACGCTAACATGATATAAACTGCAATGACATGTAGAGTCTACATAATCTCCACTCCATCTCTGCTACTTATGCTTCAGAGTACCTGTTCTTATTTATGGTTTGATGAACTTTTTATGTTAGAGGTATAAATGTAAAAAAAGTAACGTTCATGTGTTAGATATGTAAATACAAAAGACTTGGGCGATATTTATATAAATGCAATTTCTTGGCACAGTTTTTGTCTAGAGGATGCCATTCTTTTGTGCGCCATTCCGTTCATGCTGTTCTTTCCTAAGATGCAGTATAATTTAGAAATGGAGTTGCTGGTTGTCTGTAAATTGTGTTTCTGAAGTGATGGGAATGCTGCATTTAGTGAATTTTCAGCAGATTATTTGACTTCAAAATCTCATATCTCCATAAAAACTAAACGTTTCACATAAAATACAAAAATACTTCATTAATATATAAAGACAACACCAGTCTTAAGCAGATAAACAGAACAAGCCAAGACACATCATATCACCGGTCCAGAACACACACAAACCATTATAAGGATACCCCTTCTGCTAATAATTTAGATAACTAAGGGGAGTGGTATGTAGCTCAGCACTTGGGTATTGGGACTTCACAGAAATTAGCCACCTTGTTGCTGTTGCTGGAGTTCATGTATCCTTTGAGTTGGGGGTTCTTCTCATACTGGCAGAAGCATGGCTGCTGTTCCTTCAGCTTCGAGCAGCACGAAGCGGATGGGGGTGCAGATGAGAGAATCGCACTCATGCATGGACTCAGCTCCATAGGGTTGCAGGTTACTGCTGCCATATTCTTGGCTTGGAGGATACACAAGAGCACAAATAAGAAGCAAGAGGAGGTCTTCATCTCAGAAGCCAGAGAGGTAGAAATGTGGATGGAGTGGGGAAGGGTTATATCACTATTTATAGGAAGAATAAGAGGCCATGTGAATGTTTAAAAGCAAGAATAAAAGGTGAAGCACTTGGGATGCAGGCCCCCATATCAATGATTAATGCAACCTGAATTGGGATGTAAATGAGAGTCAAATTTGAGCCACCGTTAACTTGAACATGATTAATTGAGCTTGAGCTTCAATCTACGAATTTGAGGCAGCTCATGAGCCAACTTATTTATTATGGAAACAAAATAATATTAATTTAAATTAGCGTTAAAATAAAACTACAAACAGAACCAACAATTAAAAAATAAATAATAATAAAATATTTGATATAAAATGTAAAATATAAATTTTTCAACATTTTAAATAATTTAAAAATAAAATCTTCAATTTTGTATATTTTAAGTATATTTTACATTTAAATTTTTTTTAAACAGGCTGACTCACAAGTTAATGAGTCGCCTCGGGGCTAGCTTGAGCTTGAATTGTTAGCTCAACGAGCTCAGATCAAGAGTCGGCTCGGCTCAGTAACACCACTATGAGGGAGGTCCCACCGAAAACAATAACTCATGAGGCTCAAGATGGGCCAAGCAAGTGTTTGGCGTGGGAGATGAAATTAAACTATCAGCTTTAGTGAGAATTTGATGAGAAGAGTGTAATGATGGCACACACGAGAAAGCATGCAGCATGTCAGGGCATCCAAGAAATAAGTAGCTTTTCTATCATTAGTTTTGACAATGGACACATAGGAATCATACTTATGGCCAAAAGAGGCACCCTATTTTCCTTAGGTAATAATACGGGTTGATGGGTGAGGTTATGAAAGAATATACAATCATAAAGTTCATATGAAAATTTACAGCATCATAGGATAGAAATAAAGATACAGATTTACAATGCGAATTAAAAAAAATAACACAATTCAGTGAGAATTAGAATCACAACATGTATGAAGCAAAATGGCATGCCTAATTCTTCTATAACATATATGGTTGTAAATGATTTTAAACGTTAAGATTTTCACATTAGACATGGTTATATAGGGATTAAACAAATCATGAGAGCCACCTCCAATTCCTCGATGATTTCACCAAATAGTATTAGAATATTTAGGAGCTACTCAGAGGCACCTGTTTTTCCGGATCTCTGTTGATGAAATATCCATACGAAATCTCTCCTGTGGTATGGATATAAACATGTCCTTCAGTTCATCCGGCATATCTAAATCTTCAAGAACCTAGACAATGGTGTAAATGTAATTATTTAATTTTACATAGGGAGAGGTAAGACAATTATGTGCATGATTTTAAAAAAACAAAAAACCCACCTTGAAAACACCATCAACCATTCGGCCACCAACGAGAAATAAACAACCTGAACTTTTGCACCCAAGGAGTATCTCCAGCATCCTTTGATAACCTCCGTAATATTTAGGCTGAGAGAGAGAGCATAATTTTGACCGAGTAAAGGAGGCTGGCTATTAATTAATGGACTGCATTTCAATCTTATAAATTATGTGCAAGTATGTGTATAAATGTGCCTTTGCACATGCCTAAATTAAATGTGACAGTATATTTATATATAGGAGATTTATGAACCACACAATTCTTATGAATTTATATATCTTAACACCTAAACTTTGATTTTTACATTTGTAACACACAAATCTTTATTATCACATTAAAACTACCATTATTATTAATTTTTAAAAGTAAAATACACTTTTTGATGCATAAGTAGAGTGGTATTAATGTAAATATCAAAGTTTAGGTGTTAGATATGTAAATACATAAGAATTATGTGGCATGCATCTAAATCTTCCATATATATTACATGAGAATGTGGACTGGCAGAACCTTTTCCATAGATTTAGTGTGAACAAATTATCTCAACGACTTAGAATGTTGCATTCAATAATTAGATAATCATCTAAGAGGTCATTTCTTACATTTATCAATCTTATTGCGGTGTCTGCACCTATAACAAATGCAGATCCAGGAAAAAGCTCCGCTTTCTTGTAGAAGTATGGCTGGCTTGAAATTATCACAGCTTTCCCTGCGAGGAAGATTAAAATGAAGCCATTCTTAAAACATTTGCATTCTCTTTCAATTGGTTGCTAGCTATTTGAGATATGTGGGATCCAAAAATTCGTGCCCCGGATCCTCGTGGTTGTTGAGAGCTTTGTTTGGTGTTCCGAGTCAATTTTTCAAAAAATGGATTGGATTGTAGTTAAGACACTACCCACAGATTTCACCGTCATTTTGTGAGGATTATTTGAATTAGGGTTCAAGATTTTTCATAGGCGTAAGTCTCTATGGTTAATTATCCTCTCGATAACGGGAGAAGACTTTCAATTAAAGCTAGTCATTTAACATTGAATATTTAGTATATAGTAACAGCAAACTATAAATATTAGATTATAAATTTATCATATTGAGCTTAACGCGCATGGTAGGGGAAACGATGACGTACCTGATCAAAATCTCATGATCCGGTCATCCCGCGTTGTGGTTCCTAATCTATTTAGTCAGAGACGATAGTTGACCCAATCTGATTGAAAGAATTTTGTTAGCAACCAAATATTATCATCCAAGGGACCCTTGCAAATCTGAGTGAATGTTTTGCCTAAAAGGACAAATTTAAGTCTACCTTGGCTAATATAAAGTTATGTCAATCAAACGTACTATATGTTTGACAACTCCAATGGTAAAAAGTAGTTGGAGAACATGCGGATTGTGACCGTGACCATAATTTAATGGTGTCATTTGGCTGCAAACAACCAGGTTAGAGGGTCTTGATCACAAGCGCTACTTGTTGTGAAGCCATTAGGTCAAGTCAAGCAGACAGAGAGCATGAAAACTTTCTTTACTAGTGTGAGATTACATGAGTGAATATAGTGATAAAGTCGATGTGACATCAACTCTTTGTGAAATAAAATCAAATAAAAGTTTATCACCCCCGACAAACTATCACAGATGGTGGATCAATTTTGCTTTAAGCTTTAAATGATTTAATTTTCAATTGAATGTCTTGATTTATTACATTAAATATTTGATTTCAAAGGTTTGATTTAAAATTTGAACTCTCCGGTTTAGATTTTCAATCAACATGACTATCTTGAAGGATATGGACATTTAAAACACTTGTGTTTGATTTTTTTTTAAAATTCGACAATTGATTATCTATAAAATGTCATTTTTTGTCAACTTCATTCATTATGAGAAGGAATATAGTGATACACTCGATGTGACATCAACTCTTTGCGAACTAAAGTCAATAAAAAATTTATCACCCTCGACAAAATATTGAGAATGGTTAATGCATTTTGCTTTAAGCTTTAAATGATTTAATTTTAATTTGAATGTCTTGGTTTATTACATTGAACATTTGATTTGAAAGGTTTGATTTAAAAATTAACCTTCGGTTGATATTTTTAGTCAATATGACCATCATCGAAGATATGGACATTTAAAACACTTGTGTTTGAAATTTATTTAAAATTTGACACTTTATTATCTATAAAATATTATTTTTGTCAACTATAATTCATTTAAGGAGGATCAGACTAGGTGAATTAGATTTGCAAATTTTTATAGTTGTGATTTAAAAATTAATGAAAATTATTTGACTTATTACTCCGGTCCTAAAAAGGAGTGAGATCAGATTAATTAACTGGGAGTTACAGCTCTGCCTAATAGACAAAAGAACACATTCGAAAGCATGCATAGTTTGATTATTTAGAATTTGATTTTTTTTTTTTTTACATGATGGGCCTTAACTTCATAAAACAATCATAAATTTTCTTTAAAAAAATTTTGCATGTTTATCAGAAAAAGATTTATTTGAGTGTAAATTTAACTTCGATCGACACAACATTCTCAAACCATTAAGTTAAATAATTAGTCAATTTGTTTGAGACATGCGAGTATCCTTTGAGGAAGAATATAGTGATATACTTCGATGTGACATCAACTCTTTGTGAGCTAAAATCAATAAAAAATTTATTACCCTCGACAAACTATTGAGGATGGTAGATGAATTTTGCTTTAAGCTTTAAATGATTTAATTTTAATTTGAATGTCTTGGTTTGTTAAATTGAATATTTGATTTAAAAGGCTTGATTTAAAAATTGACCTCCGGTTGAGATTTTTAGTCAATATGGCCATCATCGAAGATATGAACATTTAAAACATTTGTGTTTAAAATTTATTTAAAATTTGACACTTGATTATCTATAAAATATTATTTTTGTCAACTATAATTCATTTAAGAAGGAGGATCAGACTAGGTAATTTAGACTTCAAATTTTTATATTTGTGATTTAAAAATTAATGAAAATTATTTGACTTATAACTCCAGTCCTAAAAAAGAGTGGGATCATATTAGTTAACTTGGATTTACAGCTCTACCTTATAGACAAAAGAACACATTCAAAAGCATGCATAGTTTGATTATTTAGAGTTTGTTTTTTTTTTTTTTTACATGATGGGTCTTAACTTCATAAAATAATCATAAATTTTTTTAAAAAAATTTTGCATGCTTATTAGAAAAAGATTTATTTGAGTGTAAATTTAACTTCGATCGACACAATATTCTCAAACCATTTAAGTTAAATAATTAATCAATTTGTTTGAGCACATGTGTGTATTCTTTATTAATATGAATGCATCTTGATATAATTGTATTAATTTTGTATCACTTTAGTAAAATGTAGTTCTATAATTTTTGTGTTCTTATAAAAAATATAACGTTTTATTTAAAATATTAACATATATTATGAGGCAACATCTTAAATATGAAGGAGAACTTAAGACAAGAGTGCAAGATTTAAATCATTTAAATTTATTAATTGTAAAAATTTCTTATTATTTACATGCATATACATAGCTTAAAAACATTTAAGCGATTGAATACACATGTTATTGTATTTACACTAATTTGAGTTGAAACATAGCGTTGAATTATGTGAAAATTTAGAATTATTTGAAACAAAAAAACTTCACTTTGATATTATATTATTGAATAACATGCAAAATTACATTATGGACTTTAAAAGGATCACCTCCTATTTGCTTGCAAATCGGAGTTACAAATTCGGTGGCGAAAATATATATTAAGTCTATAATTTAGTATTAAAAAAATGACACTTTTATTTTAACTTAGCTCGAATTTATGATATTTTACATTTACGTAGTTTTAGAAAATCTAAAACTTGAGAGCCTAAATTTTGAATTATTTTTCAGTTTTAGAAAATCTAAAACTTGAGAGCCTAAATTTGAATTATTTTTCAAGTCCAAAAGCACAAAATTTGAATTATTTTAATTTCAATTATTTTTCAATTTCAAAGCTCAAATCTTAAATCACTTTTCAAGTCTAAGAACCTAAATTTGAATTATTCGCCAATTTGAAATCCTAAAATTTGAATCATTTTTCAAGTGCAAAAGCATAAAATTGAATTATTTTTCAAACCTTTCCAGTCCAATTTTAAATGTTTTGTGAGTTTAAAAAGTTCACATTAATCCAAAAACAGTTCACTTTAGTCCAATTGTGTCCTCATTTGAGAAAAGTTTTATTTAAAAAAAAAAATTAAGTTCTCATTTTGGGAAACCCGAGTACCTGTCTACGGAATCAAGTGTCGTTTAGGGAAATTAAGTACAAATTCAGGGAAATGCATGCTTGAGTTTTGCATTTTTTTGAGTTAATTGGAGGCCCAGTGTGATCGTGAGTTAAAATACATCTTTTTCTCGTAGACCAAAGTGCCTGACGACACTGATCAATGAGTCTTTTATAGATAGTTGGGCCAATTGGCATTCTCCTCGATGCGCTCAAATCGAAGGAGACATCTGGAGGCTACCGAAATTTTATATGATTTTGACTTAAAAATAATTTAAAAAATATGAACTTTTTAAACTTACAAAAATATTTAAAATTAGACTGTGAAGGTTTGACAAATAATTTAAGTTTAAGCATTTGCACTTATAAATGATTCAAAATTTAGGTTTTGAAATTAGAAAATAATTCAAATTTAGGTTCTAGACATGAAAAATGATTTGAAATTTGGGCTTTAAAATTGAAAAGTAATTCATATTTAAACTCTTAGGCTCGAAAAATAATTCAAAATTTAGACTCCAGACTTTTAGATTTGCACCCAAATATAAAATATAATAAATTGGGGCTATGCTTAAGACATAAATTTCTTTTCTGAATGTTAAAATAACACCTAGATATATTTTTTCGTCACCTAACCTACAACTCTAGTTTGCAAGCAGATGGAAGACTACCCTTTTGAAGCCCAAAATATAACTTTGCCTGTGTTCTAATAATACATTATACAAGTGAAGTTCTATTGCTTCAAATGATTTTAAATTGTCACAAAATTCAAGGCTAGTTTCAACTTAAAGAATATGCCTCAAAATTTGTGCAAATACAATTAGACAACCCTTCAATGGTTTAAATGCTTGTAAGATATGTATTTGCATAAAATATTAATGCAATTAGTAAATTTAAATGATTTAAATCTTACACTCATATTTTGAGATCTCTTTAAAATTTAAAATGGTCTCAAAATATGGGTTAATACTCTAAAATATCATGTTACATTTCATAAGAGCACAACAATTATGGAATTATCTCCGATCCTCTTTGTAAGTACTAGAGTAGACAATACTAATATTTTAAAGATAAGATTGACAATTTTTAAATAAATTGCAAAAACAAGTATTTTAAATATCCAAAATTATTGATGATGGTCGTGTTGACTGAAAATTTCAACTCAAGGGGTCAACTTTTAAATCAAATTTCAAATCAAATTTAAAAAATAACAAACTAAAATATCCAAGTTAAAATCAACCACTTAAAAACTTAAAACAAAATTTATCAATCATCTGTAATAGTTTATCAAATGTAACAAACTTGTGATTTACTTGAGCTTACAAAGACACTCAAAGCAATCTGACGCTGGGAACGACGTGGCCTAAGTCCTTTTTCCATGTACTTTGGCCTAACAGCTCCACAAAAAGTAACGAATAACCAGAGCCCTCTAACCAAGTGTGTGTCATCAAATGACACTATTAAATTATGATCATAGTTACAACCCTTATGTTCCTCAATGACTTTCAAACATTTGAGTTTTGAATCATAAATGTGCATTTAATTGACTTAAAGCTTTTTGTTAGCTATGGTCGACTTAAATTTGTTCACCCTACATCTATAAGGATTCCTTAGATGATGTAACTTATTGTTGATGACAAAAATCTTTTGATCAGTTGGATCAATTACTTCTGCTAACTAAGTAGATCTGGAACCACAATGGCACAAGGTGATGAAACAATGAAATCTTGATCAAATTCGTCATCATTTCCCCCACCATACGCTTTAAGCTCAACGTGATAAATAAATAAATCTAAATCCCTAAATTTGTCACTACTATACGTTGAATATTCATTTTTAAATGATTAGGCTTAATCAAAACTATTCTCCAATTATCAGGATAGGTAATTAAATCATACAGGCTTGTGTCTATGGGAAATCTCAAATCTCATATCAAAAAATAATCATTAAATGAGGGTGAAATATTTGGGTAGTGTCTTATCTACAAGACAATCTACCTCTAAAAATTTAAGTTGGAACACCAAACATAAAGCTCTCAACAACAATGTGAGTCTGGGAAATGAATTTTCAGAGCCTGCAAAGACAACAATGCTTTGCAAGGCAATGCTTAACCTAAATTTTACTGTTTTTTTTTTCTCAATATGAATGACTGACATTCCTTTTTATAATAGATAATTCAAAAAATTAAATTTAAAATTTATATCCACCTAAAATTACTCCAAGCTTGCTACGACTGTTAGCTGCTAAATCTATTACAAGCACAACATAGAATATATGGCTTGATGTTAGAAAATGGCACAATCTAGTGGTCACAAAAGAAGAATTTCCACATGCTTCATGATTTCTTCTTGAGCTAACGAGTGCATCACATATACATATTATGGCTTAGCGGAGTATACTAATAAAAATTTATCTGTAGAAGAGACAATTTATTTAGAATACCTGTCTTCTTGAATTGTTCAACACGCCGTTTGATTTCAACTACTTCCAGTGGTGGTTTGTCCGCATTAATCGCAGATATCTCGAAGTAAGGAGCGCCATCACAAATACTGCATCGTACATATTTGTAAAAGTCTATGCAAAACTCTTGCAACTCAAATTATCAAACGAAGCAAGCAGCATGCGTAACAGAATCTGCATAGGCATCAACTAATAGCATATATAACAATGCAGTGGTAACTATATGAAATGTGGAACAGCACCATTACTCCATCATTGGAAAAGACTATTGAAGAGATGGCCAAATCAACAAAATATGGCCTGAATTGTGTGCAATACAGATGGATAGAGAAAAATATCCAAAATAGTCCCTGATTCTTTGCAGAGAGTCATTTTATAAGTCATAGAATTTATAAAAGTGTCAATTTAGCCCTCATAATCTTTTAAGGATTTAGGATTTAGTATATCCTCTAAGGTGGTTAAGTCATGGAAAAACTGTTTGGTATGTGAGTACGTAAATCTTGATAAATCCTGAGAAACTATTTGACAGCTTTAAAAGAATTTCGCAGGATTTATCAGAATTTATTGAACATTCAAATATAAATATTAAATAAAAAAATGAGTATCCAAAGTCTCAAAATATATAAAGAAGGGGGATTTACATAAATTAATAGTAAATTATAAAAATTAATAATTATTTTTTAAACAAATTACTTATTAATCACTAATTTAACCTTAATCAATTAATAATTATATAAATTTAAAATTATTTATTTCTTAAATAATTTATAATTTAAAATATAGCTTTATTTATTAATTAACTATTAAATAATTACATATAAATAAATCTAATTATAATTAATTTGAGAATATATAAACTATTTATTAATTATTAATAATTAAAATAATTAAGTTAAAAATAAATTAAAACCACAGAGCTATCTCCCTATTTCTATTCCCCTCTCTGCCCAAAACCCTCTTTGACATCCACCCCCTCCTGGTTTCTCCCAGACTTCCCATCTCTGCTCAAACCCCTCGCTTATGTCACTCCCCCGACCGATTTCGCCGAAAACCATTGCCGTCATGAAATGTCCTTCATGATACAATCACCATTAGAGCTAGTTGGGAAGGAAACAAAGGGATCACGACTTATAGAGACCACCAAAACTCCCATCTTTCTCATCCCTCCTCTCCGCTAACCAGAACCCATTAAGGTAAGCCAATTCGCGCCATTCTTCCTCTTGGCTCTTCCCGGATTTACTAAATCCGCCGATTTACAATATTTAGTAAATCTCGAATTTATCACGATCATTTTGGGATTTACGAGAGCTTAGGATCTATGAAGGCATTTATTTCCGTTTGGCAGGATTTAGGTTAAATCCTGCATAAATCCTGTTTAAAACCGGCTACCAAAGAGCCCTTTAATATGGGCTGAAATAGTTCTCTATGATGACTACTTCAGCTCTAATTTAACGCGTCTAATGACAAATTTAACACTTTTATAGACTTGGGGACTAAAATTACCACATGTAAATAATCAAGAGACTATTTTTACTCCAAATGGTTACTCCAAATGGGCATGACAGACGGTAGTCTATATAAAAGCCAAATGTCATTTCAAATTTTAAAATATTCTATTAAAGAATCTAAGCATATATGACATTATTTCAACACCACCACCATGCTCATCATTAGCTATCCACAAAAAAAATTATCCATTCAACCTTGTTGAGTGCCATGCAAGGGCTATACTTAGCCTTGGGCTGGCTTTTGGAGCATTTTCCAGTCAATTACATTTGCTGCCTAATCATTTTCCTTAATCCTTTCACGATAACAAAACATTATTGTTGGTCCCAACTTCAAAAGAGTTGATGGTTATTGTTAGCTGATAACCATTTTAAAAAAGAGGACCAATGAAAAGTTCATGTTATGATTAATAATTTAGAATAAATTCTGCATAAATCCATATGCCATATATCCTCGAATGTAATCAATTTGAATTAAAGTTTCTTTGTATGTTAAATACTATCAAGCTGCTTCAGAAATAATAAATTATTTTATTTCCTAAACCTCCAGATAATGCAAGAGTAAATGATTATCATATAAATACTTTTGTCATGAATGTGATTTGAGATGATAGTAATCTTCTTGGTTCAGAGGATTGGTCAGGAGCAATGGTTAGGTCGTCTCCATTGTGATGTGAAGGTTACTGGTTCGAGACAGGTGTAAACCAAGGCAAGCCCTCGTTTAAAAAAAAATATTAATATAAACTACACTTAAAATATTTTAAATTTAAGAGTTAAAATGTAAATTATTAAAATTATTTAAAAATTATTTGTACCTCATATCAAGTGATTTGTTACTAATTTTTATTAGTCATTATTGCTATCATTTTATTACAATAGTTACTCAAATTAAAAAAATAATCTCTTTCAAAACAACCTAACCCATAAGCTGACTCAAATTTGTAGAATTAGGTTCGATTTTAGCTTGAACTCGATTAATTAATGGAGCTAACTCAGCTCGACTGACTTACACTAGCTCGAGTCATAGAAATAGCCACTCTATACAATGCAAAGATTAGAATGCACCATGGTTAGGAAGGAGCCTGCACTAGAGGCGCCGTTTATTCTACTCTTGGAACAAAAGAAAAAAAAAAGTAATAGAGAGAGAGAGCTAAGAATAAGAGAGCTGTTCAAAGTTATTCATGCAGAAGAAATCCTAGCTATCTATGCGGCAGGTCATTAGAAATTGAGCCAATGATACCGCCTAATTATACATGGAACTTAGGGTCTATTTGGGGCAGCTGCAGCTTATTAATAATCTGCTGATAAGTTGATTAAAAATCATTTGCTGATAAGCTAGGTGCGGTGGCTATTACAATATTTTATTTTTTTGGAAATGTTTGACTGCAGCCAGAAAGCTGCCACCACACCTAGACATGTGCGGTGTGAAAGAGCTGTTTTCTGTATTTTGGAAACGCATATGTTACCAAAATGTAGTTACCCAAACAGGTCATTAATATTATCCACTTTGGTCATGCACCGTTAACGTCTTAAGAAACCTTTCCAAATATCCAACATCCAACAATCTTTAATGAACCACATGATAACCAAATGACAATTAAATCCCTTCTTTTGTCCCTCCTTTCGCATTTAAATCCACTTCAAGTGTTCTCCAGTTAGAACTGCTTTAATATGGGCTTTCTAGCAAATGAACTTGTAGCATAAGTGGCTGAGATTATCTTGCAAGTCTGATATCAACATCTAGCAATTAGACACCCCCTAAATTCAAGCAAACAACCTCTATACTCCCTTCAGCATCAAGAGAGAACAGCCTCTTGAGCACAGCCAGGTGACGGCCTTGAGAGACTATTACATTGTGGGCACATAACCCCATAACCACTTCCAAATTGAATCATTCATAAGCCTCAACCAGAGAGATACTCAGTTTAATGAAAGGAAACAAAATTTCAATGCCAATTAGTAGTTTCAAATGGTAGAAAAGTTCTCCCACTAATCAAGCTTAAACCTGCCGAAAAAGCATTTTCTTATATCCCTCTAGAAGTAAAGAGACGGAACTAAGAAAGACCCAACAAACAAAAGGTTTAGGATAAGCAACATGAAGAACATAAATAATTCCATGATTAAAAAAATATGTAACAACTAAAAAATTGTACATGCACCAAAAGTATATCAAGATGATAAAAATAAATATAGCAAAACTCAAAAAACCAACGCTTAAATTGTTAAAATGCAACCTTCAGCAATATATTTTGTATAATAACTTTTTGCATTAATATGAAATCCAAGGATCTATATGAAAGAATTTTCACGTAGCACTCTGTGTTTCTGTATGTCATATATGACGAGTGTCCTGATTGAGCACTATATTTTTACATTGAGAAAAACCAAATAATTATTTAACAATGACATTGTATAAATTAATAATGTAAAAAAGCGTTCAAAGTGGAAATTAATGTCATTTCAAAAACGCAGATTTCTTGATTTTGATTGCATCATCTTACCCTTCTCTCAACCACATAAGGTGGCTTTACATGTACTCTAGTTTATTTCTATATAAGACATTAAATCTAGTTTGTACCAAGTCATTTTGAACAACATCACCAAGCTTACCTTTCAGGAACTTATTTTTCCTCCAAGCTCTTTCACATCAATTCAATGGAATGCTTTATTACTGTATCATCCACCTTTTGTTGAACATGTTCAACCATCTAACGCTACTTTGCCTTATTTATAAATAGATGTTACTCTCATCATCACTCTACTATCTTCTCGACTTCTTCGTCGCATCATCTTACCCTTCTCTCAATCACATAACGTGGCTTTAGATATACTCTAGTTTATGGCTACATAAGATATTAAATCTAGTTTGCACCAAGTCATTTTGAACAACATCACCAAGGCTACCTTTCAGGAACTTATTTTTCCTCCTAACTCTTTCACATCAATTCAACTGAATGCTTTAATACTGCATCATACACCTATTGTTGAACATCTTCAACCATCTAACACTATTTTACTGCCTTATCGTAAATGGTGTTACTCTCATCATCACTCTACCATCTTCTTGGTTCTTCGTTGACAGCACAAAGATTAGTATAACATAGCGGTCAAATTATAATTTATAAAATTTCTAATGTATTTATCTCAATATTTTTTGTTGCATAACTTCATCCATATTGCATTATTTTACTCATTTGATCACTTTAATTATTTATGATATTTACCTAGAAATCTTTACACAACAACAACAACAACAAGCATTCATCCCACTAAGTGAGGCACACAACATGAATCCATTTTCTCCCTTGTGTTCTATTGAGTGTAATTTTCATATAATTCTCATAAATTAAAATAATTTTTTATACAACATGCCCAATTATTTTTAGGTATGCCTCAACATTTCATAAATAAATCAAATTTAAAACATCTACTCTCCGAACAAGGCCATCAGATGGTCGACATTTTAATGTGACCAAACCATTTAAAGCGACTCTGATACTAGAGTTAACCTAAACCACGACCCAGAAACGACAAATCTTATCGCTGAAATTTAAAAAAGTGAGTAAAACGACTACAATCCTATAATGACACAAACAACAAGCACAAATACATAAACAATAAAACAAATACATAAATAGTAAAACGAAATAGTGATTGCAGAAAATAAACTAAGCACATAATAGGAAACAGTCATGGATGGTGTCGGTAGGTGATTGAAGGCCCGCTGGAAGTGACTGCAGAGGAATCAACGACGACCAGAGGGGCGCTAGATGAATCTTCAACATTGGGGTGTGGCAGAGAGTCGGTTGCGAATGGTCAACGGAGATAGGAGGGGAGCTGGAGGATCCTATAGGTGTGTTAGCCAGCTAGGAGGTGTGGCAGCCGACCAAGGAAAGGCCATGAGGCGCAATAGCTTGCTAGGAAAAGGCAGGGAAGCGCGACAGCCTGCTGGGGGAAGCCTAGGAGGCGCGGCAGCCTACTAGGGAATGCTAGGAGGCCCGAAAGAGAGAGGAGGTGGAGGAGGTGGTGCTTGTTGGTACCGCTGGAGGAAGCTTGGCAGAAGGTCGAACAACCTGCTGTAGGAATTGGGAGGGCGATAGTGACGAAGGGAGATAGAGAGTGGATGGAGCGGAGTGGGGATACACACCACCTTAGCGAGACAAAATTGAAACACCACTATGTTGAAGGATACAACCTCGAACGAGGGAAGAATCAGAAGGATCACCTTGAGCACTAAAAATCAACAACCAAATAGTTGGTTTGACCAAAGAAGATAACATGTATAAATAGGGAAGGGGAGAGAGACAAGGCGCGGGGTGGTGGGGGAGGCGAAAGGAAGGTTTGCAATGGCTAGAAGCAGTTGCGGAAAATTAGGTCACTGACCACGGCGAAAAAGTAAATGACTATGGAGCGTGATGAGGAGACCGGTGCGAAATAAGTAGAATGAACCAACCAGTCCAAGGAAAGGTTGGACCTACTCCATGTTGTCTGGCCCAACAGGCTGCAAGTAGCCCGCCCCGCATCACTCTCCCATGATTGGGGGAGCTTCGACATCATTTGTTGAAGCTTCATGTTTCTCGTAGTATGGAGTGAGATCCACAACATTGAATTTAGTCGAAATTTTGGAGTTGCCTGGTAGGTCAATTTTGTAAGCATTATCATTGAGTTTCTTAAGTATCAGTTCGGAGTTTGAGTTTCCTGTTTGCTCCAATTGGAAATCGTTCCTTCTTTAATAGTTAAATTTTTTCTAGAGTTGTTAGCCCATTGTCACGCTCCGCCATATTCTAGAAATTGACAAGACAAGCATGGGATGGAAGATTCTAGAGAAGACCGAATTGTGAAGAGCAATTCAAAGGATTCTAGAATATTTTACCCAGTTCTCAAGAATATGAGAAGGAAATGCTCCAAGGAGAACTCAAAAATAACCTAGAATGTTCTAGGGGCTATGTATGTATACCTGAATAGTAGAGAATACTCTAGACATTAGACTATTCTTATGTATTCTAGAATATTCCCTTAGGCTTGGAGGGGGCTATAAATAAGAGCCCCTCCCCTCATTTGGGATCAATCAAGTCTTCACCTAAGCATTCATAAGCATGCAAGTGTTTTTTTCCAAGTGAAGTGTTCCTTTCTTCAATACTACTTCCTATTCTTCTTCTTAGAATACTTTGTGCTTACAAGCTCTAGCGTTGTGAGGGTTAGGCTGATTTAGTGCTAAGGAAGAGCGCTAAATCCACATGAGTGACCAAAGAAAAGTTAGTTTGTGTCACCGTGCTTTAAAAATAAATAAGAATATATAAAATTTACTTTTAAGAAAATGATTTTTCTTTTGTTATCCACCGGTCATAAAGAGTATATCTTAATATGACATAACTTTTTTTTAAATTTTTTACAAGATGGGGAGCTTAATTTTATCCTTTAAGCGAGTACATGATTCAATTGAATCTCTAACTTTTATAAAAATTCAGATACACTAAAAGCTATTTTGAGTTGCTACAATAATGAGATCCTCACATTAGATCTAGTAGAGGTAACATAGTAAGCTAATAATTTATTTTCTATTGTTTCTTCGATATCCCTTAATCTAAGAAACTTGAGATCTGTTTAGGATAGCTTTTTTCCTGCTTTGCATTTTAGTTGGTCAACACAGTTGTATTCGGGGAATTGCTTTTTTCCACTTTCTAGATATTTGTTGTTTAGTTTAGAAATAGTTTCCCCACCTTCCCTGTGGAGTTGTTGAATTTCGTAAGCACATTCTGCAGCATCCTCGTTGATATCTGCTAGGGGTAGAAGTAGAACTAACTCATGGGGTGTGATCGGGTTGCGACCGTACAAAATTTGGAATGACGTGTGTCCTGTGATCTAGCTTGTTGATCAATTACAGGTAAATTCGGCTTGAGCGAGAATGAGATCCCATTGTTTGATGTTTTTCCCAACGAAGCATCAAAGAAGATTCTCAAGACTTTATTAATGACTCCGATTTGTACATTCATCTGAGAATGTGCTGCATAACTAAATTGGAGTTTAATGCCTAATTTGTTCCAGATGGTCCACCAAAAGTGGCTCAAGTATTTAGCGTCACAATAAGAAGTAATGGTTTTGAGAATACCGCGAAGTCGAACAATCTCGCGGAAGTACAGATCAATAATATGAGATGCATACTAACGTCCGGTGGTAGGCGACGGAATACACCATCCTTGAGAAACAATCAACTACGACCATGACATAGTCTTTATTCCTTTGTGTGTGGTAATCCTATAACAAAGTCCATGCTAACATCGACCTTGGTACAAGGTTTATGACACTCCTACACGATTTCCAAGAAAACATGACCGACAATCTTCTGGACAGTTTACCTCCACTACGGACATCCAACATGCATCGACCTCATACTAGGGTCGGTTCTACCAAACAGACCCACCTATCGATTGTGACAAGTAGAGTATGAGGAACTCCAACGTCAGGTGCGAGATCTCGTTAAGAGAGGATTAGTACGCGATGTCCCAACCCTCATAGTACACAAGAATGATGATACATGGTGGATGCGCATTGACAGTCGTGTCAATAACAAAATTACAATCAAATATTGCTTTCTCATACCACGACTCAACAATCTCTTAGATCAGTTGCACGATGCCATCGCCTTCTCAAAAATTGAACTACATAGTGGTTATCATCATATCATAATGCGACCAAGAGATGAGTGGAAGACTGCCTTCAAGATACGAGTATTCTTTATGAACTAACTGTCATGACTTTCGGCCTGTCCAACGCGCCCAACACTGTCATGTCCCTAATAAATCAAGTCTTTCGAGCCTGTCGGTGTTGTTTTGGGTGTGGAGTGCCCGTAAGAAGCTGTCGGTCGCCGGAATCGAAATTCCGTCGCCCGCTTCGGAAGGACGCTTTAATTTATATATATATATATATATATATATATATATATATATATATATATATATATATTTTTAGAAAATATGAAAGTAAATCGACTCATATATTTTCATAGCTTAAATGAAAGAACGTTATGCACTCAGTTCATGCATTTATCCCGAAAGACAAACCTAAGACTTGAGGTGAGGCTCGATCAAATAAACTAAGTAATATATGACGTCCGTTTGGCTCACGAAATCATTTTTATTTCGTTGATAGCTTCCCTATTTAATATAAAGAATTAAATAGTGATTTATTTTAAATCGAGTTCGGAATGCTTCCTATAAAGCATGCTCTCATAAGTTAATTATATCTTAAATGACCGAGGTCACTTAAGAAAACTCTCGATAAAAATCGGAAGTATTATCTTCAAAGAGGCTAAAAGGATAGGATTTCAACGAAATCTACGAAAGAGGTGTGAAAGTGATTAGACTAAAATCGGAACATTTTATCAGTAAAATCCAAAGGAAGAGAATCCAGTGGATGTCGGAGATCCGGAGGCGAACCTCGGTGACTTCCCAAGCTATCCTATGATTTGGCTTCGATTTAGGAGATATTATTTAAATGTTTCATCCTGCTAATTTTAGTTAATTAGGGCTTTCATCTGTGTGAAACGATCACACGAATAGCCTAGAAGATGTGAGGATTTAGGTCGTAACGAATGACAACCTCGGAATCCTAAAACGAGTTGAGGCTTATATTGTACAACAGAGCTATACAAAGGCCCAAAAGAGGTTGAGGATTTATGTCGCACTAGATGGACAACCTCGAAATCCTATGGATTGTTGTTAACTACGGAATGATTTAGTTGGTGAAGACATGTTTGCTGTTGAAGATGGCCGTGTTGCCCACCGTTAGCTCCAAGCTTCTTGCCGTAAAGAGGTTGAGTTTTCTAAGATGATGATTAAAATGTTTAATCAGTGGCTCTCATGGTCGAGTTCTTCTAAACATCCTATGCAAGTATGTTTAAATGTCAGTACAGATAGTATAAGCAGAGTATGCAAGACATGAAAACAATAAAGCATGCAAGTAGAAGTATATTACAACGTGCTTAAAAAGAACGATAGAGAAGTACGCAAAGTAACATGCCGTAAACGTAAACAAACTCGTATACCCTGGAGAGCCGTTATCGCAATGAGTCGAAGTGCATCATGCAGGCGAAAGCCAAGTAGAAAAACAGAAATATCGTCCAGAAAGCTTGAGCGAAGAAGACGAATGACTCACAACAGAAAGCTCGAGAAAATGAATAACATAAGTCAACAAAACTTCAGAAAAATCCTAAAAAAAGGATCACGAGTGCTTCATCAAAATCATGCGAAAACTCGAAAAAACCGCAAGACTCGGCCGAGGCTAAGCTTAGACCGCAGTAAGATCGCTCGAAGGGTCGTCGAAGCTACTTCGGTCACCCGAGTGTATAGAGCCCGCCACTCAGCTAGAAGGGTGTTCTAATAAACCTAACTCAAGAGGGTGTTCCTTAACCCAAAACTAATAATCAACAAGTGAACAACCAAGTTTTATAATATGGTTTTAAAATTTATGTTTTTATTTTTAGCATGCATGTGGATTTTAGGCATACAAAAGAGAATTTATGTCGATGTTTTAGTTGTAGTGAAAATATGTTTTTGTTGTACAATGTAGTATCATATTCTTATCGTGTTTTGAAAATCGGGATTGTCCACGAGTCGATTATTTCGTCGGGTGTAGTGATCACAAACAATCCTAAGAAGGTATGGGTGCTCGCAAGCTTTATAAAGAATGAACGATACCGTCATCCTACGGTTCACTGGGGCCCTGGAATGAGTCTTGGTGTCGTAGGATGGGATATCATTCTAATTTATCACTGGTGTGCCTTTAGCATCATTGCCGTCACTGCCCCAAAACAAAAACAAAACCAACTCCGAGTGAAGCGGGGAAAACACGTAAATCAATGAAAAGGGGAAGGAAAGGAGATTAACCCACCTCCAAATCCGAGAAGAACCAAAGCGGGAGGAGGGTTAATCTAAAACGCCCCTAAAACAAGAATAAAACACTAAAAAAAATAAAGCCCAAGATCCTTGAATCAATCCCGAGGATATCATTTTCTCACTTGGGTATAATTGGATCGACCCCAAGAAGGGTGTCCTTTCCATTCCGACCAGAAAAAAGTTTAAAATGAAATCTGAAAATCTTTTAAACTTTGTAAACCAAATAGGAAAGAAATGACTTAGGGAAACTCTCTACTAAAATCTCCAGACCCGTGCTAAAATTCAGATTTTCCAAATCTCCAATTAATTTTCAGCTTCCGAAATACAAATTCTCCCAATAGGATCACCTACGTGCTCGGGCTAAGGCAACAGCAATAGGAAGATCACTAAGCTTCCAATACATAAGAAAGTGAATGGACAAGCTCTCATGAACCACCAAATCAATTCCAATTCCACCAAGTGAGGTGTAGCAAAGATGCTTCAAATATAATTCTGAATCACCCCACTCCAAAAAGCAAGCAAAGTGGATCCAAACCAAAAAAAAGTATAAAATTATTCGTCATAAAGCTGGAAATGAAGTTCAACACAAAACCACAGAATCGAATTACCATAAAGCTGAAACCGAGCCAACACAAGGCTAAAACCCGAACCACCATAAGGCTGGAACCGAGCCAAGCATGAGGCTAAAACCGGCCAAACACAAGGCCAAAGCAGTAAACCATAGTAAGGGGTAAAACCGGGCAGTACGAGAATTGAACCGAGTCACAACAAGGCTGGAAACAAGCTCAAAATCAGGTTACAACAGTCCCAACTCAAAGCCAAAGCAAAAGGGTGCTAAAGGAGCCAACCCGGGCCCATATGGAACCAAAACCCGAGCCACAGCTAGGCTGGAACCAAGTCCAACTCTAAATTAAAACAGGAGACAAGCAAGGCTAACAGAAAACCGGGCCACACAAGGCTAAAACCAAGTCATAGATTAAGTCAAAACAAAGAACACAGCAGGACTCAACAAAACCGAGCCACATGACGCTAAAACCAAGTCATATATTAAGCCAAAACAAAGAACACAACAGAACTCAACAAAACCGAGCCACATGAGGCTAAAACCAAGTCCAACCACGATTAAATCCAAGCCCAACATAAGGCTACAACAAGCCCTTTTTTAAGAACTTACCAAATGAAGCATATATATATATATATATTTGGACATAGCCTTAGCTTGAAATTGAAAGAGGTTAAACTTGGACTATCATAACATTTCATGCCTTTTATATATCAAACCATGAAACTATCACATGTTTGCCAACAAGAATAAACTTAGAAAACTTTCCAAATTCATTTAACACGTTTTTGTAGAGGGCTAAGATGCAATGAGCCTAATAATCAAGCTTCCATGTATTCAAAACATAGAGCCACCATATGTTTCATATCAGAACAAGTGTGAAACTTCTCAAATTAAACTAAGCTTCTTCCTAACATGCCATTTTGATAATGAAAAGCTACAAGGAGCAAAAGTCGAGCCCCACATATATATAAAAGAGCAAAAGGCTCCTCAACAATTTATAACAACAATAGTAAGTAAAGAGCTTTACTCCAAATTATTTGTTAGAGGAGATAGTAGCTTATCATGAGAACCAAACCTACCACATGCTTGCAAGAGAGACTAGCTTTGTCCCAAAACTATATTCCATCAATCTCAACTTGCTTCAAACAAAAGAAAATAGAAGCTAAAGACATGCTACAACTTCACCATATTAAGCAAATGAAGCAAAAGGAGGAACTATTATCATGCCATATTCCTTACTCCTATACATGCTTCATGTAATAAAGCCCCTCAAATTTCATATAAGAACAAACTAACATGTTACTAATGAGGGGGGAAGTGGAGGATCATCATTTACACAACAAGATAAAGCATTCCTTAACATATACATGCCCAGCCGAGACATTAAACAGGGAAGGCTAAGGCAACGGCATGAGTTACGGCTTCCCTAGGCCAAATCGAAAAGAAGAGGGGAGTAAGAAAGTTACCAACCTATGTAGAGTACTCAAGAAGCAAAAAGTTCAGGAAACAATCCAACAGCACCTCCCCTTTCTCACAGAAAATTTCGGCCCAACCCCAAACTCATCCCAAATGGGGTTTTTATAGGCGAAGGAGGGGAAGGACTACTCACCTTACAGGAAGGGGCGCAAGTGTGGCTGGCGACAAATTGTCGCAAGAGGGAGCAGAGGTTAGTAAGTGGCGTACGCAGGAGGTGCCGCAGGGGCAAGTTGCTCGCACGGGGATAAGGATAAGATCGATCGTGAGCGGTTCGAGGAATAAACGGACGCAAAGGAAGAACGATCGAGCGCGGGAGAAGCATTGAGCGAAGCTTCCACGGAGCTCGCGCGAGAGAGACGAAGCCAACCGGTCGAGCGTGAGAAAGGATTAGGGCTAGGTTTAGTTTATGTAGGTTTTAAAAATATTCATTTTATTATTATTTTTATATTATTTAAATTAAGCCCTAAATCAAGAGTTTCGCTCCCGACAGACTATCGTCACAAACTTAACGTCAATTTTAAGTGAAATCGACGTTCCGGATGCATCGTCGCAGTCCGTTTCATCATCCGAGGTCGTCTGGGCAACCTCGTCGACGGTCGAGTCAAAATCGCATTGAAATTTGGTTTCGTCACAAAATTTTGACTCGAGTTCGATCGATCAGAATGGTGCAGGTGTGTAAGACGTGCACGAGGCTGTCTTAATGTCCAGAGGTCCTATAGGGACTCAATTTGAACTCCTGACGTCAATTTCGACCGGCTACAAACTAGCGGTACGAAATCTCGTACAGGATTTCAAAGAGTAACAAAGTGCTTTCCAGACACTCTAAAACGAGGTGGGTCCCATCACTAGGAATCTAGGATTGTCGAGGAAGCTCCTGAGGCTAGAATCCTAAATCTAGGAGGAATACTAAACCTCGACCAAAAAAAAACGAGGTCAACAGAGCCCATATTGGCAGATTCGTGGTGATTTACTTCGATGATATTTTTGTTTATAGTAAATCCAAAGAAGACCATCTTCAGCACATTCGGGTGGTATTTGAGGTCTTAAAATCCTGTACGTTCAACCCAAGAAGTGTCACTTTCTCACCAACTAAGTACATATTTTGGGCTACATTGTGTCTAGCACAGAGATACAAATGGACACAACAAAGATCGAGGCAATCGTAAGCTCGACCGTGCCGCAATCTTTCACCATGCTTCGACAATTTTTGGGTACCAAAGATTTGTTCGCAACTTCAGCACCATCACTGCCCCCCTCACAGAGCTGTTGAAACGAAAAGAACTCATATGGGCTGTCACAGCCCAGATCAGCTTCGACATATTGAAGGAAAATGTCACTCAAGCCCTAGTTCTTGGCTTAGCTGATTCAAACCAACTGTCCAAGGTTGAGTTTGACGCTTCCGGCGTACGCATTGGTTTTGTACTAAGTCAAGGTGGTCATCCTATTGCCTATTTCAACGAATAACTAAATAAAAGTCGATGAAAATATTCAACCTAATACAAAGAATTTTATACTATTGTTAGGGCTCTATAACACTAGTAATTACCTACTCACAAGCCGAGTTCACCATCGTCACGGATAATGAAGCTCTAAAATATTTAAACGGTTAGAATAAACTCAAAGGGCACCACGCTACCTGGGTAGAACTCTTAAGGTCTTTCCAGTTCGTATACAAAAAAAGAGTCAGAAATCAAAACAGCGTCGCGAACGCTCTGAGCTGTCATACCTCCTGATCACATCCTTGCAGACACATGTAGTAGGCTTTGAAGTTATAAATGACTTATACGAGAGCAATGAAAACTTCCAAAAAATCTAGGAACAGTGTCGGGAGAAACCACACGGGCAGTTCTACAAAACATATGATTACTTATTTCGCTACAACAAATTATGCATTCCCCAATGCTCACTACGCGAAGCTATCGTCCAGGAGAACCAAAATAGCAGATTGGTCGACCATTTTGGTAGAGATAAAACTCTCCCGCTTGTGAGAGAACATTTTTTCTGGCCTCAACTAACACGAGACGTGGAGCGATACGTCCGAAAATGTAAGATATGTCATATCGCCAAAACAACGGCCAAAATACAAGATTGTACGCACCTTTACTGGTCCTTGAAGCGTCCTGGGTCTTTATCAGCATGGACTTTGTCATAGTACTACCACACACACAAATGAATAAGGACTCTATCATGGTCGGAGTTGACCGTTTCTCAAAGATGACGTATTTTGTCGCCTGGCACCGAATGCTAGATGCACTTCATAATGTCGATTTGTACTTCCGCAAGATCGTTCGGCTTCACGAAATTCCCAATATAATTACTTCCAATCGAGATGTTAAATTCTTGAATCACTTTTGGCGGAACCCTTTGGAGCAAATTAGGCACTAAATTTCAATTTAGTTCTGTAGCACATCCTCATAAAGATGGGCAGACCAAATTTGTTAATAGAAGTCTTGAGAATCTTCTTCGATGCTTCATTGGCAAAAACATAAACAATGAGATCTCATTCTTGCTCAAGCCGAAATTACCCACGATAAATTAACAAGTCAGACCACATGATACGTTATTTGAAATTGTGTACGGTCACAACCCGATCACACTCTTTGAGTTAGTTACACTTCTACCCCCAGCAGACATCATCGAGGATGCTACAGAACATGCTAAACAAATGTACCAACTCCACAAGAAAGTTGGATAAATAATTTCTAAACAAAATCACAAATATCACGCACATGCTAACAAATCCAGAAAAAATAACCTTTAAAGAAGTAGACCTTGTCTGGGTTCGCCTTAAGGAGCGATTTCTTGTAGAAGCATACGGGAAAATCAAACCCCGAGTTGACGACCTTTCCACATACTTAAGAAGCTCAATGACAATTCTTACAAAATTGATCTCCCAGAAGACTCCAAAATTTCAGCTATATTCAATGTCGCAGATTCCACCCCGTACTACGTAGAACTTGAAGCTTTGACAATTTATGTCGAAGTTCCCCCAACCTCGGGATAATGATGTGTGGCGGGCTGCCTGCTTGTACCTGACAACAGAGAACCGGTCCAACCTTTCCTTGGACCGGTTGGTCCATTCTACTTATTTCACACCCGTCTCCGCATCACGCTCCCGAGTCGTTTGCCCCTCCTTCCCCGCACCCCGTGCCCAAACTTCCGCAGCCGCTCCTAGCCATTGAAAACCTTCCTTTTCTTCTCTCTCCCCCCCCCCTCCCCCTCCTAAAATCTTACCTTTGTTGTCTCCCTCTCCTCCCATATTTATACAAGTTATCTTCTTTGGTATAACCAATTTTTTGGTTGTTTTTTCTTGTTCCAAGTGATCCTTTTGGCGTCATTCGAGCCAATATCCTTCAGCGTAGTGGTGCTTCGGTTGTATCTCGCCAAGGTGCTGTGTATCCCCGGCCCACTCCATCCACTCGGTACTCCCTTCGTCACTGTCGCCCTCCCAACTCCTCCAACAGACTATTCGACCTCCCGTAAACCTTTCTCCAGCAGTTCTGATGAGCCACGCCTCTCTCCTAAGCTGCTGAACCACCTGCCTCCTCCCTTTGTCGCACCCCCCAGCCTTCCCAAGTAGGCTGTCACACCTCCCAATCTTCCCACAGAAGGTTGCCGCACCTCCCAGCCTTCCCCCAACAAGTTCCGTCCTCATTGTCACCCGCAGATATCTTTTATTGTTTATGTTCATGTTTGTTGGTCGTTACTTCTTGCTTTTTGAGTGTCATGTTCGTAATCCATTTGGACTTTAAAAATAACATATTTCCGTTATGGTTTAGGTTTCCTCCAGTATCATTTGGTCTCAGAGCCTCCCAAAAAACAGTGATAGGAGGTTGTCGCGCCTCCCGACCTTTCCCCAGTCGTCTGCCACACCTCCAAACTTTTTCCCCAACAGGTTGGCACACCAATAGGATCCTCTAGCACCCCTCCTACCTCTGTTGAACATCCACAACCGACTCTCCGCCACCCCATCGCTGAAGATTCAATCGACACCCCTCTAGTTGTCGCCGATCCCTCCACAAACCCTTCCAGCGAGCCTTCAGTCACCTACCGACACAATCCACGACTGTTTTATGTTTCCTGCTTAGAACATTGTCAGCAATTGCTATTTCGTTTTACTGTTTATGTGTTATTTTACTATTTATGTATTTGTACTTGTTGTTTATTTGCCATTGTAGGAGATGAGTAATCGTTGTACTCGTTTTTTTAAATTTCAGCAATAAAATTTATCGCGTCTAAATCCTGATTTAGTTTAAGTCTAACATCATTTAATATCGGAGCTAGCCCAACCATAATCCTACTTTAGGGTTCCCTAGCTTCTGGCCCGCGCCATACTCTCTCTAATCTTGTCTACCACTGCAGCTACTCCAGCCCTTTCATGGATATATTCATTTCACATTTTGTCTCTAAGTGTAAAGTCACTCCTCCATCAGAGCATTCTCATCTCAACAACACTTGCCTTAATTTTAGGCTTCTCTTTTATAGGCAAACAATCTACGCCATAAAACATTTTAGGTCTCATCACCATCTTATAAAATTTTTCTTTAAATCTAAGTGGTATTTTTCTATCACACAATAGACCCAATGCATTCCTGCACTTCAACTATCCAGCTTGAATTATACTAATAACATCCACATATATATAATCATCATCACTTTGAATTATAGACTATAGATAACTAAAATGTTCACTTATTTCAATGACTTGATCATCCATTTTTATAAACTCTAGTAATATTATATTTCATGTATTCAGTTTTAGATCATCAATTATAGACTTTAAAATTGACTTTCATAATTCAAGTATTTCTTTAACTCTCTCAAGTCTTGTCCACAAAAAGGATATCATCGAAAAATATATACCAAAGTGCATCATCTAGTAATATCCAATAAGAACATCCATAACTGAAAAAAAAAAAGATATGGGCTTATAACATATCTCTGATGTAATCCAACTTAAAAAGGAAAATACTTGGTCAATCCTCCTTGTATTCGAACACAAATAACAATTTTAGTATACATGTCTTTAATGACTTCTATATAAATAATATCAACACATTTCTTTTCTAGAACTCTCTAAAGGACTTCTCTTTAGACCTTATCATAAGCTTTTTCTAAATCAACAAAATCATAAGTAGATCCTCCTTACTCTCCTTGTACTTCTCCATCAAACCTCTCAATAAATGTATAGCTTCCATAGTAGACTTGCCCGACATTAATTCAAGCTAATTTTGAGAAATTTTTGTATCACATAGTAATGTATGTTTAATTATTTTTTCCCATTACTTTAATGTATGACACATTAATTTAATTCAATTATAATTTGCAAACTCATGTGCATCACCTTTATCCTTAAAAATAGAAATCAATAGACATTTGCTCCATTCGTCATAAATCTTTTCAATTTTTAAAATAATATTAAAAAGCTTAATAAGCTAAAAAAATTCCTAGATCTCCTAAACATTTTCACATTTTATTGGAATATCATTAGGTCCCACTGCTTTCCACGCTTCATTTTCATTAAAGTCGTATTAACTTCTATTTTACTAATGTAATGGTAGAAATAAATTTTTTGTAATTATTTACGATATTAAGTCTATTAAATTTGATCGTATTTTCATAATCTTCATCAAAAAATTTATCAAAATATCCCATTCACCTAGGAGTCTTTATCGTAATTATTTATATATAACAGTCCTAAAGCACTTCAGCACTCGAGAACTTCAACCAAAAATCTTTAATTCGAAAAACTATGTCTACACTTATATTTTAAAATAGATAAAAAATACTGGTACAACAATATGGCAACCAAGATTTGATGTAAGCGGAATAGAACTACATCTATAGGCTTCTTCGCTTTATTCATAAACCTCCAATGGAATTGGAGGTTGGCCATGGATCTCCATTGATAATGATGTGCTTGATTTGGATTGGAATTTGGCAGTTGGAAGGAAGAATTTGGTTAGTTTAAGATTAGATGGAGAGGAATAGTGGCAGTTGGTGAAGTTGAGGTTTGGAGGAAAGAGAGGCAGAGTTCGATTTGATGTTGGGGGAGGATGTAGTTGAAGAGACTTGAAGGAGAATGTGAAAGGGAATTTCATTTAGCAAGTGAAGAGAAGAGAGAAAAATTTAGGTTTAGAATTAGTAAGGATTCGGGAGGAGAGAGAGCACGGGTAATCACCATTAAGGATTGATATAATCCTCATTAATTATAATTGCATAATAACACACCTACATGTATAAGACCACTTATAACATGTATTCACACTTGAAATAAAAAATGAACTGAAATCTCCTAAGTGCAGGTTAAAGTACAAATGCGCCATAACCAATATTCAACTTCTCTAGGTAATGTGAGCTCAAGAGGAATTATTCTTAGCTTTTATGTGCTAGAATCTATTTTTTATGGGAAATAATTCAGTGTGCAAGCTGGTTGGTTTTAACATTATAACCTAAAGAAGCATGATGGGACTGTAACGGCCAATGAGAGTCGGGCTTAGTCCAATATCAAATAGTTGGAAAATATGCCAGCATAGAAATACATAAAACTTGCATAAAAATTACCAGCTCCTCACCCATAAGCTTAATCTTTTCGTTTAAAATGAATTGATTGCTGGTAAATCAAAACCAATATTGTCGTTAGCCTAAATTTGAATAAACTGCTATCAAAGCCGATGTTCCAAATGAGATTAAATGGTTCATATGGATTGTGGAAGCCATATCTCATTGATACCTTTATAACGGTCAAGCAAAGTTTAAGAGCATTCAACTAACACACCGGCTCCATATGAGTTAGTGGGATGTTGGTGGATGACACTTCAAACTCATGTTTAACAACTATCATTTGAGGGGAAGTGATAGATAATGTGAAAAGTTATAAGTCTCACACATGAAAGGGAGATTGTTAAGGGATATGATAGTAGAAAAAAACATTTTGATGTGGAAAGATCAAGGGTTTAGCCTCTCACCACGAGCTAAAGCTTTTGTATCGAAAAGTAGTTTAACCATGATATAATTTGATTCAATTTTGATTGCAATGTCTATATTGATGAGCATTATGCTTTCACAACTCGCCACACCCAACATGGTTATGAGGTGCATTTTATATAACAAGAGTGACCATAGTTCTGGCTTGTTTTACTTTTCCAACTTTCCAAGTAAATTCCTCATAGTTTTTGAATGATTATGAGAAGAAGCATGTATGGCTAGTCATTTAACTACAATTTCACAGTTCCTTAATGACTAATAAAAAGAATATAAAATCCAAGTGTGATGCATACTAAAAAAAGCACTCTAGAAGCTTCAATACCTTGATGCAATATCGATTAGTCTGAGATGTCCATCATGTAAGGGGTTAAATGAACCTGATAAAATGATCTTCCTCTCAGAAGTTGCATTTTTATCTGACAATTCAAATGCACCATCTGTAGACGTTACAAATCTATTTGATGACTCTCATATCCAAATTAACAATATAAATCACTTCGTAGTACCAGAACGAAAATCATAAATTTTCATGCACAGTTTCCCATCAATAATTTGTTGCAGTTCCTGTTCCTCGTCAAATTGTACTTCAGATTCAGTAGGCACCTCAGATTCATGTAGATCTGAAGGGATGGTTTGAGAGGCTTTGCAAGCATCTGCAATTGCCTTGCCAAACATAAGATGAATGATTACAAATCTGCTGTGTGTATGATTTTGCCAATATTTTTAATATGACCTTTGTACACTTGCCTAAAAAAATATTAGTGAAACGGCCCTAAAAAAAATGGACTTGATGCACATAAACAATGAAAGAACAAATAACTTCGTCTGTGCAAGGTTGTGAGCACCTTCAAAGCTTGTATTTATGTTTTGTTATTTTTATACAGGAATAACAAGTAATATATATTACAGTATTGCAAAAATAATAATAATCATAATAATAAAAAATAAAACAAAAAAAATATTTGTGAAACAGCCCAAAAAAAAAATGGACTTGATGCATATAAACAATGAAAGAACAAATAACTTCATCTGGCAAGGTTGTGAGCACCTTCAAAGCTTGTATTTATGTTTTGTTAGTTTTATACAGGAATTACAAGTAATATAAATTACAGTATTGCAAAAATAATAATAATCATAATAATAAAAAAAAACCAAAACTCAAGCTTTAAAGCAGTCTAAGATGCTAGACAAATATAGGAGTTGAGGAGGGAGAATATGGTACATCATATTCCATAAAAAAGGAGTCGATAATCATAATTTATGAGGATATAAATTTATCTTCCCCAAATCTAATTCCTCTCAAAAAAATTCTTTCTAACAATAAGTTTCAAAAATACATCATCTTCCGGCACTTCCTCTCAAGCTAGAGAATACAAATTTAATTAGCTTCAGCCAACGTAGATAGGTGAGAAAACAGTACATGATGTAGAGCTTTAAAAAGAATAAACAAAACTTGTTTCAAGCTAAAAACACAAAGAGACCTCAAAGGAAAATAGCGAATTACTGACAATAATCAATGGTAGAAACTTTCGACCATTAAATCCTTCAAAGCTTGTATTTATGTTTTAATAGTATTATACAGGAATTACAATTAATAGAAATTATAGTATTGCAAAAATAATAATAATAATAATAATAATAATAATAATAATAATAATAATAAAATAAATAAAACAAAACTCAAGCTTTTAAGCACTCTAAGATGCTAAAAAAATATACGAATTGAGGAGGAAGATCATGATATATCACATTGACTAAAAAAGGAGTCGATAATCATAATTTATGAAAATATAAATTCATCTTCCCCAAATCTAAAAATTGTCTCAAAGAAAATCTTTCTAAAAATAATTTTCAAAATACATCATATTTCAACACTTCCCCTCAAGCTAGAGCATATATATCTATTAGCTTCAGCCAAAGTAGATATGTCAGAAACCAGTAAATGACAGAGCTTTAAAAAGGATAAACAGCACTTGTTTCAAGCTAATATCATATGAAGTCTTCACAGGAAAACGGTGAATTACTGACAAAACTCAATGGTAGAAAATTTCGGCCACTAAATCCAAGAAAAAATCCCACAACCTACGGGTCGCCGAACATCCTCCAGTATAAATAATTGATGAGAATTTTTTTCGGTAATACTTTGGCCGATGATATTGTGGTGACAAATAAGCTAGAAAGCTTACTTCTAACCAACAAATAATATCAGCCAAAACTCCGTCGATTAATGAAATAAATTCCAGTCTAATGCAAAGCCCCTATTTTTGTGACATCTCATTTTCTTCTCACATTTAAGGAACTGTTAAAGGTTGAACTCACCAAAGATTCCCTCATAGACACGTGAAAAGGGGGAAGCTAGGCCCAGGGAGCAAGGGACGATTTAGCTGGTTCATTTCTAGTGAAGAAATGCATTTATTCCCTTCTATAAGTTAATTAACATCTCTATATGAGAAACTCATTAGAGCAGAACAATAATATGTGGACTAGTTATATGTTATGTTGTCCTCTGCACCATTCATTTATCATGCAATCCAATTGATTCAAATTTTAATTTTATGCTCATCAGAAATGTAACTTGTGAGAATTGAAATGAGCATATTGATATTCGAGTTTTGACATTGATTTTATTTTTATTGCCAAACAGAACAATACCATGTCGGCCTGTTTTTTGGCTATTGAGGTAGTTTGTATGCTTTCTAGTATAAAGAAATAACCCAACCTAAATTATCAGAATATATAGTTACCTGTACATTTGATCAATAGGAGTAGAAAAAAAATTGGTTAATTTGATTGTGAATGTGATATTTAAATGGAGTGAGGGCGACTTCATAGGTTTACTCCATATTTTGGATTCTTGGAGTTATTTTAACTCATATATATATTGTTATACATTGTTGTATAATTATCATATAACTTTTAAGAAATGGATTTAAAATTTGAATGTCATGATAATTGTGATTATGTTATTGAATTTTTTTATGATAGTGGGTAGACAACGATATAGGATCTGAGGAGGATCGTGTAGGGAGATAATCATAGAAAATATAAAACACTAAATAAAGTCATGCTATGTAATTAATCACCAAGAAGCATGTCCTAAGAAATTAAATATATCAATGATGTAAAATCAAGGTTATAAAAACGATAACATGTTTTGAATCTCTTCTTTAATCAATTCAACATTTTTTACAGTCGACAAACTAAAATATTTTTTTTTTAGCAATCAATTTTCACATTCCCTCTCACTCATATTCTTATCTCCATTGCTTTCTTGATCATCTCTTCATTTACAAGTGTTGGGGGACATAAGAGCAGGGTAACTTACAAATTGCCATACATGTTATAGGAATCAAAGGTAACCTATACCAAATAAATTACAAATACTGCATGCATCAAGCTTCTCTATGATTGACAAATGCTCATGTTCATCTTCAAAACTTCATGCAACATTGCAAAAGAATTTTATATAATCCATAAGAATTTGATAAGAAATAAAAACAGTTTCACAAAAAGATCTAAAATCAAGATATTCAAATTGTAGTGACTCCCTTCACTGGTAGTAAATATAGATTATTAAAACTATTATATCTAATTGATCTTTGGATTATATGAAACTCGCGCAGTAGTGCATCCATGAGCAATAATAAGAGAAGTTTTTCATGAATGCATGTGATATTTGTGCGCCATGGATATATGTATTGATCAATTCCTGTAACGTATAAGAATTGGATATCTACAAATTACCCTATGCTCATTCGCCCCAAGCACGTGCGCATATAGGAAGAGATGACAAGAGTTGTAGATAGTATGACTAGAATAGATAACATGATTTTATGTGCTACTTAGATGGCCAAAATTAACAAGAAAATTATAGAATTTGTTAAACCAGACCCACGGACTCTACTTAAAGCCATAGCTATTCTTCCTATGTAAGCATAAACAATTTTTCCGGCTAAAAAACTAGAAGAGTTTGCTACATATAAATAGTCTACTAGAGAATGTCATAAAAGAAGGCATTACTCACATCACTTGATTGATAACAACTGAGAGAAGAACTTGGAGTGAGAAAAGAATAAAAAAATCCACAATTATTTGCGGTAGATGGCTAATTTAGTGCCTAGACTACTTAAATAAGTACTAAAATAGTCCACATTCTTAAATGAGAACTAAAACAGTCCCATCGAGATACCATTTTAGATGTTTTCTAAATAGTATGAAAACTAAGTTAAACTTTTAAATATAGTCCCAGTTGTCTAAGTGGACAATATCAAAAGAGCAATGTTAATAGCTAAAATCATAAAAAAGAAATGACACACGATGGTGATTACTAGGTAGGACAGCCTAAACTCGAAGAGAAATGAGATATAAAAATAATAATGAAGATTCTCAAAAGGAGGATGCCTCAATTGACAATGTCAAGGAAGAATAGAGGATAGGAGCATCAGTGGTCAAATAGTTGATGTGGCCATCTTCAACGCCTCCAACAATCATCTTTCCCAAGCTATAAACCAAAAATATGCTATTGAAAAATTAAAAATCTGAGTCTTATTTTGAATAAATAAACAATTAATAGAAAAAAAAAGAGCACAGAGAACTCTTAAAAGAGAATTTTAGAGGGATGTACAGCACCCTTTCTAGGTGCAGAAATGGACCCATTCACGACAACGACAACTAGTAAAGAGGTCATGGAGGAGAAGAAACTAGTTAGTGGTTATTTGTCAAATGAAAAGAGACGCCTAAACTTAAAACCAGGATATATTAGTAAAGATAGCTATAAAGAATCTAGAGAATGAGACAACATAAGCAGCAGAGATTAATGTTCATTATTGCTGAAGTACTAATTAGAAAAAGCGAACTAGGAGTAGTTAGAGTAGGACAATATGCGAAACAGTGCAAGGGTATTTGAATTTCTACCAATAATATTTAGGAAAAAAATTAATTGGGTGTAATATTGGAAAATTGTAAAAGTATCCTGGGCATGACTACCATTAATCCTACCACCACATTCATAATTGCCCAACAACAAACAAAACCAATTGATCGGGAGATGAGATTAAGTAATGGAAAGCTTAGTGATCTAAAAAATTGACAAGAGAGCAGTGGCAAACTAAGGCACTATGAAATTGACCATGAACTAAGGCTACACCTATCATCGAGAAGGGTGCACACTGAAGATAAATTTGATTATAAAAAATTCTTTATATGGTTTTGACAAATAATTGGGTCAATCATGAAGGAATAGTAATCATTTGATTTCTTCCATTTGCCTCATAGAGCACTATAAAATTCTTGGATCTGCATAGCACTTTGTTAGAAAGAGAAAATGAAATATTACTCATTGTAAGGACAAGAAATATTACTCTCTTGAAAGTAGATGGAATAAAAAAGTCCCACAGTTTCTAAGTTAAATCCTGAAACGTGACAATTTAGACAACTAAAAAGTTCAAAACTATTAAGTAATCAAGTAAGGGCAGCGCAATCAAATGATGGTATTTAGAAAAATTCATGGTGTCATTGTTGTCTTAAGTTATGTCAAGATGAAAGATATCATTGTGAGAGTCCACAAGAAATTGAAAACCAAAAAAAGATAGTTGGTACCATTACATGTCACAGCAGAACGAAGAAAAGAGAACAAGTCTCATTAAGGGAAGAGATACGGGTCAATAAACATTGTAAAAACAGCATTTTCAAAGCGCAAAATACATGTAATGCGTAAGAGAGCGAAACAATGGTTTTATTCGCTAATGCGTAATAACTTGCTTATATCCTATATCCTTCACACCTCAACATAGAAGTTTTGGCAAGCAGTGGATAGTTAAGTCATCAGGATCAATTTCAAATCCAAGTCAAACTCGGCCAAATGTTCAGCTCAGGATATATGCATTATCTCAACAAAAACTTAAAAACTCTCCTGAAGTTATCACAGGTATGTATTATATTCAGTAAAATTTTAATTGACTAAACATTTAAATGCATCATACCACATTTCATAAGATTAAGCACCAATTAAATAATTAATTTTTAGTGCTCAATACAATTTTATTTTATAATATGTATCATATCCCTTCCTGATAAACTAAGAAGGATATTATTCAATATGGCAGCATCACATTCATTTATTGCCAAGGAATTTATTAGATTGAGAAATTTGAATACTACATTAATACCAAGAGTGTTATTTGTTTACAAGTCTAACAGAAATCATATGGAGGTTAATAAATTATGTGAAGTAGAATTGAATGATACTAAGAGTTTTGATGCACAATTGATTGTATTACCACTATTTAAATTTGATGCAATTTTTGGGTATGGATTGATTATTTAAGAACTTCGTAATAATAGATTGTAACAATATGATGGATAAAATTAATATAACAAGGGAGATAAATTAATATAACAAGGGAGATAAATCAAATTTGTGGTGATAAAGGGTTAACATTTATGAAAATCTCAAGATTGTGGACTTTTAAATTATTGAATTGTGGAAATACAAGTTTTCTTGTTGTGGTGAAAGGTAGTGAAGTTATCTAGGCATATTCTATTGGTAAAGGATATCTAGAAATTTTTCTAGATGATGCACCTTGGCTATCACCAGTACAACAACAACAAAGCCTTAATCCCACTAAGTGGGGCCGGCTACATGAATCCCTTTTCTCCATTGCATCCTATTTTAGTATATATTTTCATTTAATTCTAACAAGTTAAGATCATTTTTTATACAATAAGCCCAAGGCTTCCTAGGTCTACCTCTGCCTTTCTTAACATAAGTCGAATCTAAAACATCTACTCTCCTAATTAGATCATCAGATGGTCGACGTTCAATGTGACCAAACTATCTAAGGCGACTCTCTCTAATTTTGTCAGTCAGTGGAGCTACACCAACCCTATCACAAATATATTCATTTTGCATTTTGTCTCTAAATGTAAAGCCACTCATCAACCGAATAATTTTCATCTCAGCAACACTTAACTTAGTATTATGCTTCTCTTTTAAAGGCCACCATTCAGCGCCATAGAGCATAGCAAGTCTCAACACAATCTTATAAAATTTTCATTTCAATCTAAGCGGTACTTTTCTATCACAAAATAGGCCCGAAGCATTCCTCCACTTCAACCAACCAACTTGAATTCTAATATAAACATCCCCATCTATATCACTATCGCTTTGAACAATAGACCCCATGTATCTAAATCGATCACACCTTTTAATAATTTGATAACCCAAAGTTACATTTCTGTTACTAGAGCTACTATTACAAAAATTATATTCCATGTATTAAGTTTTAGTTCTACTCAAACGAAGACCTTTTAGACTCCAATGTGGACATCCATATCTCAAATTTTTCGTGAGCTTTTTCTCTCGTCTTATCCACGAGAAGAATATCATCAGCAAAAAGCATACACCAAGGTACATCCTCTTGTAAATGTCCAGTAAGACCATCCATAACTAAAGCAAAAAGATATGGGCTTAAAGCCAATTCCTGATGTAAACCAACATAAATAGGAAAATATTTTATTAATCCTCCTTCAGTTCGAACACAAGTAACAACTCTAGTATACATATCTTTAATGACTTAAATATAAGTCATATCAACGTCTTTCTTCTCAATGACTCTCCAAAGGGTATCTCTTGGAACATTATTGTGAGCTTTTTCTAAATCAATAAAAATCAAATGTAGATCCTCCTTATTATCTCTGTACTTCTCCACCAAACCTCTTAATAAATGTATAGCTTCCATAGTAGACCTGCCCGGCATAAATCTAAATTGATTATGAGAAATCTTAGTAATACGTCTTAACCTATGTCCAATTACCCTTTCCCAAAATTTTAAAGTATGACATATCAGTTTAATTCCTCTATAATTTGCACATTCTTGTTCATCCCCTTTATTCTTAAAAATGGGACCAAAATACTCTTCCTCCACTCCTTAGGCATCTTTTTAGTTTTTAAAATAATATCAAAAAGTTTAGTTGGGCCACAAACTTTCCACCCTTAGCTTTCTTTAAAGACTCCTCAACTTTTTTTTAACTAATGCGACGGTAAACATGAAACGTTTTATTATCATTAATGATATTAAGATCACTAAGATCGATCGTATTTTCAGAAATTTCATTAAAAAGTTTATCAAAATAAGTCACCCACCTATGTTGAATATATTTTTCTAAGAAAAAAACTTTTTGATTTTTATAATTAATACAGTTTACTTGAGTTAAATCTTTACTTTTATTTTCTCTTTCTTTTGCTAGTTATATATATATTTTTCAACCTCCTTAGTATCTAATCTGGTATAAAGTTCACTAAAAGCAAAATTTTTATAGTCACAGATTGTTCTTTTAGACTTTCTGCGGACCGTTTTATATTTTTCCCGGTTCTCTAAGTTTTTACATTTAAACTGACTTTTATAACATATTTTCTTATATTTTATCTTTTCTTGCACATTATTATTCCACCACCAACTATTTTATAGAAACTTTTTCTTTTGATTCTTCAAGTACACCTTTTGCCACTTGTTTAATAGCATTTGTTACTTTTTTCCACATAAGATTTCGTTCGATCATGAACATCCTAAATTTTTAAATCTTGAATTTTACTCATAAAAAAAAATTTATTTGAGTTATTCAAGTACCCCCATCTAATTCTACAATAATGAATCCTAGTATTCTTTATTTTACAACTCTTCATCTTAAAATCTAGAACTAATAATCGATTTTGGGTACTTAAATTCTCACTTGGAATGACCTTACAATCCTTACAGCCTCGACGATAACCTCTTTTCATAAGAAAATAATCAATTTGTGTTATATTAGATCTATTCTTATAAGTAATAAGATGCCCATATATTTTCTTGAATAAAGATTAGTAATAACTAAATCATACGTAAAAGCAAAATCTAATATGGTTGTACCATCTTCATTAATCGCTTCATAACCATAGTCACCATGAATTTTTCTGAAATCTTCTAATACTCTACTGACATGTTCATTTAAATCTCCTCCAATAAAAATGCATTCTTCAAGAGGTATCAAATGTATTAATTCTTCTAAGTCATTCCAGAATTTATCTTTAGAGCCTAGATCTAAACCTACTTGAGAAGCAAAGTGACTAATAATATTAAAAATCTTAGTATCAATAATAATCTTAATTGCTATAATTTTACCTTCAACTCTATTAATTTTTACAACATTATCTTTTAAACTCTTATCTATAATTACACCTACACCATTTCTAGTGTGACTCTTACCAGAATACCAAAGTTTAAAACCTAAGTTATCAATCTCTTTAGCTTTTCCTCCAACCCATTTAGTTTCTTGAATACATATAATTTTCTTGAATACATATAATATTTATCTTTCTATGACTCATAACATCAACTAATTTCATTAATTTACCATTGAGAATACCTATATTCCATGATCCTATCCTAATACTAGTATCATGGATTAACTTCTTTACCTGCATACATCTGTAATGTGAGAACCCTTACTTATTTGACATTACACCCGAGCGTCGGTGTAGCGACCCTTACATTCTACTGTATTCAGGCTATACAGTGCGTCACTTCCAGAGGACGCCCTAACACTTACACAATGATCAAAAGGGTTCATGTCATGATATTTTCGACAAATTTTATGTTGGTTGTCGACAACCTAATGCAACCCTTCACTTTTCACATACGGGCTTGGGACCGACAATGACAATGTTACTAGGGCTATCACCAGTGAGAGATAAATTTCACTATTAAGCTATTGTCAGGTTTAGAGTGAGTATCCAAAGCACTATATATAATTGCAGTTAAAAAAATGTAGAAGCTAAAGAATCAATTGCATGAGTTATTAGATAAGTGGTTTATCAGGCTAAACATATCATCTTCGGGAGCTCCAATGTTATTTATAAAGTGTAAGGATGGAAGTTTCAGGATGTGCATTGATTACAGAGAATTGAATAAGCTCGCTGTGAAGAATAAATATTTACTGCCAAGGATTAATGACTTATTTGACCAGCTGAAAGGAGTTTTTACATTTTCAAAAATTGATCTAACATCAAAATATCATTAGTTGGGGACCAAGGAGAAACATATAACGAAGATAACATTCAAGACTAGATATGGGTACTTGTTGACCTCATTTTTATGAGGTTTTTTTTCACCTCTCCTTAGACTCTAGGTTCTAGCCCAAGGATTTTCTGTTTGAGTCTCTTAGAGGACTAGTGTTGAAACTCTTCCCTCTTAGAAATTCAAGCTAATTCATGTTTCACTTGCGGTGTCTCGCATGGGTAGTCTTAAAACATCATCATTTTATTGAGTGGTTGTGTTTACGGACCATCATCATTTGGTCGAGTGGTTAGGGACCACCATGTGGGGACTCGGTGAGCATTCCTAATAAGATCCAAGGTCATAGGACACCCTTTATGACTTTCGTACATTCGCGCACGCAAATCGATGAATTTGTCCAAACAACCCCGGATGACGAAACTGGTTGTGCCAGTGCGTCTGGGACGTCGATTTTACCCTAAAAAGACACCCAGATTGCTATATTTTCGCTCACGTGCAAATTGCACGCAAATCGACGAACTCATTCGGACGACCCTGGATGACGAAACTGACCGCGCCGTTGCGTCTGGAGCGTCGACTTTGCTTAGGGGAGACATCCATTTTGATATGATTTCATGCACAAGTGAAAAGTACGCGAATCACGAGTTTATAATATTAAATATTATGAAATTGATATAAAAAGAAATGACATTTCCTTTTTTTCTTTCTTAAATCCCTAAACCCACGCACTCTCCATTCGGCCCGAATGAAGCCGCGACACTCCCAGGCTCGCCCCCTTCCTTCGCAAGCACTAGCTCCCGCGGACCGAGTTCGATCTTCTCCCCACTCGGTCCAGCCGCGCGAGATGGCTCGCCCGCGTCTCCTGGTTCGACTGCAAGCCTCCAACGCCTCGTCCCTCCTCGATCCCTGCTCGACCGAGCAGCCTCCCACTCGTGAGTTGCCCCGTGGCCGACCTTTTCTCTTCTCCATGCCGCATTTCCTCCTCCCTTCTCCTGATTTGGCCACCATTGTGGCTGTTAGGTAGGAGTAATATCTCTCATTTGCCTAAAAAAAAAGATCTTCACCAAGGGTAAGTGGGGTTTTGTTGTTGAAGCTTGGGGGAGGAGGAGCTGCTGCCAAAACTTTGTGGCGTTTACTTCTTGCTGAATTTCTTCCTTGAGATTTCTTACTTCTATCGTTCTTGGTCAAGTGAGCTCCTGGAGGTAAAGATTTCTCCTCTTAACCTTCTTCAATAGATGGAAAGTAGGTTTTCTAATTATGACTTGGTGGATTTCACAATCCTTTGCAATTTTGGATCATTGGAATGTATGTTTTAGTTAAATTGCATAACATAAACATTGCACATTTTTCTGATTATTGTTGATACTAGCAAGGAGCGTGATACCTTCTTATGTTCTTGATAAGTGAAAAGTTAGACCACCATATGCAAGAACTTGTTCTTAGTTCTTCCTTGACTTTAAATCAGTGAATGTATAAGTTTTATTTCTTGATGATTTGGAGGGACTTCTTTCCCTGATATTGCTTCAATTGATTTGAAAAGTATAAGGATTGCATGTTTCATTATGATCAGTGGAGATATGTAAATATATCACATTTGGCTTTTCTCGAAAAAAAAAAAAAGAGAGAGAAATGGAAGTTGTTGAAAGTTTGATTCACTGCTGGGTTATGCTTTATGTTCAAAGCCCTCTTTCTCCTCCTTTCTTCAGGCATTTGAGAAGTAAGGAATTTATCGGTTTCCTCTTTGTTTTATTTGTGAAGTTCCCTGTGTTTTTCTTGGTCAGAATGCTTTGAGACTTTGCAAATAATAATGTTTTAACTGTTATACATATAGTTGCCCCTTTTAGACATGATGATCAGCTATTTCAAAGGCATTTATTTGGTGGCAAAGGGTTTTAATTAGTAGTTGATGTTTTGCTTTTCTATATAAGGCAAAGATGAAATTCAGAGATTAGAACTGAAATTTCAGTTCCCTTTCTTGGTAAGAGTGGATTCCTTGCAAGGGTGGATTAATAATGGTGAAAATTTATCATTCAATTACACTTGCGCTCTGTTAAAAAAAAATGATAAGTATGAATGGTAATTGTGTGATTGATTGCATGTACTCTACTTCTTGGGCATTTTCAACTTGTAGGAATGTCTTTTTCAATGCCTGTGTCTTAACAGTTGGGAAAACTTTAATATTATGATGGAAGGATTGCTTGTATTCCAAATAATGGAATGCTGAAATACAGGTTATATTATTTTGGGAAATTAAGATCACTTCAAGAACTAAATGAGTTTAATGTTAAGAATGAGAATGGTTATAGAATTGGGGAAGTTAGAACATATGAGTGAGCTGTGCAAACTAAAAGTACATTTTTCTGGGAAATGTGAAAGAATGATAGAGGTGACTCATTTTACAAAAATCTGAAACTTGCTTTGCTTATATGACAAAATCTGAAATGTTTGATGACATTTTGCAAAATTTGAAACTATTGGATGACATATTTGTGAAATCTGAAATATATTGGAGTCTTTCTTTGCAAAATCTAAAATGTTCGATGACATTTTTACAAAATCTGAAACATGTTGGGGCCTTACTTGTACAAAATCTGAAACTTCTCATCCTATTTGGAAAATTTAGAGGGTGACAATGTTTTATTTTTACAAAACTTGAGAGTTTTAGATTTTTATTTGCAACATGTGGAAGGATTACAAATACTTTTGTGCTTTACATTTATAAAATCTGAAATTTTTCATCCTGTTTGAAAATTTTGGAAAGTTCGGATGCCTCTTTCATAAAACTTAAAAGCTTTACATGGTCCTTTTGTGAAATTTGAAGGTTTGTAGTGCTCATATTGTGAACACTTGAAAGGATGGGGAGGCAATTCTAGTCTGTCATTTTTACTGTTTCTTTGGCTTACACTCTTACTGTTTTGGAGAGTTTTATATGATGTTTTAGCTATCTATATTCACTTTCTTTGAGATATTTTGTATGCTGCCCTAGCTATGCGTATCCACTGTTTTGGAATATTTTGAGGACGGGTTTTGGGGCAGTTTTTACATCATTTTGGAACAATTTTGGCACTGTTTTGAGTTGGCTTTTGCTTGCTGATTTAGAGAGGTTTGCACAATAGTTTGAAGCGAATTTAAGGACAGTTTGGACACATCTATTCGATGTTTGGACTTATATACATGCTGTTTGGACACATATTCGATGTTTGGACTCATATACATGCTGTTTGGACTCATATACATGCTGTTTTTGCTGTTTGGACACATATATTCGATGTTTGGACTCATATACATGTTGTTTTGGCTGTTTGGACACATATATTCGATGTTTGGGCTCATATACATGCAGTTTTTTACTGTTTGGTGGTGCTTTATTTACTGTTTTGAAGGCATTAAATATATCATTTTGGGTTTTCACGTGATTATTATTTAAACGCTTTTAGGCCGATCCACTCCATGTTGTCCCCACTTGGCTTTGCTAGTTTTGGAAGTGGACCGTCCTCTTTTCTTTGTTTATTTAATTTTGTTTCTTTCCAACGGTTGAGTCGGAAATAAGAATTTCTGATTTAATTGGGAAGCATTTAAGAAACATTTGAGTAATTGGAAAAACCCTTAATCAAGTGTAGAATACCTTAAACCACTTCAAGCACAAGTCACAGTTTAAGTTTTCTAGATTCTAGGAGACACCCTAGGTGAGAGCCACTATACTTAGTTCACAGTGTAGCTTTTCTAGATTTCAGGACCACACATTAGGTGGGAGCCATCCTACCTAGTTCATAGTGCAGCCTTCCTAGAGCTTAGGACCACGCATTAGGTGAGAGTCACTCTACCTAGTCCACAGTGTAGGTTTCTTAGAATTCAGGAGCACACTTTAGGTGAAAGTCCACCCACCTAGTTTACAGTATAGGTATCCTAGAGTCTAGAAGCATACCCTAAGTGAGAGCCTACCCACCTAATCTGCAAATAGTAAAGCCAGGCACTCGATCCCAATTCACATATTTATTAGGACACTAGACATAAGGATGCACCGAGAGGTAGTTCACGCTTCCCTAATTGAATCAATTGTGAAATTCCCGCATTGACTTAACCTACAGGAATACCCAATGCTCCGGATTCGAGTTCGAACCTTACACTCAAATCCTCCTAAGAATCGTGATATTCCCAATCTCATATATAAATCATCTTCCCCAGTCTTTTATATATGACATTGTATTTTTGTTTTATTTGCTTGTGTTATTTTCCTACGATTCATTTTGAGTCTCTATGAGTCATTTTAAATCTCCTAGCAATTGGGGATATTCCCAATCTCATATATAAATCATCTTCCCCAGTCTTTTATATATGACATTGTATTTTTGTTTTATTTGCTTGTGTTATTTTCCTACGATTCATTTTGAGTCTCTATGAGTCATTTTAAGTTTTTCATAAGCTTCCTGTGTGCTACATTTTCATTTAGTCTTTTATACATAAATGTTTATCCTGTCAACTAAACTCCTTTGCTTGTAATGTTAACTTTATTTGCAGGTGCAACAATAATGAGAAATCCAGGTATCCAAAGTTATAGTACATTTATAGCACTTTATTACATTCCATGTTACTGCTTTCTTTTACTTACATTCCTACATCATAGTCTGCTTATATACTTTATTGCTCTCTCTTCTTTACATACTGCCCTTTTTTTTATTTTTTATTTTTTTTTTATTTCATTTCTTCGCACTTTACAATGCTTCCTTTACTACATTTACTTGTAGCATAGTTAGTTTTTTTGTACATTTTAAATTAAATACAAACCCTTAGGATATAGTCTGGTTTATAATAACTACAAAACCCTTAGGATATAGTCTGTTTTAAAGAACTACAAACCTCTAGGATATAGTCTGGTTTAGGAGATGCACAGTAACGAATCACAAACTTAAAAACATTACATATTCACATATAAAACACAATATTTAAAACTACAACATGGAGTCTGAAGCAAGTCCTCGTGGGCAACACATCGGCGATGCATCGGACGAGGGATGACGATCTACAAGCAGCAGAGCGATTCTACGACAACTAAAGTCTTTCTTTAGCTTAAATAATGACCCCTAGGACTTCGAGGTAGTTTGTTTAGCGCAACGTAAATCCTCGCCTTATCATTTAGGCTTTTGCACAAGCCTGTTGTGCAATGCAAGTCCCAACGCTTTTAAGATTCCGAGGTTGTCGTACGGTATGGTGTAAATCCTCATAGGCTATTTTCACGATCAGATATCGTGCGAATGTAAGACCTAAATTCTAAAATAATTTGCAGGATTAAACTTTAAAATAACATCATTTCAAAGATGTAAAGCCAAATTATAGGATAGTTGGGAGGTCACCAGAATTTTCCTCGGATCTATGACTTCCCCTACTCTTCGTTCATTTGGATTCTTTAAAATAACTGTTCCTATTTGAGCCACTCCTATTTGATTTGTCCTATGTCCAATCATGAAAACCTAAACTTTCAGAATCTCAAGACAAAACCACCGATCTTAATCGAGAGTTTTCTTAGGTGACTTCGGTCATTTAGGATGTAATTAACTATAGAGACTTACCCCTATAGGGAACCAAGAACCCAGGTAAAATAAACCCTATCTAATCTATATATTAGGTTGGAAAACTTGTCGGCCTCACAAAAGGTTTCGCAGATCAAACGAATGTCATAAAATTTTAGTTTAGGTGGTTAAGTCTACGATCAAGTGGTATGTCTATCCCTCGGGATAGTGTATTACTTGCGGTATTGCGCTCAGCCATCCAAACTATCAAAAATGTGGGACCTATTTGGTCTCATTATTATTTTTCAAAATTAAAATGTTATTTTCAAAATAAAAAAAAAAATTATTTATATATATATACTAAATGTATTTTCAATTCTAAAAAAATTTATTTTCAAAAATTATTTCGGCCGACAAATTCTAGCGACTCCGCTGGGGATTGGTTCCTCTCTCCATCTTTAATCAGGTGATTTTGTCTTCAAACATCGGTAGTGTGTCCATGTCCCTCGTGGGCCAAACTACCTTTCTTCTGTTGGCATACCTCGCTCATTTCTTCCTTGGGCGGATATAGTTAACTCTTTTTGGGTCTTGAAACCTACTGTTTAATCATCCTTAAACGGGGAGGTTTCAGACTCTCAAAATCCTAAAATGGGTTGGATCCCCGATAGGTGTGGTGTGATAGAACAGTTTTATCGAAGCGCAAAATCGCTCTTCCTCCGAATCTCGAACCGGGTCCTAAACTTCATCCCTCTTTTGGATTGACTTTAAATTAAAGCTTTACTCTTACAATTCTCTATTTAAAGTCCAAACGGAACACAAAATTTGAAATAAAATTTACAAGAATAACTTTCAAAGGGTACCTAGTTCATAAGACAGTATGTTAATTTCAGTACTTCGGTGAACTTGTAAAGGCGTAGGATGTTACTAACTCTTGTAAGCTCTTCAAATGACAGAGGAAATGTCTTCACCAAAGTTGATATTTTCTTTCGCCGGTGGAATGGAATTCACTATTAACAAGAGCGAGCTGCCTGACTTGGCAGTTATCAAGTTTGGACAAAGTTTCGAAGATATTGAAGTCAAGTTCGGGAATGTCGTCGTCGCCATGACGAACTCTGAAACGGACAGGTCCACTGAGCCTGTTTTGGAATTCAACCTGAAGTTTGCTAAGGAATTCCAACCCTCGAAGAGAGTGTTGGTTGAAAAGAACTCTGTTGTTGCTGTAAAGACTGCCGCTAGAAGCATAGGGACTACTCCCATGATGGTTCCTGCTTCTACCACTGAATTCACTGCTACTGCACCAATTGCTCCGCTAAACAAAGGGAAGGAGATCCTTAACGAAGAATTGCCAGTCGATGCTTTAGTGCTACCTTTTTCTGAATTTGAGATTGGGTTCGATTCAATGTCCGCACGACTGACCAAGGCATAGAAAATGATACATAACAAAGAAATTTTAGGAGCTGAAAAGGCAAAGACCGCAGAGTTGGCTGCTACTGACACCACCCTCCAGCTGAATGTGATAAGATTACGTGAGACCTCACCTCTACTCAGGGGAAGTAGGTTTCACTCGTCTTCCATCTCTGGAGAGGATGGAGTCTATAAGGTTGTTACCACATTACCGCCACTATCTCCCCATAATGATCCAAGGATAGTGACAGCATTTGAAGGGAAATCTGAGATGGTGACAGCGGTGGGAAAATTCAAGCAGCCAATACAAGTTCAAGCCAAACACCCTCGACAGATCTATCAAAATATGCAACAATATAACCAGCACCTGCAGCAATGCAACCAGTATTCACAACATAACAATCAGCATCTAGATCAACAATTATTCTACCAGCGGCTGTGCTGTACAAATGAAAGACAAGTTTTGCCTATGGCTAAGCAGTTGAACAAAGTATATTCTTTCAGAAAAGAGACAATAGCAAAGATATTCTGGGATTTGATCAGAGTGCCTGGATTCAAATTACCAGAGCAAAAGAGGCAAGAGAAAGTTGGCATGAAAGGCCATCCCAACTACTGCCCTTACCACAGATTGTTCAGACACACTATTGAGAATTGTATCAGCTTCAAAGAATGGCTTGAGAAGAACTTAAAAAATGGGAACATAATAATCCCGAAAGAATATTTGACAGAGTCTGCAAGGAGTTCTGTCAATATGATTACAGTTGGTCCAATTGTTCCAACTGAATACACAACTACTCCAGTGCTCAGTAAAAAGAGGTGAGGCTCATGAAAAACCTCTAATTGACCTTAAAGTGGTCAAAGGAAGGTCGATTGATGCTACGTTGGAAAGACTTCGAGCTGACATTGCACGGTTGTCTGAGGAACAAAGAAAAGATATGGGTGATGAACCTTATGATCTGTCAGATTATGTGAAGGAATTCACGAAAATCAACGTTGTTGAAACTGGGGCCACATCATCCTCGCGCGATGCTCCCGCTGAGAACACTGTGGATGTGTTGCAAAGGGTCATTCAACGACGAGATGAACAAATCAACCAGATGAAAAAGCAACTAGAAGAAATGACGACTGTTATAGCCACTATTCAAGGACAATCACAGTTACAGTCGATAGTACCCCCAGGGGCAAAACATCCAGAAAGCATCCAGATCGTCGAGAATAAGAAGAAATTCACTTCGGTCAATGAAGATGAACAACCAAAGGATAACTCAGTTCATGGATCAACACCAGAAAAATATATTAAGCATATGGTGGAACAACAGGTGAGAGAAGCCCTGACTCAACCAAAAGCAGGGGCGTCAATCCTAAGGGGTAGGCCTTACCCAGAAGAGTTTGATGTCATACAATATTCTACGGGTTTCGTACCACCACAGTTCAAGACATTTGATGAAACCGGAAATCCTCGACAAGACGTCGCAAACTTCCGAGCAAGCTTGCCGCAACGCTGGGCAACGAAGATTACTTTTCCGTCGGCCAGTGAATGCCTTTCCGGGTCGCTTTGATCGGCATGCCGAGTTACCCAATGGCTCAGTGAAAACGTTTACAGAATTGGAAGACCTCTTTGTTAAGCGGTTTGCTGGAGTTAAGCACCATATCACCGCCAGTGATCTTGTGGTGGAGCGACAAAGGCCGACCGAAACATTGATGGACTACATTCTGCGATGGAGAAACTTGAGTATGAGGTGTGAGCCGCAACTCCAGGAGCAGCACACGGTTGAAATCCTTCTAAAGAGCATCCATGGTCCAGTGGGTTTTATACTCAAGGGATTCACTATTAAGACATTCGAAAAACTGTTTAGCAAAGCTGCAAATCTTCAAGAGGAGAGGAGTCTAAACAACTTGGTTCTCTAAAGAAAACCGAGGGGCTAGGTCCAATGAAGACATTTGAGAAGAAATCTGGGACAGTTGCTGTGGTCAGCAGGGGCAAGCGACCGTTGCAAATGCAAAAGATGAACAACTTTGACAGACTTACCAACGCCCTCGACAGAATACACAACCATCATTTCAGCAAAGACCATACCAGACAGATGAAGTCAAGTTTCAACCATGACCGATCAATTAAACAGGATATACTCTTTTAAAGATGAAGCGGTCAAAAAGATGTTCTGCAATTTAATCAAGAAGCTTGAATTCAGGTTGCCCAAACATATTGTTCCCATTCAAAAAGATGTTCCCATTTAATAGAGTTTTTATGTTTTATATTGTCACTGTTCCCACTTTCGTCAACTCCCTCACCTGCAATCTAACCTAACTCACCACAGCGACCTCATTGGCGACCTTAAAAACCTCCACAATTCTCCCTACCATTGCCTTTTCCCATCCAACTCTATTTCTCTTTCTAAGAAATAAGCAAAAAAGGAAGCATTTCGTGTCTTGATCTCACCAAAACTTCTTCATCATCATTATCGTTTCATGTGTAAGGTAAAAATGCAAAAAAAGTATCCTAAAATTTTAAGTACATACATGCGGTGTTTCAGCATAGTGAGAAAATTTGCATAAACATAGGTACTCATGGGTGTTGTTCCAACATGACGAAAAAAAAATTATAAAATTAAAAATATGTGCATGTCGTACCAATGTTATGAGAAAATCGAATGTTTTTCTCATGCAGATACCTGAAGGCATATGTGCAATTTTTTAAGCATGAATGGGTTATGACACCAACCACGCACATTTTTTAAGCAAAGTGGTAAGACATAATACTTCTGAAGCAACTATTTACACGAGGATGAAATTGAAAGGCTAAAAAAATTTTCAATGAATGGGCTTCAAAAAACTTGAACCAATAAATATTAAATGACTCTATAAGCATAATAATAAGATAGAAATAAAAGAGTTACTAATAAAATAAAAACCCCAAATATAATAATTGTCACTTTGAATAAACAAAGGCTATACAAGAAAAAAAAATTAAAAAAAATTAATAATTACCTTACTTAGAAAAGCATGCACATTAGTAAATTAACCAATATGTGCTTCAACAAACAAGCCAAACACTCGATTATAAGTTCTAAAAAGATGCACGCGCAAGCATAAAATAAGCTCTAATCACCCGCATGTGCTACAAACAACACGACAAATGCTTAAGCGTGCGGCATGAGAATTATGCACATCTTAAACATAAGCTCATGTTAAATTATTATTCATCTAAAATAACATGTAAATAACACAAATTGTTATCAAAAGCGATAAATTTAAAATAAACATAAACTTGCATCATAAAGTGAATATTATATCAAATATATCTGTTATTTTAAACTCAAAACAATATGTGCCATTAAAAATATAGATTGACTCACTTGTTAGCATGATTTGACCCAGTGGCTCCATAGAAATAAAAAACTATAACAAAAGTACTCTGATGGAGTGATTTGGCCAAACAACTCCACTATATTACACTTATGATGTAACATGTATCGCTAATGGCTTAATATTCTTGGAGACGTGAATCATATAGTACATTTGATATAACACTAAACTTTTATTAACTATGATTGACTTGAATTTATCCTCTTAGGCAAATTTCTGCCCTAGGTCTGTAAGATCCACTTGGACGAGAAAACCCACGACTTCTAACAAAGTTCCTTCAATTGAATTGGGTCTGCTAACTCCATTGATTAAATAGATCAAGGTCCATGACAATCAGGGACATAGAAACAATAAGATCTTGATCAAGTTCATCATTATTCCCCCAAACATCTATTTGCTCATAAGCTTGCGGTGATAAATTTCTACAATATAAAACATAAAAACTCTATTAAATGTTCGATATTTAGCACAAAATGACAATCCTCAATGTAAAGAGTTCTCTTGTTATTGGGATGAGTAATTAATCAAAGCTTGACCCATGATAAATCTCAAATCGTGGATCTTAAAAGTCCTAACAAAATGAGGTCAAAATATCTGAGAAGTGTCTTATTTGCAACATAACCTGTTTTCTAAAAATTTAACTACAAAACTATGATAGAAACCATCTCATCGGAAAACCAAGTGCGAATTTTTGGAGTCCACATCAAGTGCCTAAAATTATTTGCGTAAAGAGGGCAGTTGAGCTAGCACTACAAGTAGTCAAGCACAAAGAACATTCAAGCAAGCCCTACGAGCAATCAACATAGAAAACGATAGCCAATAAGTGAAGGGAGAATGATAGGGAGAGAATGATGGGTGAGAGTGGCTAGGTGAAGGGGAACAAGAGCTATGATATAGCTATGCTCTAATGCCAAGTTAAAAGGACAAACTTCATAAATCTTATTTATTGAATATAAGAACCTATATATAGACAATAAATGAAAGTAATAAGAAACAAATAAAAAAAGAGAATAATCATAGCTTTAGAGACATAAATGCATATTGTCCAAACTAGATAGTCTCCTGACATAATACTCTCATATTATCTGCCTAAACACATATTACTACACGTACAAAAGGAACAGTATTTGTACGGAAAAAATAATTAAAAATAAAGAATACTAGCTGTCAAAATGATCAGTGGATATACGGAATCTTTTTAGCTCCGCAATATTTAAACTAAAAACTTCCTGTGTCAACTTAGTCAATTTTTATTTATAATTTTGAGTTTTCAGTTGTTAAACGGGTGTAGTGCTTTGAGGTAGCAGATATTCATGTGGGTCTTTGGGACAATATTGCAGAATTTGATGCAGAAATATTTAGTCTTGCCTCAGAGTAAACATTGATGAAGCTGTGTCTGAAAAGGATTTCATTTTTACTATCATAATATATTCATACTCACTTATTCCGCCAGATTTCTTTCAATGATAACAACTAATTTTGAATAGTCCCCACAATAATCAACATAAATTATCAGAAAGCAAAATTTATGCAGAAAAACATAAAAATCTCAGTCAGCCTTACCGTTGCTTAAAAGGGGATGATTTCATTGAGTCAAAGCTCAGCAGTCGGATGCTTGTGGTAAATTGTACTTTTTGCACCCAATTATTTGTCCATTTATAGTTGGATATTAACAGTATAAGTCAAGAAATCAAATTACAAGGTAGGGAAATAAAGTTTCAAAGAACTAAAAAAATGCATGCCTACGTAATCGATCGGGAAGAATGCAGCATTGCCTATCAAGGGGTGAGAGAAAGGCAAAGTATAGTGGATAATTTTGCTATAACATTTTATACCTTTAGTAAGAATTGGCTCGAAATTTTGTCCTCTTCTTCCCGTGTTCGAATTCCCTAGTAAATTAAATGAGCCACTTAATATTTCAGAAGAGAAGCAGAATTCAAATCAGCAGAAAAAAATATATAAAATAAAATAAAAACTTGATGTACTACTCACCTTAATCAAAGTAACGGAAGACGTCCAAAGCCGTTCACAAGTTCGTGTTGACAGGTAGAATCTGGAAAACCATTCAAGTCAATTAATTTGGCAGCTCAAAGAAGAAAAGAGCAAGATTCACATGCTCTTTTCTAATAAATCTAAATGTAAATAGCCCGTCATAAAGCCTATAAAACTCCTCGTCAAATTATATAAGTTCATTCAACTCAACGATTCAGGAAAATACAAGAAAAGGAAAAAGAACATCAGACATTACATAGTAAATAAATTTAGCACTTTTGCAGAATATATGACACCAGGAAACACCTACTATAGAGAAACTCGCATAAAATTTTCAAAAATAGAATTGAATACTATTTTCAACATGTGCACCAATTTAATATAATCACATTGATTAAAGTTGTTGGCAAGTTCCCACACATCCTCCTGTCCTTTCTTTTCTTTTTGTTATAAATCTCTACCATACTATATCATGGTGTTCTGCTCTCGCTCCAACTCTTTAAAACATGACTAATTAAAATTTTGCAATATAATCCTCTACTTATAAGTCTCTTTGTTGTAAATAGAAAAGTTTCAAAAAGACATCATGTCTATTGTGTACTCAAAGATATTTTCTTTGCATCTACTTCATTTTTATTAGGACGTGATACTGTGCATACCTTACATTGGTGCAGGCACTTCAAATTCTCCCACTATAAAAAAACACATTCTTTAAGTTAATAGTAATTAACTTTACCATTCGGTATAATAAAATGTCTTTATATTCAAATATTGATTCAAATGTCTAGTCATTCAATGAACTCATTTAGATCCATACAATCATTAAAATATAGTAAATGAGACTTCAATCCAAACCCTCTCTTCACATATGCTCCATGCCGAATCGATGAGGTATGGATTCTTCATCAACTAAAGCCACTTGATTAAAGGGATTTTCTTCCTTATATCTATTTAGTGGTCAATGCTATTGCTATGTATAACTTTTTCATGTCGTCTCTTCTCAAAATCAACAAGCCTAAGACACAATTAAAGAATTTCTATTTACACAACTTCCATAGTAAGCTCTTGAACACCTCTTTGAAGATTTTTCATTGGCAACATGGATTTCCTCCAATTAGGATTTTGTCCAAGGCAAATTGGAGGCTTTAGGGTTGCTCAAATGTGATGGTGCTGGATTAGAGTGGGAAGTGATTGTTTATGTAGTTAAAAGTATTAGGTTATATGGATTTACGATATAGAAATGAGATTAATAAATCCCTAAATATTCAAGGCTGTATGGCTTTGATGCCAAATGAGACCAATCTAAAGTTTCTAAATTATGTATACAGGTCAATTGTAGTGTTTGAAAGGTTGTATGATTGAAGAAAAGAGAAAAACCTGAGGAAAAAAAATTATTTGGAGAGGGAATGGGGCAGAAGCTGTTGTTTAGGGAAAAAAGTGAGGTAATGGTTTCTAGCGGCTAGAGGGGGATCCATCGCCCATTCTTCGTCAAGTTACAGACACACCACATGAAAGAGAAGAGGACATAACACTCTAAGAAAGAAAATCCGAGCACAAACTTGAAGTTCACAAAATGCAACAACCAAAATTCCATAATAGGTTTTTAATATGTTTATACACATGAAAAAAATAATCCTAATGCATTCCTAAATATGACAATAAGAGGCCAAGCAGGCCAGCTCGCTCTTGGGAGTGAACCTCCATGAACCGGCCAAGAAACAAAATTGAGTTAAGCTGGTTAGTCCACTCCGTCCTCATGGGATGTGGACTTCTGTGTCAACAATATTAGTGCAAGATAGTAAAAAGAAGAAGATTTCGAAGTTTGGACGGCATATCATAAGCATAATCTAAGCAGGAGCGCAATTTACTAGATATCATAGATTTATAAAAATTAATCCAAGAAAAAAGAAGAGGCACTTGAGTTTTGCAAATGAAAAACTGCGATCCCAAGTAAAACTGTCTTCAATTTTGTAAGCTGTATCTTTCAAGAAAAAATAGAAACAAATAATCCTAATAAATAGAGACCATTAATAATATCTTATCATGACATCCTTGAAACTTGAATCACATTACTCAAACCAAGTCCAAATAGCAGTGATCCGCAATACCTTAAATTATGTTGCCTAGCTACAATAGGATCCTTTACAAATATTATGTTACAGTAATCACAGAAAGACAAAAAGAATATTAAAATCTTATCATATCTTCTTATCCATCAAATAAGCACTTTAGAGATTGTGTAACTAACCTAGTTAAGTTACGAGTAGAATGAACAAGATGTAGGGTGATTTCATAAAAATGCAGTTTTATGTGATTTCAATAGAGAAGTCGAAGAAAAGTTCTAGGGTACCTGTGATCCCCAAATTTTGGGCGTGCACTAGCCAAAGTCCCGGTAAAGCCAACACCTACAACTGCCAAACCTACATACACAACATATTTGTTATGTAAAGCTACACCTGCACAGCAAACTTAACATGGAAAAAATTGATATAGTGGGAAACCATAGAATGATGTTAGTCTCAAAAATCAATTTAAAAGTTAATTATACAATTATAAATAGTGTAGAACGTAAAATGACCTTTATTTTATAACCTCCTGAAATTACAATAGAAATTGGTTTTGTCAGATAATCAAATGATTTCTAACCATAATATGAACAGATATAAGCACAAAAATTAGGCTCTTCCATAAATGCTTTGTTTTCCTCCATAAACATATATCCCAATCAATGTTGGACAACATTTAACGTGAAGAAGCAAAATGGAGAGAACATTCCTTTAGATTAGCTATTTAGAATAGGAGATAATTTTACCATGCATCCCTTTAATGAACAAAAATTTTAATTGCTTCCAGAGCATGAAAGCTAAACCTTGAGAAACTGGTACAAAATAGGATCAGAAGTAAAGATAACTGTATGTCAAGCCAATTTTCATTTCCCATGGGCTAAGAGCAAAATAATACAACAAACCATTCTACATGTCAGAAGTAACTAAAGTGCACTCATCCTAATATATCTTCAATAAGTGTTGCCTTTACTAGTATAATACTTTTTTACCAATCCTTCCTAGTTTTTCCTAACATTGCATTTTAATGTTCTCATTAACGCTATAATTGGAGTCATTAAACATCACTAATATAATTGCAATCTTATAGAACTTACCATTATGTCTTCATGAAATTTTCTTATAGTGAACTCCTAAGGCACTCCTCAATTTTAACCAATGTACTTTTACTATCATCCTCTATAATACTTTTCTTCAATATAATAGTTCTTAAAGTACTTCAAATCCATCACACCAAGATATCATTTCATCTTCCACCTGCCTAACAATTATTTCTTGCAAACATGCTAAAGTTGTATATCAAGAACTTATCCTTGTTCTTCTAATACTAACGCTTATAATCTACAAAATTCCTCCAAGGTTCAAACATTGCACTTCAGAAAAATTTTCACTATTAGAAATATGTCATTTGGCAAATACATAAGTCCTTCATCTTGTATATTTTATGAAGACATCTCCATATCCAATATAAAGAAATAATAACATATAAAAAGATCATAATACTATGCCAGTGAGATTGCAAGCTCTTTGTTTACTTCACAACTAATTCTATTGCTAGTCTCGATCTATCATAAATAATTTTAATAATTTCAACATAACTTGGACACTATTTCTTCTTTAAAGTATCCACCAAATTAATCTTTGTTGTACTTCTTTATATGCATTGTAAACATCAACATAAACTATATGAAGGTTTTTTTTTCACTGCTCTCTATATTTTCTTTTATTAATTTTCTTAGCAAAAAAACCAAATCAATAGTATGCCTTCCTAGCATATCATTCTTAAACAAATTCAAAAGAGTACAAAAGTTAAATGAGCAAGATTACACGCTTACTGAAAATATGAGAGGCAACACCTAGCATATACAACTAAGTTATTAAGCAATTAGAACATCAACAAGAATGCGAGCACCAAGAATCAGCATATCTAAATTGATAAATACTTAAACAATCGGAAAGTATTATAAAACAAGGGCTTGACATATGACAGTATCCAATCAACCATTATTATGTTCTCTAATTATAGAAAGTCTAAGAAGAGATTGAAATCAAATGAAAAAAATTTGAAATAGTTCAATACTGCATATCGTGAATTTGTTTCTGATATATAAAAATCTAATAAAGTAACATAGAACTATCTTAATGTACATAAAAAGTAAAACAAACTAATATGGATAAATTTTAAAATGATAGTTAAAATTACAACGATCTTAATTAACTTGATAGGAAATCTCCAACTTTACCAAGATTTAGAATCAATTAGAAACTAAATCACACCGTAAAATAAGGAGATCGCAACAATTCGATAAAAAGAAAACGTAAAAAAAAAAATTAAAACAGAACCACAATAAAAACAACCAGAAAAACACATGAGAATTTACATGGGAAAATCCGATAACGGGAAAAAATAACGGAGCCACATCACCAGAAATTCCATTATGAAATTCAGAAGGTTTTACAAAAAGCTCACACAAGTTTTCTCTCCACACACAATGAAAACTTACAAGACTCGCTCTATAATCTTCCCTCTTCGATCCGATGCAAAATCAAGTCGAATCACTGAAATCCACCTCCCCGACACTCATCACCTTCACTGGGATGCTCGTAGAAGAATTTAGAAGAATGAAACTCAAAGCGCCATTAAAAAATGCACAAAATCAGGATTAAAAAAAAATCCCGAAAGAAAACTCTCCCAGGTGCTTAGGTGCCCAGACTTGGGCGCCTAAGCACCAAGCCCTCTGTTTGACGCCTGATAATGGGCATCTAGGAGCCAATAAACCAGCGTATAGGCCTCGGTCCTTATAGATGTGGGCGCATATGCGCCCAAAGCCGGTGCCTAAGTGCCAGCTCCACAATGAGTCGATTCCAGTGAGTGTTTGAGTGCCCATAGCCAGCTCCTATGCTCCGGCTCCTTGCTTCGTCTCCACACATCGTAACAATCTCCTACTTGGACAAAAAAGCACCAAGCACCAGTCCTCTGTACCTGCATCTTCATCTGAATCACTTTCACAGTCACTATACTCACATACCGTGGTGTAGCACCCCTAGTCTCAACCTTCATGAAACCTAACTGAAGCCAAGTACAGCTTCAGTTTCTCAACAGTCACCACCTTCGTCAACATATCCATAAGATTTTAAACTGTATGTATCTTTTCAAGAAATAACTGCCCATTTTCTAGCAGAGAACGAATGAAACGATACCTCAGTTGAATATGTTTCATCCTAGCATGAAATGCAACGTTCTTATCAAGATGAATCACACTTATACTATCACTGTGGAGTTTTCTAATTCTTTGCTCCTTACCTAATTCTACCATGAAATTTTGTAGCCAAAGGACCTCCTTGCCAGCATCAGTGATAGAAACATATTCGGTATCCGTAGCTGAAAGTGCACTAATCTTCTGCAACCTATAAACCCAACTCATTGTTGTGTTCCTCAATGTGAAGATATATCTCATTGTGCTTCTCATGCTGTCAATATCTCCTACCAGATCTAAATCTACAAAACCTTGTAGACTAATCCCCGCACTTCCATAGCAAAGTTCCATGTTGATTGTTCCCCTCAAATACCTGAGATCCACTTTATCGTCTTTCAATGATGTCTGTTTGGATTGCTCAAGTACCTGCTGACCACTCCCACTTCATATGCAATATCTGAACTGGTACAAATCATCGCATACATCAAACTTCCAACTACTGAAGCATACGGAGTTCTCTTTATTTGTGCTTGCTTTTGTTTCGGAATTCGGCAATAGCTCCTTAGATAGTTTGAAGTAACTACCTAAGAGAGTGCTAACTAGTTTCGTCTCACTCATGGTGAACTTCTGTGGGATCTTTTCAACATGCTATGCCTAAGAAAGCTTCAATGTTCCTGCACTCTAGTCCTGCTGATTCTCACCCCGAGAGTCTTCCTGGTTTGACCTAAATCCTTCATCTAGAACTCACTTGATAATTGTTTCTTCAAGTCCCTGATCTTCTCCATATTAGCCCTGCAATCATTATGGCAACCACATAAAAGAAACAAAATATAACAGTTATCAAAGTGTTTGATGAAGCAACAATGGTCTACCTAGCACTTTATGTACTCATTATCTGACATGAACCTGTGAAACCTCCTGTACCACAGCCCCGATGTTTGCTTCAAGTCATAAAGGCTTTTCTTCAATCTGTAAAACAAACCTTCCAGGACTTTGTAATCTTGTTGTGCTCCTCCTCCATATTACCATGTAAGAAATTTTTTTTTACAATCATCTGCTCTAGATGTAGATCTTCCACTGCTATTAGACTCAGGACAACCCTGACAGTAGCCATCTTCATCACTGAGAAGTTCTCCGAGTAATCCACTCATTCCCTTTGCTGGAAACCCTTCACAAAAAGTCTTGCATTGTAGCGCTTGCTATCATCTAACTTCTCTTTCAGCACGTAGACTCACTTGTTGTGTAGTGCACTTTTGCAATTTGGTAGTACTGTTAAATCCCAAGTCCGATTTGATTCCAAAGATTGCATTTCTTCATCCATGCTAAGCTCCTACTCCCTTGAATCTTCAACTTGAGTGGCCTCCTCAAAGCACCAATTCGATAAAAAAAAAGAAAAACCAGAACAAAAATTGAAATATAAGCGCAATTAAAACAACAAGAATAACACACGAGAATTTACGTGGAAAAACTCGAGAACGGGAAAAAACCACGGAACCATACCACCATAAATCTCCACCATGAAACTCAGAATGTTTTACAAAGAATTCACACAAATTTCTTCTCCACAAAGAAAACTTACAGAACTCGTTCCATGATCTTCCCTCTCCGATCCAACACAAAATCACGTTGAATCACTTAAATCCACCTCTCGATACTCATCACCTTCACCGGGATGCTCATCGAAGAATTCAAAAGAAACAAACTCAAAGCGCCATTAAAAATTGCTCAAAATCGGGATTAAAAAATCCTGAAAAAAAATTGCCCCGAGCGCTTAGGCAACTAGACTTCGAAGCCTAAGCACCAAGCCCTTTGTTCGGCGCCCAATAATGGGCGCCTAGGCGCCAATAGAATAGCGCATAGGCGTCGGTCCCTCTAGATGAGGGCGCATATGCGTCCATAGCCGGCGCCTAAGCACTGACTCCACAGTGGACAACGACCAATGGGCACTTGAGCACCGAGCGTCCATAGGAGCCAGCTCCCTACTTTGTCTCCACGCATCGTAACACAACTAGAGTTAGAGGAGGATTTCAAGAATTATTTTATTTATGGGAAGGTTGTGGACATCAAACGTGTCCTCGACCCTCCATACACTTGGTACATCCATCTTATTTTGCTTTGCTCGGAGGGTTAGTAGCATGAGTAATGTCACTACTCGAATCCAAATACATAATTAGAAATTTATTTTAGCATGCATATGGTAACTTATAGAATCGCATTGGATTGAAAAAAAAAAGTACATTCTAATGTTTCATAAAGTTATCATGGAGTATAGCTTGGCAAAATGATGTAGAAGCAGGATCGTATGAATATGATGAGTACTGACTTGGAAGGCAAGCCAAATGTGTCGTCTGCCAAAAGTTGATAACCTTCAAATTGGTCCTCAAAGAAGCAAGCAGACAAGTACCGTCATAGAAGTAGAGCATCCCACAATATTCCTAATAAATTGCAGACCAAGTAGTATTATAAATTTACAAAGAGGATGCATGAGCTCAAGAAAGTCTGATAACAATATTTGATAATAACAGATCAAGTACTATGCACTATGCAAACTGCAAAACCCAACTTTTGTGGATCAATTTTATGAAACTTCATTCTACTTTTATTCACACTGGCTGCAAAATAAGGTGTTAACTCTTATTGCTGCAAGTCTTTCTGTGCAGCTTGAATTGAAACTGCCTTAGTCTTCCCATTTTTTTCTTCTTAAATCTTCAATAGTAATTACGTCCACCATCCTTTTTGGCAGATGGCTTTTCTCTTTGTTTTGTAAATGCTCGAACCAAATAAATTTGTTCTACAAGTCCTTGAAATCAATAGATGTTACGGTTATCATCTCTTCAATGAAAATAATTCTTAATCTATATCTCATTTTTCCTAGTTTCATCAAACATCAATCTTAACATTCCCATTTTTTGTGAAACAAAACTTGATTAAAAGAAACTTTTTAGCATCTAATCTATGTGATAGCCAAACCAATTGTAATTTAAAAGAAAATTCGTGTATCTAAGAGATTGGTATCACATGTTTTTTCAAAAATGCCATTTTCGTCTTAGCCGCTGAGCATTAGCTGTTGAAGATATGTCCAAATCTATCAACATATTCATATTCATTTGTATAATAGATTTAAATTACTTAATAAATCAAACAAAATTTCTGTTGATCTTTAAGCAGTAATGCATGGCAACTATCAATTTACCATCTAAAAAATATTCCACCATTATTTTAATTTTTTCACTTCAAAATTGCTTTCAATTATTAAAACTAAATAAACAACAAAGAACATATTAAAATATTTTACTTTTAATATCTTGTACAACAATCTTAATCAATACATAAAGTTGCAAACATAAAATTGATTTAGTTGTAATTATTCTATGACTAAACCTTGATGATCAATCTATAACTACTTTAAAATATTAATGTGTGATCATGGAAAAATATGTTTCCAATGCATGAATGAGGAATTGATGTATGCAGCCCTAAACAAGTAGAAAGGCATGTAGTTTCCCTTATTAACTTGCTAAATTAGCATACTTTGATAAACTTTCAATTTATATTCGTCACAGATATTATTACCCAAATTTCCTACCAAATCAATTCACGTGATACTCTATCAAAACAAATAAAATTCAAATAAATGCCCTACTTCATTATACTTTCATTAATGTCCATAGCTCAAAATCGCTTCATAAAAGAAATTCCGTTAGTTTCCCATAAGAGTACATGGCACACTCATATTTTATATTCCATATAATAAAGATGACAAATGTTAACAATTGATAAGAGAAACTGTAGTTTTATTTACAAATATTTTCAATAAACTCTTCAAAATTAAGAGAATGTAAAACCGATTGAAAAATAACCACTTTGGTACCCATGTTTGAAAACAAAGGAAAAGTTTATGATTGTGGTAGTAACTACTAAGATAAATAAACTTATGAATCATGAAATAAAGTTATCCTGATGAAAATAGAATACAAGCTTACAAAACTCACATTAGTACTAAGAAATCATTTACAATTTATACAAAGAAAAGTAATTAAAGAGGAGAGTTTTTGGTTTAAACAAAAAATAAAAAAAATAAAGCATAGAAAAAGTATTGATTATGATTTTTATTGATTATGACAAAGCATAGAAAATTTTAAAGCATAGCAAAACTCTTCATAATATTTTTATTGATTATCACAAGGCATTTGATTGAGTATTACAGATTTGTGAGCATATGCATTCAAAGAAAAAGATGTTTAGAAGAAGTGGCCTTGGAGTAATAGGATTAGCATTAGTTCTATATTAAAAACAGTTTTGAAGTGGCCACAGATTCTCAAAAACAGTAATATTACATCAAGAATCAACATCAAAACCCAAAAAGCATTTTACATTCTTTATGGAGATGTTTCGTAACAAAATTTAAAAAGAGACATTGAAGTAGGGTTGGGGGGTGAGAGGGGCCTAGGATGTGGGACGCGGGATGCAGGACATGAGTGGGATGCGAGTTTCGGCTGAACCACCTGGGTAGGATTCGTGGACGAATCGGCCTTTTACATGCAGGATTTGTCGCTCACGCCTCCTTCCTCTGCTTTCCTTTCCCTATCCCCCCTATTTCCCTATTACCGTTTCTCCCTCCTTCCTTTCTGGTTGACGCCCAAACGGGGAAATCTTTCCTTCCTATTTTATCTATTAGCTATTATATATGTGTTGGTTTACTTGTTAGGGTTAGCTTTTGCTTGTTGTTAATTCAGAATTTCCCTCGGATTATTCTCTTGTCCTTGCTAGGTCTGTATCGAACGACCCGTGGTGCTTCGGCTATATCCTACTCTGAGGTGATGTTGTACCCCTATCATCTTCCCTGCACCTTCTCCTCCACCTCCCTTAGCCGCCGACCTCTCCAACCTGCAACCCTGCACCCTGCTGCCCCTTTCCTCAGCATATCCTTGCTGCCAGCCATCCAACGTGCATTCTAAAACCCTGCTGCCCCTTCCTGCAGCATATTATTGTTGTCCAGCCCTCCGGCCTCCACCCCAGCACCATGCTGGCCCTTTCCTGCAGCATATTATTGCTGTTCAACAATTCGGCCTCCACCCCAGCACCCTGCCATCCCTTTCCTACAACACACCAGAGCTGTCCAGCCATCCCACCCTCACCCCAGCACCCGGTCACCAAACTTCTTACATTATCCTACCTGTTTTCCCTCCGCTACCCCACATACCGACCTCCAAATCACCCTCTTTACTCACTCCATAGCCTCCGGCCCTGACTCGCTCCCTAACCACTTCGCTGACACCGCCAGCGCCCTCAGATATTCTCTTTCGGTCCTAGCTGGCGAGTTGCATCATTGTATGTTCCTTTGCAGTTTGAATCGTGTTGTAACCCTAATTCATAATCAATAAAAGTTTGCTTTCGTTTCGATTAATTTCTTAACTAGTTCCAGTATCAGGCATCTCGTTGCATGGTATTCACAATTGGCATAGTTTCAATTAATAGGAGTCATGTTGAAAGAAGTGAAAAGTTGATGAAAACATCACTCTAATAATAATTCATGTAAAAATATTTATTTTTATGCATAATGATGGAGATTGATAAATTGGACAATAACGATGTTCTTTTTCTTCCAATAAACTTGATTTACTCTTGATTCCAATGCTTATTTGAAAGAGGATTGCATTAGAGTTGTAGAGAGATAAATTGTGGAGAGAGAAAACCAAAAGCAACCCTTAGTTCAAGCTACTAGAGAAATAGAAAAATTATAAAATAGAAGGAATCCTATGGAGTTATTTCTCATAAATTGCAAATTACAGAAAGGAGTGTGGGAGTCAAGGTGGGCATCGAAATTGGGAAGAAAATAGAAAAAAGAATAAAGAAATCAATGGGAAAAGAAGAGGATAGAGAAAATAAGGAGACTGAGAAGAATAGGAGGGAATCTTTACAAGACAGTAAAACTGAAATAAAAATTTGGGCAAATCCTAAAATGTTACATTATATATAATTTAAACTAAAGATAACTATAAAAATTAAATTAAATACATTAAAACTGTGATAAATTTCTTGAAATAACATATAAGGACTAAAATAATTTTCATGCATGTCATGCATTGAAACAACTCCTATGAGATCAATATGACTCTTCTCAGGAAGAGTCGTGCAAAAGCTTTCTTGGAAGTCTAGTTTCTATAGCAAGGATAGTGCCATCAGCTCATGAATGTCTCTTGCATCATCAACATCTACTTGAGCAAGAGTAAAATTTGGAAGCCTTGGATCTAAACATCACCAACCATGCATCATAAATCTTTTTTAAATCAATCTCATACTAGAGGATCCCATAGTCATATTGTAGTGGTAGTAGTAGTAAAATAAACTCATCATGTTTTTATTGAACGTAGAAAAGAGTTTATAAAACAAACTGTATATTAAGAACAGATATGACATAAAGATAAGAATAAATGGATCAAACAGTCGTTCATTCAATAGTATCAATGATAAAAGATGTCTCAATTTTTGTCTCAACAACAGGCTTAGGTATGATCTCAAACTTAAGCTCAGTAATGATCTTAGCTTCAACCTCAACAAGAACCTCGATATTCAAAATTGATCAAAATTAATATCATATTCAAGTCCATTTGAGAACTTGGATTATTATAACAAATACTCCTCAAATATTAAAATCAATAAGTAGATCAAACAATTGTTCATTCAATAGTATCAATGATAGAAGATGTCTCAACATTTGTCTCGACAATAGGCTCAGGTATGATCTCAAACTTAAGCTCAGTAATGATCTTAGCTTCAACATCAACAAGAAACGCAATTATTCAAAATTGATCCACATTAATATCATATTCAAGCCCATTTGTAGAACTTGGATTATTATAACAAATAATCCTCAAATAATAAGATCTTCATAAGTGTCACGGCCAGACTCAGGGACATGAAATTCTCATGACAGAAAGTGATGATCGGACAGTAAAATTAGAAATTTATTATTTTCTATCACTAAAAATTAATCATCCAAAATAATTGAAAATGACACAACATAAAAAATTTAAATTAATAAAGTTATAAAGTTACTTTACAGGTTATAATCTCCTTTTATTCATATTTTCTCCTAAATTAATCATCTTTCTAAGAATTTTAATTTAAAGCATAGTAAACTATCAACAGCTAATAAATACTTCTACTTCTAAACAACAGTAACATTATGGATAAGAAAATAATATGTATGATGATCATACAAAGTAAAAGAGTAAAAACTAAATAATAATTTACTGATCAATTATTTACATTCAAGAAAGTTTCTATTATTCTATTGTAAAATATACGTAAACTCATATTATCTATATTTTATCATTTACAACAATCACAACAGCATCATCTAAAGTTTATACGCATAAAAGTACATCGATATCAATAATCTTAACGAATACCTTAGCATCCCCAGCTAAAACCATAAGAGGATGAACTTCATCATATTCAACATGCATGTGTAAGCAACTATACAGCTCGTATCAATCATACGTTCATATTGTTCAATATAACTAATACATCTTTAAATAATTCATAAATAAATATAATAAAAAATATATATAGCCTTCCAAATGATATGACTAATAAATAAAAGAGCATATAAATCAAAGTAAAACTGGGCAATTGAATTTTAACAAGTAATAGTAATTATCTATGCAATTGATTTAGAACAAATAAAATGCTATCATATATTAAAAAAAGAGTACTCACCACAAGCTTAGAAGATTCATTTGTTTTTATGTTATCACATCTTAAAAAAAATACACAAAAAAATGTAACATTTTTTAATAATTTCTTTTAAAATAAAACTTAATTTCACTGTATAACAGCATTATTGCTCTTAATTTCTTTGATAATTCAAATAACAAATTGTTAGATATAATTGATATATACCTAATTTACTTTTACCATAATTTAAACATTTTTAATTTTTAGTAAATTAATAATGAGTACTATAGTTTGATTATTTTTATTTAATTAAATTATCCTTTGCTTATTTATTAATATAGAGAAAACTAAATTCAACCCATAACTTCAAACAAAAAAAAATAAAATATCACTTATAAAAATGTATTTCACTAAACTACCATAATTCCAATAATTTCATATTTATTTTCTAACCCTCAATTAATTTGTCTAATTGCTTCAAATTATACATTAAAATTCTACTCCCCTCGATTAACAATTCTCATTACTAATTATTATTATTATTATAATTTCATTTCATATAAAATAACAAAATAAAAAATGTTGGTGTAAACCAAAAAATTTGAAATATAAATGAAATACTTAATTAAATTACATCAATTCAACTAGCTTGCTCCGAAATGAATTCTAAAAGTCGCACACCACGCTCTTGCATCATTCGGCTTTGCCACTACACACACAAAAGCTAATGGATCACCTTCGTAATCGCTCGTCTACTAACTCGCACAATGTAGGTGTCGTTTTCCTTCAATATGCCTCTCAATCGTAGATTATCACGGTGAAACCCAAGCTCTGATGTACTGCTCTGTTGACCTCATTTTTGGTGAGATCTTTTTTTTTCTCTAAGATTTCGTGATCTGACACTATGTGATTTCTCCTCGACTATCCTGGAGGACTAGAATCGGGACCCACCCTTTAGCAATCGAGCTACTTCGACTTCTCGGTCCCCACTTGGATGGTCGCAAACCTATAAATCACCTCGAGGGTTAAAACCACCATATGGGCAACCAATAGTGAGTTCCTATAGGATTGTTTGGACTTAGGGTAACCTTGGATGACTTCAGCTTCTCTTGCACACACACACCCCTAAGCCACTTAACCTGAACCTTGAACCCTTGTCTTCTACCTCTATGAAACTCACATTGTTGAACACAAGCCACTAGTCTTTGATTAAGATGGCTAGGGTCAATATGTGAAGGAGTGGTTACTATTTGGCTAGACTTGGTACCAAAGTGGTTGGACTTGGCTAAGTCCATGGCTCATGCTTCTAAACCCTAATTTCATCCCAAATCAATTCTATTCAATTTTGACCCCACTAAAATGATCTCATTCCTCCCTATTTAAAACCTCATTCATTTTGCCAAAATTTCTAGTTTTGACATTGGGTCCCCTAAACTTACCCAAAATTAACTAAATTGCCTCCACAACCACTAAATCATCCAAAAATTCCCAAAAATTACCCAAAATTCCTAAAATTCCTAAGAATCATTTTAAAACAATCCCCACCTTTTAAATCCACCAAAATACCCCAATACACTCCAAATAACCTCCAAATACCCTAAATATTCCTTTTAGCCCAAAATTCCAAAAATTCCCAAAAAAATCCAGAAAATCCCAAATATTCCCAATTTCATTTTGTTCAATTACACCATAGCCTAATTTTGCCAATTGAACCCAATTTTATCAAAATCCCCAATTTGATCTATTTTTAACCTAGATGGACCCAATGTCAAACCAAATCAATCCAATTGATCTCAATTTTGCCCAAATCCAATTCTAAACTTTAATTCAACATCCAAAATATCAATCTAAACAAAATCCAATCCCAATTTGATTCACATTTGAATTCAATTTTAACTTGAAACTTAAAACCCCAAATTTGGCCTATGACCCAAACTTACCCCAAACCAACCAAATTCAACTCAATTTTCCCCAATTTCAATTCCAAACTCTTCCTAATACATCCCTACACCAAGCACAACATCAATTGGCCCTCAATTTAAACTCAAACCCTACTCAAAATCCCTTTGAAATCAAAATCCTCAAATTTGCCCTAAAGTTGTCACATACCCCTAATTCTCCAAATTGAATCCCCTCAACCCAAAATTTTCACCCAATTTTTATCCTAAACCTTTCCTAACAATCATTTGTAACATTTTGAACCATCAATTGGCCTTGAATCAAACTCTAGCCAAACCTAAATCCAACCTAACCCATGGTGACCAAAATTAACCAAAACTCCAAAATCCTCCAAATTGAAACTCCAAATGAACTCAAAATCACTTCATGTCTTCATGGAAAATCTTTATTACAATCATTTATACAATGTTGATCAATCAAATTGATCTAATTCCAACCTAAACTCAAGCTAACCCAACTCAAACCCAAGTGAACCCAATTTAACACATGAACCAAATTGAATTTAACCGAACCAAAATTGATCAAACCAACCCCTTGGCTGCCAACCCTAGACCTCCTAGGGTGGGTTCGACTCGACCCAACCCAAGCCCCATGAGCCATGGACCAATGGTTCATCACTTTGGACCAAGGGACCAAGCCACATGGCTAAAGCCATATCACATCTTTAATCCCCCTTTAAGCAAGCTCCCTGCCAAAATTAATTGAGCTCCACTCCTCCTCAGCTTGCTCAGCCGCCTGACCGTCATTGCCATCCACCCCAGCCGCCGGAACAGTCACGCCCGAGCACCCCCTTGTCCTTGAAAATTCAAAATTGAGCCTGGGCAGTGGCCAATCCTTTCACCAGCCACCTTGCCTGCACTGCCCTCACCCTAAGCAGCCTAAACCACTCATTGTTTGGCCTTGAACTCCCCTCTTCAGCCATGGCTATAAAGCCACCTCTCGGCCAAATTTCAGGTGCTGAAACTCCCCTTACAGAATTCTCCCAAATTACTCCCAGAGCTCCTCCAAGCCAAGAGAAGTTCATCACCACTGTCCTCCTGCCCTGAAATTCCCTGGTTCAGCCCAATTTCTTAGCTGAAAATCAGGCCAGAAACAGGACAACTCCAGAACCTCCACCAAACTTCAATTAACTTCTCTCACACCTTCACCAGAGGTAGAGAAGGAGTTCCCAGTGAAAATCCTCTCACCAGACCGCACCATTTGCTCCAGACGTGAAAACACCAAATTGGGTTTGGAGGAAATCATACCTAGGTAGCTCACCAGGACCAGAGACTTCATCCGGAGGCTCCTCCTGCTCCAATGAACGTGCCGAGCAACTCTGATTGAGGTTTCACCTCTCAGAGCCAAGGTATTGACCTTTCCTTCCTCCTGAGCTTCCAGCAATTCTCCATTTTGTTCTGTGCAATTTCGATTCATGTTAGACGTATAGATAGGTTTGTTTAGGCTAGACGCGTCGATAGAGACCAACCGCACATGATTTGGTTGAGTCTCGAGCGAGATCTTAGGTCCTAAAGGTGGACGGCTCTCAGGTCAGGACAGTTGGGCACGATGACCAGCGACCGCCCGATCGCGCGTGTATCGGACGGACGGCAGAGATGGAGTCGAATGGAACCGCGGAACGGAAAGTCCGTACCGAGTCAGATGGCAGCGCCAAATGGGAACGCGCCGAGTGGAGCTTCGGATTTGCCTAGGTTGAGGTAGCGCCGCGCGGATAAGTAGAAAATTAGGGTTTTCCCCTATTTAATTAAATACCATAACCTTTAAAAATCCATATCTTTACATAGAAAAATCCCAAAAATAAACTAAAAATATCCTCTTGCTCAGTGAACAGAGGAGCTTAATGTGGAAAAAGAATTAAGTCATTTTGTTAAGTATTTAATTTTTAATTAATTTAATATTGTTCTGAGTATTTTAATTCTTCATTCATGCATACCATTCACCACTTAGTATGACCATGGGCTATTGAAACTTCCGTTTCGTGGATATTCCCCGACTTTTCCAAAGTTCTGTATGCTACCTCTATGGCAAGTTATCTATTTTTCAAGTTTATGTGTCTGTTTTGGTATTTTAATTCCAATAATTAGCATGTTGATTAATAAATCTAGGAAAATTAGGAGAAGTATCTCTAGATCAAAGGACCCTAGGAAAATTATGATTTGACTTAATTCATTCAAAAAGAACCTAATTTGGCCAAAACCCTAAAACTAAGATTAAATTGATTTGGAACAACCACTCATTAAAATAACACAAAATCAATTCTCCATTGATCTTTAGAGGCAGAGGAGTCTCACATAAAAATTTAAAATCAATCGAAATGATTTCATCCCACTAAATCGAATTATTTAATTTACGATGATCACTTTTAAATTTTAAAAATTCATAAAACTTAAAATATATTTCAAAAATTCACCAAATTAATTTTGACGCTCTTCAGATCGTAGTAAATCTAAGAAAATTAAAATCGGATTTTTTCTAAAAATTTCATTTTTAACCTATTTTTAAATATTTTAATAAATAAAAAATATTAAAAATCACAAAAATGTCATATTTTGTTTCCTAATCACTTTCAGAATCCAACAAAATATTTTTCCTAAGTCATAGCAGAAAGATATCAATTTTAAAAGCTTAATGTAATTTTTAATACTAAAAACGGATTTTCCAACCCTTTCACTAAAATAATTCTAAAAATTCAAAGTAAAAATCGAAAAATATAAAATTTGCTTCTCCGAGCTTTCTGATCGAGAGATGAATAAAAATATAAAACTTAATTTTCAACTTTAATTTTTTTATAATTAATTAATACCCTAAAATTTAAAATAATTATAATACATAAAATAAAATTCAAAAATCACCAAAATTGATCCAAGTCGTCCTCTAGCTAGTAGAACATCTCATAATTTTCCTAGCGACGTAAAAGTCTGTTTTCAGTCATGTTGTTAATTTTCATCAAAACCCCTTATTTTCCACAAAAATAATTATATAAATTAAACTAAAAATGTAAAAATCACATTTTTTCTCCTCTAACGCCTTAATCGACATGCGAGCGAAGCTGACATAAAAATTTCAGCTTCATTTCGAACTCAATTTAGCTGAAGCTATAAGTCAATGTCTTAAGAGAGGCATAAAGATAATTAAAGATTTTAACCCTAATTAATATTTTAGGTTTAATCAAAGTGAGGGATGAACATTTGATCCTAAATTTTCTTTGATGATCGAAACTTGTGTAATTAGGTAGAAACTCATTTAACCATCTACAACATCAAACTTTAATTAATTAAATCATTTAATTTTTGGAAGAATAATTAAATTTTGGATTATTAAGGTTATGAATACGACTTAAGAAGATATCAATTCTTTAATTTAAAATCCCTTAATGAATTTATTCAATAATATTCAACTCTTAATTAATTCTAAAAATGATGGTTGAAATTTATAATTAAAAGGAAACAATCCTTAATTAAATTAAAAGTTTAAAACATTAAATGATTTAATAATTAAATTAAAGTAAACTTAAAACATTAAAAATAATTTGAAATCCCTTGAAATTCAATCTAAAACAAAATTGAAATGTTAAAAATTAATCTCAAAACAATTACAATTAAGATGTAATAATCAAATCAATCTAAAATATTTAAGACAAACTTCAATCATCAAAATTCAATGGATTTAAATAATTTAAACATCTCTTTCAACTTAAGCAATTTTAAAACATTTAAAAATCAACCTGGAGCCTTACGATTAAATTGGATTGTTTTAAATCATCAACCCAACTTTAATGGTTAAATTCTTCAATAAACTAATTCGCCTTCGACGCTCTCACATTTATAACTCTTGAGTAGTATCGTTGAAATGTCACTTTACTCATCTGGATAATCAAACATCCAAGTTCACCTCGCAATGAAACAAAATTCAACTATATTCTCGGATGATCAATTCAATTGCATAACGAAATTCATTCTGACTCGAAATAATCCCGTGAAGCATTAAAAAGCATGCTCGCGACTCGTCCTAAGACTTTCTCAATACGATGTGACGTTTTACAAGAACAAATCGAACTTAATCGTTTTTCGTGCAATAAAATCATCCACAAAACACACCTCTGTGATTTAACTAAGTGATGTGACTAGATCCGTAGACAACTGCAACATCCCCCGAGATTTGCTAGTGTTTTCCTTTCGAATATTTAAAATGCCTTAACACGTGTTTTAAGTGCAATTTGAATGACGAGAAGACTCCGTCAGCACGCTTTTATTTTATCGCGATTTACTTACCTCGCGCCGCACTTTACTTCTTTCGTGAACCCGCATGTTAAACAACAATGTCACCCCTGTATGAAAACCGAAACCTTTGTGATAAACGCACAAAACCGAAACCCGTAACTAAATTAAAAGTCACGACAAAGATAAAATTCACCGCCACAACATTCAAAATATAAGATAACTCAAAATTTAACCACAAACGTAACAACAAAACTACAATTACAACTAAATTAAAAGTCTCTATCGGAATCCCTGGATGACGTAACCCGCGTTGTCACAACTAGATTTCCCACTGCCTAAACGAAAGTGTGAATTCATCCAATCGAGTTTAGCAAATTCATTCGACAAAGTGAATCCGATGAAAATAAGAACATGCGGATGACTGAACCCGCGGGATCTTAATCTGCTCGCTTAATCAACTTTAACATTTGTTTTAATTAAAATACTAAACCATCTCAATTTTCAACCTTTCTAAATCGAACACTTCTCTCATATCTCGATCATCAATTTTCTAAAACTAAACCTCTCGTAAAAACAAGGAGCTTGGAGATAAATGGCAAAGACTGCCATCTTCATCAACAAAACTCGAGTCTACTTCAAAGAAAACCTTTCCTATAATTAAATAACCAAGCCTATGTAATTTCGATGTAGTAGTTTCAGCAAGTAACATAAATCCTCAACATTTTCGTTAAAGATTTCGCATAATCATATTACGTAAATTAAGCCCTAACCTATTCTGTGACTGACGTAGCATGTTTAGTACGACATAAACCCTAACATCTTCCGTACCATTTGTATGATCATATCATACACATATAAGTCCTACTTAATTAAAATCGGTAGGATAAACATTAAATAATTCTCTCTAAATTGATGCCAAACCATGTGATAGTTAAAAGCTTCACAAGCATTCTCGATCTCGACTTCTCTTACATTTCTTCTATCGGATTCCCAAAATAAAACGTTACAAATTTGATCTATCGCTTCGTCAAATTTTCAAAATCAAATCATTCGAAAACCTTAAACTTCAAATTTTCAAGCGCGAAACCACTAATCCTTATCGAGAGTTTTCCTAAGTAACTTCGTTTATTTAGTGATGTAATTAACTATAAGCGCTCGCCTTTATAGTGAATTCGAGAACTCACATAAAATAAACCCTATTTAATTCTCTTGTATTAAATAGGGTAAATTGTCAGCAAATAAAATTGGTTCGCAGACCAAACTGATGTCACAAATCTTCTAGTTTATTTAATCGAGCATCATCATCAAGCAGTGTGTCTATTCTTCGAGATAGATACACGGTTTGTGGTGCGGTGTTCGTTTATATAAACTATTTGGGATGTGAGATCGGTTTAATTTCATATCTTAAAATTTTCAAACTCTAAATTATTTTTAAAAAATCAAAATGCTACTTTTTAAACTATATATATATAAATTAAACTTATAAACCTAAAATACGCCGACGTGCTCTCAGCCTTGCTTGACGAGGCGAATGCACAAACTCAAGCACTTCATTGATCATCCCACTAGCTTCAATTGCACGACACTGCTCCTACGTGCAATCAAAATGAAACCCTTCTGCTTCACCATAGAAAATCCACACGCTTGGTCCAGGCACCCCTCTTCATCTTCATCTCGTCTACGCACAAGTGAGCAAAACTTCACCTGCAAAGGTTCGCTTGCTACTCCTCTACCTTTGTCATCGACATCATACGTGTCGAGTGCACATCTTCATGACCAAGTTCACACTCGTTGTAAGAGTCGTCATCCACTATCGAGCCTGTGGAAGGTGCTCATTCAATCTCCTTTTCCCACTAATTTCTATCCTCCGCTTCCCTCATTCGACTCACCTCTCCAAATCTCCTTTAATCTCCTCTTAAAGTCCAAAAGTTTAAATCTAGCATTAAAATCAAACTAAGGGTTCGTTTGGGGCGGCGGTGCAGTAGTATTATGGCACCGCACCACAGTTTTGTTTGTTTAAGTAAACTGTGTTTTTGCAACTGTTTCAAAAAGCTACCGCTGAAATCTGTCTATTCACTGGTCTTGGCTAGGTGCAGTGACAACTTTCTAGCTGCGGTCTGACTTTTCCAAAATATAAAAATAAAAATTGTAATTGTCATTGCGACTTTTTGAACATCATATTATTTTTCAGCAGCTTCACAATTGCGTCTTAATAAGCTGCATATGCCCCAAGCATACCCTAAAACCAAGAGTTTTAAATTTGAGAGAAGTGGCACTTCTTACTTTTAGAAGTAGAAATTGAGGAATATATTCAAAAAAAGTCTAGTTGTTCAAAAAATAAGTGACACTCCTTTCTATATTGTTTGGTTTTAAAGAAAATGAAAGTGCCCAAAAACTTTAATAAAGAAATACTATATATAATAAAATAAAATAATACAAACATATAAACATGTATATTATGTAATTTTAAATATATTAAAATATATAATGCATAATGTGTTAGCTAAAAAATTATTAATTTCTAATGATATAACATGTATCATAATGAATAAAAAAAGTTGAAAGATTACTATTATGTATAAATTATTTTAAAAAAATTATGCAATTGCATGTAGCACTACAAACTATTATGATTTATAAAACATTTTAAATAATTGGTATATAGTTGTATGAACCAGAGGTACATATAACTAAGCAATAATATTTTAAAACAACTTTTCATAATAATTTATATATTTTTTATTTAATATTAGATATTTTATATCATAACTAATGATTAGGTCTCATCTAAAATTGTTATGCATTATATATCAAAATAAATATTATTTTAGTGCAATTAATAAATTATGTATTAATTAAAATTCTTGTGTATAGAATTCTAATATACACTATAACACTTCTATAGTAAATTAGAATAATTGCAATTATGAATGTTTGTGGGTTTGTTCATGTGTGAGTAGTACTATGATTACAAAAAATTAATTTTATCAGAGTACTTCTAGAAGTGTAACTTTGAAGAATATGAGCCTAAATTCAAAAGAACCTACGACATGAATTAACCACTTTCCTGGGAGGAATCCTCTTGCCACATTGTTTGCCAGCAAAACAGTTTAGGCCACTTCTTAGTTCTCATATCTTGCATGCAATCAAACAAACCCAAAATCAAATACTTTGAGTTGCCATGGTGCCTGAACTAATGGAATTGACACGGGTATCCAATTTTGAAATCGAAAATTTAGCTGATGAAAAGACGTGTCGACACATTGTTATCGTCTTGGTGAATGGAATAACCAAGGGTGAAGACTTTGAACAACATGCATAGATAATATTAACATATATGCATATCAAAATATTAAGTCAATGATTCATCCAAGTAAACTCATGAGATGCTTAAGAAATTTAATTAAATGAGATGACCGATGATCATTTAGATCCATCGTACTCTTTATGGGTATGATTTATGATTCTTTTAGTATTGAATAACTGATGATTGGAATAATAAACAGTCACGGCTAGAATATCACGCATTATAATGAAAAGACCCGCTGTAATATGACTTATTATAGGTGTCATGAGTGTCATATTAATGAGAAGCAAATATATTGTAACACCCAAATTTTAGAAACCAGGTAATGTACGACCAATTTTAAAAGTACCCAAAAGTTTCGCATCCTTAGAATTCAATCGAATTATTGGTAAAATTTTACGCAAAAAATCGATCAATTTCATATAAAGAACCATGCATGAATCGTTAACGGATTGAGAGATATAAAATGTTAAAATTAATTAAACTTTGATTATCCCTAATCGTGCCATTAATCCCGGAGCTCCATTGTGCCCAACCGACTTACTTTATCAGAGTACTTCGATTGGGGGTCCTGAGTTTTGAGTTCCTTCCCTTCTCAAAATTTATTTCCCCTCCTTATCTTGGTTCAACTCAGTAGAGAAAGGTTGGCGATCCTTGCTATAATGAAGGGGCAGACCGTGCAAACCGAGCAACAACAGGGAAGCTGCAGCGGCATTTTAGGGCTCCAAAGCTTCGATCCCTTCTCTCTCTCTCTCTCAATTCCCCTCTCCCTCTTGAGCGACTCAGCTGAGCGTGTGACCTTGCTATAGTGCAAGAGGGACCAGGCGGTGCAGACGGCAATCAGGCTGCAATCCGAGCTTCAGGGGTGATTTATGCAGGTAGGCAACTAACTTTAACATTATTTGAGACATTTATTTCATTTATAGTGCTTTCATTTCATCGTTTACTTAATTTTTCATGCATTTCTCGTTTCTGGTAGCCATTGGAGGCACCGAAATTTTATTGTAAGTGTCGAAAGTGATTTGAAAGCTTTTGGGTCTTAGCACGATTTTAGCGAAAAGGAAGTGAAGATTAAGTTGTTAGGAAGAGTTGAGAAGAGAATAGGCCATTTCAGACATTTGAAGTATGTTTTGGGCGAATAAGTTAGATTTTGGGATATGCATGTTATGAGCCCAAATTTTATTTAATCCCTACGATGCTTATGAATTCTCATGTTATCTATACAAGGCGGAAATTGTGGGCACTCGTCGTAGGCCTGCTCCGTCAAGTCGGACTAAATAATCTTGTTTAATTTAAGAAAAATAATCTTCTATAGGTTTTCATATGGTATTTAATTTGACATAGATGCATTTAGAATTTCCTTCATATTGTAAATGGATGCCTGAATTGAATATATAAATGCATGTTTACTTCTCTAATAATACAAGTGATACTATGTTCATGCTATGATACATACGATTATACTGATGATATTAATTGCATGTAAGTATTCATTTGTTAAGCTTCATGCCTATGATACATGTAATGTCTAATCAATGTTTGATACAGGAATGGTATTTAAATGTCACAAGAAATATTATGAGTGTGTTTCTAGGTACATTATCCAGGGATGTAATATTCTCAACTCATAAGATGATAAAACTCTGGAAACTATTGGGATAAAGTGATGACAAAGCGTCAAGGAACCATGAGTATCAGGGGGACAATCGAGAATTTCTATGTTGGGGGAACTCAATTGTTGACCTCATTTTAGTGAGGTCTTAGCTTTCTTCACGTTAGACCCTAGGACCTAGCCATAGGAGTTCCTTACTGACCATCCTAGCGGACTAGTCATGGAACCCACCTCCCATAGAGCTTCGAACCACTCCTTGACCCATTTTTGTGAGACCTCGTATAAGTAGTCCCGAAGACTCGACTCCTACTGCAGCGGCTAAGGACTAACACGTAGAGGGCTCGAAAATGACTTCCCATAGGGACAGACGGCCTTAGGTGAACCCTTCATGACTCGAATTCGCGCGCACCATAATTTGACACTTTTTGACCCGATCGTCGGCGAACTTGTCCGGACGACCCCGGATGACGAAACGGACCGCACAGATGCGTCTGGGACGTCGACTTTAGCTAGGAAGGACACCCATATCGCTATGGCTCCGCGTGCGAGCCGTTAGCACGAAAATCGATGCGCATTTTCTTTAAATTAGCGGGGCACCGGCTCGGACTCAGCCTCGGTTCAATTCGAGCTCGACATAGGTCGAACACGAGCCGTGGCTATTTCAAATTTTAAAATTTTAAAATTCAAATCAATCACTTGATTCCCTCTCAATTAAACTTAATTAGGGATTATTACTTACCTAATGAAGCTGTCCCAGATCGGAAAGAATTCAATTCCCCGCTCATTGCAAACTTAACGGCTATGAGAGGCGCGGGGCACAAATCCCGTTCAACTGGACAAATCTGGACATTCGGCCTTCATCTTCCTCCCCCGTTCCTCTCTCCCGCTGGTTCTCTCTGGATCGTCCCATCTCCCTCACGCAGAGACTCTCACTTGGCTCGCCTCTCTCAGACGCCGAATCGGAGGCTGCTCCAATCTCTCTTGCTCGCCTTCTCCGCACGAAGTCGCTCGACACCTGCTTCGTCGCTCGCCCCTCTCTGCGACACGAAGCCGCTCGCCTGCTTCACCCCTTTCCTTCCTCGTACACGAAGCCCGCGGCCTCCCTGTTCCCCGCGACAGAAATTCTGCTCGCCCGCTTTCTCTCGCACCTGCTCGATCCCGCCTCTGCACAAAAACTCGCTCACGCACACCTCTCCTCTCGCACCACACGAAAGCCACTCGCCCCTTCCTCGCTCGACCGAAGCTCCCCATTCGGCCCCTCTCGCGAGCCTCCCTCGCTCGCCTCGCTTCCCCTCTCCCGATCGCCTCCATCGAAGCTCCGCACCGAAGCCTCGCCCGATCGACGCCTCCTTCCGCACCGAACGAAATCCCCGCTCGGCTCGCCTCTCGCACGCCGAACCGAAGGCCGATCCCGTCTCCCGCGCCAAAACCTTCGCTCGCCCCGCCCCACTCTCCCACTCGCATCTCCCCGCTCGCTTCGTCTTTCCCGCTCGACTCGCCTCTCCCTCTACGCGCCCGAAGCTCTCCGTCGACCGGTGCTCCTCCTTGCGGTGCATTTGTGCCGTGAGTCGGCGATTACCTCCGCATCCGAATTTTTTTTTTTTTTTTGGATTAAATATGAAGTTTAACTTCTAAGCAATTTGGTATGCTACTCTTCTACTTGTGCATTCCATAATCTCTCGCCATTCTATTTATATTTAATCCCAAAAAGCTAGATCGAGCTGGATATGCCTCGAGAAAGTTGATGTATCATTTGCACATGCAAACCAAACTTATAGGATTTGTTTAACAAATCAACACCTTCGAGGTTGGAATTAAAATGGTGTGATTTGTTCTTTTCTAACTTCACTTGGAACGATTAAAGGCTAAGAAAGCAAGTTGCTATTTTTTTTTTTTTTATGGTGACATTTACATGCATACCACCTAATTCCAATGAATGAACCCATACTTTACTTTTTTACACATATACCACTCAAATCTTTCATGTCACATCGAGGTTATTAAATTATATATATGTGAATTCATAAGGAGTATGTGATGTGTATGTAAATGTTCCCAATTTATTTTCACTCGCTATACTCATGTATTTTGTTAGAATGGGTGCCTATGGTGCCATGCTTTACTATCACAACATTGGTTTCGCGTTACAACTTTAATCGGAAATGCTTTGGGTTTGGTTTTAAAAAAAAAAAATCTGAAATCGTGCAACTTGGTTTTATGCAAGTCGGGAGTTTCATTCGACTCGACTTCATCCGAATGGGAATCCAATTTTTGCAAGTTGGTTTTATGCGAGTCTGGGAGTTTCATTCGACTTGACTTCATCCGAATGGGAATCCAATTTTTGGGAATGCTGGCCTATGTTTTAGAGTCATTACGGGTGTCGATTTTGAGCTATTTAAGTGATGATTTGGGGCGATTTTGGGACTGATTTATGACTGTTTTAAGTATAATTTTGCGGCTGATTTTTGGAACAACTTGGGCACGATTTTGGGCTGATTTGGGATCTTTGTATTCGCATTGTTTTGAAAGAGATTTTGGCTGATTTCTTGGTTGATTGTCCATTGATCGGAGTTGTTTGAAAGTGTTGTTGTGGCCGCACTCTTGGGCTCGTTTTAGTGACTTGAGGGCTACATTTTGGGCACCATTTCATGGCTCTTGGTCTTTATTTTTCGATTCTATTCGGTGGCTTTTTATGCTTTCTTTTGTTTATGATGAATCGAGAACTCTTGGGTCGATCAAAACACTGTCTTGGAGTAGATTTAAACAATCTTCTGTGGGCTTAGTTTAGTTACAATTTTGGGAAAATTTAAACGCTTTCCCGGTCGACTCACATGTTGTTTCTTCTCTTTGGCTTTGTTAGTTTTTGAAAGTGGGTCAGCCTTCTCCTTTCATTTGTTTTTCTTGCTTTTGTTAAACGGTTAAGTCGTAAAGGTGAATTTCGATTTAACTCGATGAAGGATAAGTCACTTTTAGTCATTTCGAGCACAAGCTTAAAGATATGCTTCCTAAACCTCAGAGAGACACCCTCAGTGAGTCGCCCACCTAACCTTAACTGCAGACTTCCTAAACCTCAGCGTGCACACCTCAGTGCGAGAGCCCATTCACCTAATTCACAACGATAGACTTCCTACACCTAGTGTGAGAGCCACACACCTAAATCACAAGATAGAGCTTCCTATACCCAGGAGCACACCCTAGTGTGAGAGCCACCCACCTAATTCACAAGATGTGCTTCTAGACCTAGGGATTCATCATAGGTGAGAGCCTGTCCACCTAAGCTTCGAATGCACAGTGAGACTAAGTACCCGACCCTAGTTCACAAACTGTTCGAGACACTAGACACGGGGACGCACCGAGGCTTGGTTCACCCTTAATAAAATCAAATAATGGAATTCCCCGAAATAGCTTAACCAATAATGAAAACCAATGCTCCGGGATTTGAGCTTGAGCATTACACTTGAATCCTTCCTGCGATCGTGGACATTTGTTTTGCACATATGGATCATCGAGTTTAGTATGATGTCGAGATGCAGGTAGCGAGGCGATGATAATAACGCTTATGTGTGCTATACGAGGGATACGATGGGATAATTAGAATAAGTATCTCCTACCTCGATGACTCTCCATAGCTGAGAGAGAAAGGACCGATGATACTATTCGCCGACTCTCGGTGGATTATTGCCTCGACGATCTTAGGTCGTCGAGAATCCTAAGACGATTAGAGTGACTAACCGTGGACTCAAATATTTTTTTAAAAAAATCTCTTTGCTTTGTTAAAAAACAAAACTCGCATGAAAAACTTAAACAACTTTCGCATAAAAATCAAAGAATTTATTTCTTATAAAATATATAAAGCGCCTACTAGTTAATCACTTGGATTAGTTAATGACTACCCTCCTTAGATCGTCTGGCCGGTAACTCCTTATCCAAGGCCGGATAAAGACGTGATCCGCATTCGAGCCCTCACATTTTCCAACGTCTTATACTTACTCGATCTTCTATATTCGACTACGAGTTTTGTTTGCGATTTCTACGACTCGTTTTCTTTATTTTCCGACTTTCGTGTCCGCTTTCTCGCTTCGTTTACTTTTCCGACAAGCTTTATTTAAATCCACTCGTAAATCATACATGCTTGCAATACAAATCATACAACTAGAAGTAGATGCCTGCGTATACATTTACATTTTAAGTATCGCAATTTCATTTGTCTATTTTATCGCACTTTACTTTCCAAAGACTTTTATTCGCAAAGAATTTACTTTACTCCGTACGCAAAACTGAAAACAACAACAAAACCTGAAACATTGAAACACATTTGACAAAACCGTTTGAACTTTAGATATTAGGACTGTTACTTCAGCAAGGAGCATGGAGCAAACCACAAGCGGATGTGATCGACATTCTACAATAACATGCCAAGGAGCTTGATCGAGCAGCAAAAGGATCTTCTTCAACAAAGCCCTTCATAAGCTTAAATAACAACATATGGACTCGGAGTAGCTTCGTCCAGCACGGCGTAAACCCTCATTCTCCTTTTTAGTGCTTCTACGCAACCGTGTTAAGCGCAGTAAGTCCTAACTCGCTTTAGTGTTCGAGGCTTGTCGTACGGCACAATATAAACCCTCTTATCTCTCATGGCTATTTGCATAATCGTATCATGCAGTGTAAGTCCCAAATGATAAAATCGGCATGACTTAACAATTAAATAACATCATCTCCAAAACGCAACCACACCATATGATAATTGGAAGTCACCGGCATTCGCCGTATCCGTGACATCCCCTACCTTTGCTTCCTTCGACTCCTGAAATAACCGTTCCCATTCGAGCCACTCCAACTTACTTTTCCACGTCCTACCGTGCAAACCTAAACGTCAAATTTCAAGACAAAACCACCGATCATTATCGAGAGTTTTCTCAAGTGACACCAGATCATTCGAGATGTAATTAACTATAGTGGCCATCTATAAATGAACTCTGAACCTGTGTAAAATAAACCCTGCCTAGCTTTTCTATTGGTAGAGTGAACCTTGTCGACTACACATAAAGGTTCGCAGATCAAACGGATGTCACGAGTCCCTTAGCTTCGTATGACGGGTCTACCGTCGTAGTAATCACATTAATCTTTCGAGAAAGTAGAAGATTTGCGACATCAGCGACGATTACGCAAATTACCTGGACAAACGAGATCTGCAGGCCTCATTTTTCAAAATTAAAATACACTATTTTTAAAACTACTTTCAAAGATCATATACCTTTTTATATTAAACTAAATCACTAAATTTTAAATTCTTTCAAAGCAAAAAAATGTTAGTCGACAAATTTCAGCGACTCACGTGGCTAGCTTCTCTCCATTTCGATCGAAGGTTTTGTTTTCATACATCTAAGCAGGTGTCCATGTTCCTCGTGCGTCGATTGTTAGCTTCGTTGACATACCGTGCTCATTTCTTCTCGAGCCAAGTATTGTCAACTCTTTTCGATTCTGAGCCATCCGTTTAACCACCATTAAACGAGTGGTTCGGAATCCTAGGGTTTAGTGGGGCGGACCCCCGATAGGTGTGGTAGTTAGGAGCGGCTTATCGAAGCGAGTTCGATGCGAAGTCGACATCCTCCAAACGCTCGGACCGGGTCCTATGTTTCATTCCTCTTCGAGTTCGACTTGTTCTTAATAAGTTAAAACCGAAACTTCTCTATCACAATCCTCCCTTTAAACTTCAAACAAAACACAAAAAGGTTTAAGACAAAATTCACATGAATAAATTCACGGGATGCCTGAGCTCATAAGACAAGTGTGCCAACTCGAACACTCCACCGAAACTACAAGGCACGAGACATTACTGACTTCTGAAAATTCTTCAAATGACAGAGATGATGTCGTCACCGAAGTTGATCTTCTCGTTCGACGGAAACCTGCCATGCGACAAGGCTGCTCGCTACCAAGGATCGTTGATCAAGTTTGGAACCGGCTTCGACGAGGTCGAAGTCATTCTCGGCAAGGCGCCCTATGTCTTCTTCAAGACAGCTGCCCCAATAATAGAAGAGCCAACAACCAAGTTTGACCTGAACTGCAAGCAAGAGTTCCCCGTAATCAGGAAGCCCAAGGGGGGGAAGACTTTTGCTAAGACTGCTGCTTCTGCTCCCGTCAAGCCTGTCAGCCTCGTGGAAAAGAGGGTTGTCACTGCCACAGCTACTGGATTCACAATCACCGCACCAGCTGCACCGTCAGTCAAAGGAAAACAAATTTTTAATGAAAAAGAATCAATTGATGCCTTTGTCCGTCCGTTGTCCGTGTTTGAAATCGGATCTCAGCTCAAAGTCCGGTCAACTCACCAGAACACAACGCAGAAATAAGAACAGCAAGATTTTAAAAGCCAAAAAGGCAAAAGCTTTGAAGACCGTTCCGGCCACAGAAATTCCTCAACATGATGAAATTGGATGGTCTGAGACCGCACCTCTCCTCGGAGGAAGCGAGTTTCACCCATTGTCTGTCGCTCTCGGAGAAGAGAGTGTTCATAAGATTGCTGCTGCATTACCGCCATCACCTCGTCGTCAGGTTGAAAAGATAAAGAGACCTGAGCCTTTTCCGATCCAATCTTGCCTGGGCCCGAGGACACAGCTTACCACCACGAGGGGAGATCCGGACAAAAGATCACTAATTACTGCATCCGGACCGCGCATTAGGGATCGCGATTTATCCAGGAGAGCCGAGGCCCCCAAAGAGACGTCTAGTCTCCGGACCTTGGTCTCCGAGGAGAAGTTGCGGAGTCCTAAGGTCGCCGGACCAGTGCCGCAACAGAGATTAAAAAGACGTCTCCCGCAAAGGATTCTAAGTCCGATGCTCCAATCATTAGTGTTCCGCCACGCCGCAGCCGATTAGCCGATGGAAGGTGTACAACAACAGTCCCCAGTCGATCCCAAGATCATTAAAGGGAAGTCAATTGAGGAAAGATTAGAGAAGCTCATGGCAAATATCGCTGAACTGTCAAAAGAACAAAGAGGAAATGTCAGTGATGGAGAACACGATTTGTCATATCATATGGATGAAGATTTCGCAGAGATCCTTATGGTTGAGACTAGAGCCTCTGCGTCGTCGCGCGATGCTCCTTTGCCCACCGAGGAGAACGCCGATGATGAGCCACAGAGAGCCATTCGACAAAGGGATGAGCTTATCATCCGCATGGAGAAAAGGATGGAGGAGATGGCGGCCGTTATAGCCTCGTTTCAGAGTCGACCTCAATCTCCGAAAGCAGCCTCTCCAGAAGTAACTGGCCGTGAGATCATTCATGTTGCAGATGAAATGAATGATTCAACCTGTAACACTATAACTGGAAAAGGACATCAAACAGGATAGTTGAACAACAAGTAAAGGAGGCGTTAGCCCAATCCAAAGGAGAAGCGTTGATTCCAAAGGGTAGACCATATCCGGAGGAATTCGATGCAAGGTTCTACCCGAAGGGTTTCGTGCCACCTACCTTCAAAACGTTTGATTGAACAGGAAATCCCCGTCAACATGTTGCACACTTCCGGGCAAGTTGCTGCAACGCGGGGGGTAGCGAAGCACTTTTATTCCGCCAGGCCATGAGCGCTTCTCCGGGGTTGCATTCAATTGGTATGCAGAATTACCGAATGGGTCAATAAAGACATTCACAGAACTGGAGAACATGTTCGTTAAGAGGTTTGCTGGAGCTCAACATCATATCACCGTGGGCGATCTTTGGTAGAAATACGAGCTCGACGTAAACTCTAGCGGAATACATTCGCGGTGGAGGAATCTAAGTATGAAGTGTGAGCCACAATCGCAGGAGCGAAGATGCGATCGAGATCTTACTTAAGAAGCATCCATGGCCAAGAAATTTTCCTACTTAGGGATTTACAATCAAAACCTTTGAAAAGCTACTCAGAAAGTCCGCAAGCCGCGAGGAGGCTAAGCAACTCGGATTCCCAAGCCGATAAGTCAAAGCCCGCAAAGACATTCGACAAGAGGTCTCGGAACGGTGAGTACAGACTGACAAAGGCAAGCGACCATGCGGATCCGCAGAGTAGAGCTCTCAAGCAAGACAACCGACGAAGACCATCAATCACAGCGCCAGCAGGAACATACCACACGATAGAGGCAAGGTCCATCCATGGCCGATCGGCTGAGTAAAGTCTACTCCTTCAAGGATGAGGCAGAGTGGGGAAGATGTTCGTAAATTTGATCAAGAAGCTCGAGTTCGAGGTTGCTGGAGCCGAAGAAACCGGATGAGGTCGATAAGAAGGATCACCCAAGATATCGCCCATATCACGTATCGCTCGGGCACACCATGAGGTTAGTATCGCTTCGAAGAATTGGCTCGAGAAGAATTTCAAGAATGGGAACATAACGATCCCGAAAGAATATTTCGAAAGAACCCGAATAAGGTTCCATCAATGTAATTTCGGTTGATCCTAAAGTGTTCGATTAATTCCGATGCAATCGACAAAGGATGAAACATCTCTCGATTACTATCGTACTACTTTGTTTTGAAACGAATGCTAATGGTATCAATGTTTAGTATGTCCCTTCCCTCCCACCGCAATAAAATAAATAAAGAACTTGTTGTTTTTCATAATTGTTCAATGTTCGAAAGCATGGTTAACAAAATGTTCAAAACTCAACAGGAAGACAACCCGAGAAAAGAGTAATCCAAAATAAAAATTTCAAAGATTATCGCATGAAATTATGATTTCAGTGAAAATAAAATTAATGCCTCTAATGATCGGGTCCCGCACTTTAAAGATTTTGGACTGGATCCCGAGTAAATTTCGTAATAAGTCAAGTGTGATTATAATATGAGTAATCGACTAGGATATCACGAGACATTTAAACCTCTGTCAGCTGATCGGGTTCGACTTTCGAACGAGTTATAATATCTCGTGATTTGTCTTGAAAATATTTGGAATCGTTAATCGGGAGTTCGTACATTCAAAATCTTTAAATTATGCTCTACTGTGATACATGTAATTCCCAAAAATAAAAGGAGCAAAAAAAAAGGGTCAAAAAAAAAAACACTTCGAGAAGAAGCTTGAGTGCGGCATGAAATCAAAATCGGTGTCCCAATTTAGACATTCAAAATCTTTAAATCATGCCTACCGTATATCGTAATTCGTCAAAAAAAGGAGAAAAAATGAGACTCTCTGAAGAAGCTTCGAGGTGAGCAAGTCAAAAATCGGTGTCCCCGAATTAATAAAACTCGAAAGGTCTCTTAAGGAAATTCTTCGTATATTATACTTGGTAAAGAGTTAAGCTGATCTTATATCTTTTGACGACTATTAATCGTCTCGGAAATATCTTTGGAGATGAAAAATATTTCGATCACATAGAACTAATATTTGAAATCTGCAAGCTCGGAAAGAAAGAATTAAGGTAAAAGGCCTATATTATTAGCAAATTAATGGAAATTCTACCCTGAAGTCATATCTTTCAATGCCCAGAAGATTCTACTCCAACATGAATTCGAAGAGTATCAAAATGATTTCTCAAACACTGTGAACATCTTTACAAAATCTGTGATAAAGAAGCGACGACTGCTACGAACAAAACTACAAAGTGCAAGCCTTTCGAGCTATGATGCCCTTAAAAATAGCACATTTTTATGTGTACTTGAAAGAATACGATTCCGATAGTACCTTAAAGGGTGGGTTATTTTTGCACATGCCTCCAGCCAATGGATGATACCTCAAGAAGACTTGTGCAGCATGGGGTTTCAAAGAAAAAACCTTGTCCTTAGAAGTACCAATGCCACACTTGCCTAAAACTGGGTCCAAATCCTAACAATATTGCAACCAAAGATAACTCACAAAACATAAACATAAACCCCATCAAAGCACAGCAAAAATAAAAATAGACTTGATGCCATATCAAGTTAAAATCCAATTCAAAATCAACATTTCAAACTTCGTATTTCAATCGGTCGCTTCGACTCTCCTCGACCTATCACTAGCGTCACTTTCCTCGACACGTAGTTTCTTTCCATAGGAACTCGGGTCTATTTCATGCACCGAAGAGGCTAGCCGGCTCTATCTACATAGAACCGCGCTCTTCCACGCCTTTGTCCGCAGTGTGAACGAGATTTGGTCGGTTCTATCGGAACCGCATCTCTTTTCGCACGGACATTTCTTCGATCAACCATCGAGTTGGAAATGAGTCCCATCATGCTCTCTTCTCGCTCCGATTTCTTCCTACGGACATTTTCCGCACTCGCATAAATTTTCACGAATTCCACATAAAATTTACACAAAATTCAACATCCATATCACGAATCTCTCGCACTCGCAAGTTCTACAAATTTCATGGTATTCACAAATTTCACATCAATCTCTCTCTTCAAAGTCTCTGCACTCACAAACCTCTGCAAATCTCTGCATTCACATTTCTTAACAATTCTCCACAATTTTATAAACTTCACAAATCTGCGCAAATTTTCACAATTCTCTGCACTCACAAACTTTCACAAATCTCTGCATTCAAAAAAAATAAATAAATAAATAAATAAAATCTGCAAATTATCCACAATTTTACAACTCCACAAGTCTCCAAGTCGCCGCAAATCTGCATAGTTCCACAACACCTCTGCAACCTCATAAACTCTCATGAAGTTCACAAAATCGTTGTCCGCAATCACCACAATTTCATAAATTCCACCGCTTCACAACTTCTACAAATTTCGTCATTCCTTTCACTTTGCAGGCTCCGCACTTCCACACTTCAAACAATCTCAAGCACTCAACGACATTTAAGGATAGGTAGGATCCTAATCCTTACTCGAAGACTCAAAGCATATTTGGATAGGCTCGATCCTATTCTTTCTCAAGACATTTGGGATAAAGTTTAATCCTAATCCTTTCTCAAGCACATTTGGGATATGTTATATCATAATCCTTTCTCAAAGACTCGACACTCAAAGACATTTGGGATAGGTTCAATCCTAATCCTTTCTCAAGACTCTCGAAGACTCAAGACATTTGGGATAGGTTCAATCCTAATCCTTTCTCAGCACTCAGCCCTCAGCACATTTGGGATAGACTCAGTCCTATTCTTTCTCAGCACATTTGGGATAGGTCATATCCTAATCCTTTCTCAGCACTCAACACATTTGGGATAGGTTCAATCCTAATCCTTTCTCAAAGACTCCAAGACTCAGACACATTCTGGGATAGGTTAAATCCGATCCTTTCTCAAGCACTCAAGCACTCAAGACTCAAGACTCATCACTCAACTCTCAGCACATCTGTATATGTTCAATCATAATTTTTTTTTTTTTTGCACTCGGCACTCACCACTCAGCACATTCGAGACAGGTCCAGTCCTAGTCTTTCTCAATACCACTTACAACCACGACACTCCTTACAATCATAATAATCTCTGCAAGACAACAAAGAAACACAACAAGACAACAAAATAACAAAACAACACATCATATTGCAAATCCTTTCATCCCCAGCAGAAACTTTTAAAGATCTTCAATTACTCTTGTCTCTGGGTCGGAGTCCCCAGATGGAAAGCCCCAACTCAAATTTACCCTAACTCTGAGACAATTTGTTCTGAGTGTAACATGCTTACACGCCTTCTAGTCGTGTTGGTCGTTTCGGTCAACACCACATACTGCGCGGTGTCAGTCCCTGCACACCACACCTATCGGGGTCCTTTTGCTGACCTCATTTTAGTGAGGTCTTAGCTTTCTTCACGTTAGACCCTAGGACCTAGCCATAGTGAGTTCCTTCATCGACCATCCTAGCGGACTAGCCATGGAGCCCACCTCCCATGTAGCTTCGAACCACTCCTCGACCCATTTTTGTGAGACCCGTATGAGTAGTCCCAAGCACTCGACTCCTAATGCAGCGGCTAAGTGACTAACACGTAGAGGGCTCGAAAACGACTTCCCATAGCGACAGACGGCCCAGGTGAACCCCTTCACGACTCGGATTCGCGCGCACCATAATTCGACACTTTTTGACTTGATCGTCGGCGAACTTGTCCGGACGACCCCGGATGACGAAACGAACCGCACAGATGCGTTTGGGACGTCGACTTTAGCTAGGAAGGACACCCATATCGCTATGGTTCAGCGTGCGAGCCGTTAGCACGAAAATCGATGCGCATTTTCTTTAAATTAGCGGGGCACCGGCTCGGACTCAGCCCGGTTCAATTCGAGCCCGACATAGGTTGAACACGAGCCGTGGCTATTTCAAATTTTAAAATTTTAAAATTCAAATCAATCACTCGATTCCCTCTCAATTAAACTTAATTGGGGATTATTACTTACCTAATGAAGTCGTCCCAGACGGAAAGAATTCAATTCCCCGCTCATTGCAAACTTAACGGCTATGAGAGGCGCGAGCACAAATACCGTTCAGTCCGGACAAATCCGGACATTCGGCCTTCATCTTCCTCCCCGTTCCTCTCTCCCGCCGGTTCTCTCCGGATCGTCCCATCTCCCTCACGCAGACTCTCGCTCGGCTCGCCTCTCTCGGACGCCGAATCGGAGGTCGCTCCGGCCTCTCTTGCTCGCCTTCTCCGCACGAAGTCGCTCGACACCCGCTTCGTCGCTCGCCCCTCTCTCGCGACACGAAGCCGCTCGCCCGCTTCACCCCTTTCCTTCCTCGTACACGAAGCCCGCGGCCTCCCCGTTCCCCGCGACGTATCCCCGTCGCTCGCTTTCTCTCGCACCTGCTCGATCCCGCCTCTGCACAAAAACCTGCTCACGCACACCTCTCCTCTGCACCGCACGAAAGCCACTCGCCCCTTCCTCGCTCGACTGAAGCTCCCCATTCGGCCCCTCTGCGAGCCTCCCTCGCTCGCCTGCTTCCCCTCTCCCGATCGCCTCCATCGAAGCTCCGCACCGGAAGCCTCGCCTGATCGACGCCTCCTCTCGCACCGAACGAAATCCCCGCTCGGCTCGCCTCTCTCGTACGCCGAACCGAAGGCCGATCCCGTCTCCTCGCGCCAAAACCTTCGCTCGCCCCGCGCCCACTCTCCCACTCGCATCTCCTCGCTCGGCTTCGTCTTTCTCGCTCGACTCCGCCTCTCCCTCTACGGCCCGAAGCTCTCCGCCGACCGGTGCTCCTCCTCGCTGTGCATTTGTGCTCGTAAGTTGGCGATTACCTCCGGATCCGAATTTTTTTTTTTTTTTTTTTTGGATTAAATATGAAGTTTAACTTCTAAGCAATTTGGTATGCTACTCTTCTACTTGTGCATTCCATAATCTCTCGCCATTCTATTTATATTTAATCCCAAAAGCTAGATCGAGTTGGATATGCCTCGAGAAAGTTGATGTATCATTTGCACATGCAAACCAAACTTATAGATTTGTTTAACAAATCAACACCTTTGAGGTTGGAATTAAAATGGTGTGATTTGTTCTTTTCTAACTTCACTTGGAACGATTAAAGGCTAAGACAGCAAGTTGCTATTTTTTTTTTTTTTATGGTGACATTTACATGCATACCACCTAATTCCAATGAATGAACCCATACTTTACTTTTTTACACATATACCACTCAAATCTTTCATGTCACATTGAGGTTATTAAATTATATATATGTGAATTCATAAGGAGTATGTGATGTGTATGTAAATGTTCCCAATTTATTTTCACTCGTTATACTCATGTATTTTGTTAGAATGGGTGCTTATGGTGCCATGCTTTACTATCACGATTGGTTTCTGCGTTACAACTTTAATTGGAAATGCTTTGGGTTTGGTTTTAAAAAAAAAAAAAATCTGAAATTGTGCAACTTGGTTTTATGCAAGTTGGGAGTTTCATTTGACTTGACTTCATCTGAATGGGGAATCCAATTTTTGCAAGTTGGTTTTATGCGAGTTGGGAGTTTCATTTGACTCGACTTCATCCGAATGGAATCCGATTTTGAACGTCTTGCCTATGTTTTAGAGTCATTACGGGTGTCGATTTTGAGCTTATTTAAGCTGATGATTTGGGGCGATTTTGGATCGATTTATGACTCGTTTTAAGTATAATTTTGCGGCTGATTTTTGGAACAACTTGGGCACGATTTTGAGCTGATTTGGGATCTTTGTATTCGTTGTTTTGAAAGAGATTTTGGGCTGATTTCTTGGTTGATTGTCCATTGATTGGTGTTGTTTGAAAGTGTTGTTGTGGTCGCACTCTTGGGCTCGTTTTAGTGACTTGAGGGTTACATTTTTGGGCACCATTTCATGGCTCTTGGTCTTTATTTTTCGATTCTATTCGGTGGCTTTTTATGCTTTCTTTTTGTTTATGATGAATTGGAGAACTCTTGGGTCGATCAAAACACTGTCTTGGAGTAGATTTAAACAATCTTCTTGGGGGCCGGTTTAGTTACGATTTTGGGAAAATTTAAACGCTTTCTGGTCGACTCACATGTTGTTTCTTCTCTTGGCTTTGTTAGTTTTTGAAAGTGGTCAGCTCTTCTCCTTTCATTTGTTTTTCTTGCTTTTGTTAAACGGTTAAGTCGTAAAAGGGGGAATTTCTGATTTAACTTGAGGAAGGATAAGTCACTTTTAGTCATTTCGAGCACAAGTTAAAGCATATGCTTCCTAAACCTGTGAGCACACCCTGTGCGTGAGTCGCCCACCTAACCTTAATCGCGTACTTCCTAAACCTTAGGTGCACACCTTAGGTGAGAGCCTCATTCACCTAATTCACAAGATGTAACTTCCTACACCTGGTGAGAGCCACACACCTAAATCACAGAGATCAGCTTCCTATACCCAGAAGCACACCCAGGTGAGAGCCACCCACCTAATTCACAACGATAAGGCTTAGACGCTAGTGATTCATCATGGTGAGAGCTCGTCCACCTAAGCTTCGAATGCACGGTGAGACTCAAGTACTGACCTCTAATTCACAAACTGTTCGAGACACTAGACACGGGGACGCACCGAGGCTTGGTTCACCCTTAATAAAATCAAATAATGGAATTCCCCGAAATGGCTTAACCAATAATGAAAACCAATGCTCCGGGATTTGAGCTTGAGCATTACACTTGAATCCTTCTGGCGATTGGGGACATTTGTTTTGCCACATATGGATCATCAAGTCGAGTACGATGTTCGAGCACAGGTGGCGAGGCGATGATAATAATGCTTTACGTGTGCTTATACGAGGGATACGAGGGATAATTAGTAATAAGTATCTCCTACCTCGAGGGACTCTCCATAGGAGAGAGGAAAGGACCGACGATACTATTCGCCGACTTCGGCGGGATTGTTGCCTCAGACGATCTTAGGTCGTCGAGTAGTCCTAACACGATTAGAGTGATTAGCTCAGTGACTCAAATATTTTTTTAAAAAAATCTCTTTTCATTGTTAAAAAACAAAACTACGCATGAAAAACTTAACAACTTTTGCGATAAAAATCAAAGAATTTATTTCTTATAAAATATATAAAGGCGCGCATTGCTAATCGCTTGGATCGGGTTAATGATTATCCTCCTAGATCGTCGAACTCGATACTTCTTATCCGAGGTCGGATAACGACGTGATCCAAATTCCGGCCCTCACATTTTCCAACGTCTTATACTTGCATGTGATCTTATATTCGATTACGAGTTTTGTTTCGCGATTTCACGACTCGTTCTTTATTTTCCGACTTTCGTGTCCGGTTTTCCGCTCCATTTACTTTTCCGACAAGTTTATTTAAATCCACTCGCAAATCATACATGCTCGCAATACAAATCATACTAACTGATATGAGATGCTTGCGTATACGTTTACGTTTTAAGTCATTGTGATTTCGTTTGTTTATTTTCTTCGCACTTTAGTTTCAAGTACTTTTATTCATCAATGAATTTACTTTACTCGTCTGCAAACCAGAACAACAATGCAAAACCCGAAACATTAAAACACGTTCGCGAAACCGTTTGAACTTTTAGATATTAGGACTATTACTTCAATGAAGGAGCATGTGAAATAACCACGACGCGATGTGATCGACATTCTACAATAACATGCCAAGGAGCTTGGATCGAGCAAAGAAAGGATCTTCTTTAAGCAAAGCCACTTCATAGCTTAAATAACAACATATGGACTCCAGAGGTAATTCGTCCAGCATGGCGTAAACCCTCATTCTCCTTTTAGACTTCGTACGGCCAGGTGTTGCGTGCGTGACAGTCTAACTCGCTTAGGTTCGGAGTGTTGTCGTACGGTACGATATAAACCCTCTTATCTCATGCGCTATTCGCATAATCGGGTATTATGCGAGTGTGCAGTTCCAAATGATAAAATCAGTGGTGACTTAACAATTAAATAACATCATCTCCAAAACGCAGCCACACAATAGGATAGTTAGGAAGTCACGCTGGAGCTCTTCGGATCCGTGACATCCCCTACCTTTTGCTTCCTTCGACTCTGTGAAATAATCGTTCCCAGTCTGAGCCACTCCCACTTGCTTTTCCACGTCCTACCGTGAAAACACTAAACGTTGAAATTTCAAGACAAAACCACCGATCATTATCGAGAGTTTTGCCGATACTGCAGTCATTCGAGATGTAATTAGCTCATAGAGGTTGCTCATATGGGAAGCTTGAGCCAGGGTAAAATAAACTCGCTTGTACTTTTCTATTAGGTAGAGGAAGCTCATCGATCGCACATAAAGGTTCGCAGACCAAACGGATGTCACGAGTCCGCTTGGTTCGTATGATTGGGTGCTACCGTCGCAGAATACATTAATCTTTCGAGAAAGTGTAGCATTTGTGACATCAGGCACGATTATGCAAATTACTGGACAAATGAGATCCAGGCGGTCTCATTTTTCAAAATTAAAATACACTATTTTTAAAACTACTTTCAAAGATCATATACCTTTTTATATTAAACTAAATCACTAAATTTTAAATTCTTTCAAAGCAAAAAAAAAATGTTGGCCGACATCAATCTTTATCGATGGTTTATATGGAATTTGGGGCAGGGTGACGGCTCATGATGACAAAACATATAACCAGTTAAGGTCTATATATTTCCAAGTAATATTACTATAAAATGATAGTCATGATTGCATATGAAACAAAGCTTATGAACATGCTTAAGAATATGCTTATGAATATACTTATGATTTTATGCTTATGCACACATGTTTACAGTACAGACCTGATTTTTATACTACATGTTCTCTTTTTATATTTTCTACTATGTTAGTATGTTATAACTTGTGTGTACACGTACAGTTTCAGACGAGCAAGCACGATGTTTCTTTTCCATGTATAAAATCTTATGTTAACCCTGATTATTTCTCTGAGCTCGTTGCTGCTCATTTTTCATGGTTGCCTTCCAGGTAGGAGCAACGAGCATCAGGGCGAGTAGCCAGGTGTGATTTGTACAGTTTTGAAATATATAATTTTGAGAGCTTGTACAGATTTTTTGGATATGTATTTAAATTATATTGAATTTAGCAACTCTGTATAGTTTATGTTTTGAGATTAAGATTTTTCCACACTTCCGAATGTGTATATGAATGAGTTATGAAATATAATGTATCATGTACGATTGCAACAATTTGGTTAGACTTGTTCATCACCCATTGGATCCTGATTGTGCAAGTTAGAAATACTGTTGGTGAGAATCTAGTCTAGTCGAATTATCCGTCTTTGCTGAACCGCAGCCGAACCTTAAAGGGGGAGGGGCCAATGGGGTGTGACATATATAATAATATTCTTCATTAAGAGATAAATCTAAAGCAAATCCACAATAATATTCTGAACTTCGATAGTTAATGGGTTTGATGAAGTTTCTGATATGAAGTTTTTGATAGATTTTGCAACTGCACTTAGATACCAACTGATGTAAATATTACTCCAATACCAATTAATGTAAAGTTTCTCTAATGCTAATTAATGTAAAGATGATTGTTCTTCATACCATATTAATGGAGATTTGTCGACTGTCCCTAGTTGATGATATCTTTCTATCTTTCTCTTAATTTTCTTCTGATTGTGCTTGAAATAAATTGCTTTCTTGGCTCCAATCCTTAATTGAAAGATGATTGCACAAGGGTTATAGAGACAATTGTGGAGATGGAAGATAGGGTGGCGTGAAGAAAACATGAGGGAACCTTACGATCCACAAACAGAAAGAAGGAATAATGGAAAGGATCATGAAAATAGTTGAAGACAAAAAAGTCCTCATAGGGTTATGTTTGGTGATAAAAAATCAATGTAAGGAGAGAGAGGGAAGGACAGATGTATTGTTGAAAGTATTGAGATTGAGGAGAGGGAAGAATCCATAAGATAGGAAATAGCGAAGCTAAGAGAGAAGTTAAAAGGAATAAGAGAAAACTTGTATTCAGATCAATTCTAATTTGGTATGGATAGAGCAACATAATCTACTAAAGCAATTATTCAATAGCGAAGAGTAACATGGACAGAAGTATGCAAAAATGATTTCATAAAATAGATTTAATATCTCAAAAAGCAAACATGAATGTAGAAGGAAAATTCATAAAGCTAGCAATAAATTGTTAGATAAGAGTAATAATGATGATGATGAGAACTTAAAAAATAAACTAATTCAAAAAGATATTGCCAACTGAGAGATTAAAACAAACAAACAACAACAAAGCCTTAATCCCACTAAGTGGGGTCGGCTACATGAATCCTTTTTCTCCATTGCGTCCTATTTAGTGTCAAATTTTCGTTTAATTCTAATAAATTAAGATCATTTTTTATGCAATAAGCCCAAGTTTTCCTAGATCTACCTCTGCCTTTCTTAATATAAGTTGTATTTAAAACATCTACTCTCCTAATCGGATCATCAGGTGGTCGACGTTTAAAACACTAAACAAAAATACAATAAATAAGCAATAATCAATCAAAATCAAACTTGAAGTTCTTAATTAGGCTGATCTTGCTCTAGAAGTTATCTCAATTAACTTGTCATATTTCTTATCATATGTTTGTCATATTGCATTCTAGCTAAAACCTAACCTATAGTGTACATGGAAAGGTTCAACTTAAGTGACTATCAAAAAGAATGAAAATGTCTTTTGTTTCATCAACCAAGAATAAGATTTAAGGCACTAAATTTCTCATCAAGTTTGTGTAACATTTGATAGTGAAATGCACACAATTATTCAAGTGAAATTTTTCAATATTAGTAAAGCTAGTTGCATATTTAGATGTCTTGCACACACCTCCCATTAAAGAAAAACGTTTTCTATTGTTGCAAGCTATAATTAATTTTGACATCTATCTAGAAGGAAAATATGACTTGTTAAATAGATCATATAATTAATAGAAGCTAAAGTTTTACAACCACTTCAAACCCTTAATTTCTTGTGAAGCTTAATCTGCCAGCCGAAACGCTTCAGAAAGGAAAACAAAAAACAAAAACAAAACAAATTGTGATGCTACTAATTGAATGCTTTTAAAAGTTGAACTTATATCATCGGGGTCCATTCAATTGAAAATTACAATTACAATAGATAGGTGGTTAATACACAGTTAGCATTCTATTAGCTTGTTCTTTTTAAACTATTTTAAAATAGCCAAATAGAATAGGATGAGAACAGCTTAACCAGTAAAATATTGCATGAAATTAAGTATCTTGTTCACAGCCTTTTGCTGTTAAGAGCTTCCAAAAATTGTTTACAAACGTTAAAAATAAAGAATTTAATGTGTGTGTGTGTTTAATACAGTGACAAATTGAATCGGGACATTAATATAGGAATTTCAGCTTTGAAGGAAAAAAAATTGGTGAAACGAGCAAGGAAAGAGATTAACTTGCAAGCCTATAAAGTAAATGTTAGCCTTTTATTACAATTGGAATTAATGATATAATTAGATAAACTATTAAATTAATTAATGTTATTAAATTTTATTTTTGATTAGGAAGTGTAAAAGAAGCCAGTAATTCCTTTTTTTTTCAAGGCAAAGAATCTTAAGGTAAAAGAGGTTAGAGTTTTAATAGTAAAATTTTTACATATTTAAATAAGCTAACAATGTTTAAGACATTCTTTTAAGGTGTGATTCATATAGTTATATGTATTTTTAATTGATTCAGATGTTAAACAAAGAAAGTGAAGTGAAGGAATTAAATTATTTTAGAAGTCTCTTAACAGCAAATGTGAGTAATTATTTTCTTATATGTATTGAATTAACTTTTACTCAATAAAGAATTTTTGTAATGCTTTGAACATTCATTTTATAGTTATATGCATTTTGTGAGCTTAAAAAGTTAAGGAAATGAAATGAAGAAAAGGGAAAAATGGATGTTTAATGTTTTTTTTTAAATGAATTTAAAGGAAATGAAAAGTAAAAGTCTAAGTTATAAAGAATTACCACGAGATGGTACTAGCAGGAGATGCGATGTACCCGTGCACGTTAAATAAAATGATAAAAGTATACCTTCAAGTGCAATATGAAAGTACATTCGGGTATATTTTTAAGAGTACAATCAAGTACATTTTTAGGGTATCTTCAGATACATTTTTTTTTGGATACCTTCAGATACATTTTTGAAGATACTTAAAATGAAATGGAGATGGGCAAATTTAACATGAAAATTTAAAATTTTATAAATAAATAAATTGCATCTTTTTTTATCATTCATGCATATTATTGAAATAATAATTTAATACATATAAAGATTATATTTGCTCACTAAGTCAAACTTACTGTTGCAGTTAATATTTTCTTTTATGAAAGAAAAGTTCTGGCAGGCGAGATTTAGTTTACATGACGAGTACTACTATTGTTAGGTGCTATGATTGTAGCTTCTTGGTACTGTCTTCTTTCATGATATATTAATATTGTTTAGTGTTGATTAGAGATGTTATCTACAGATTATGTGATTTCTGGATATTTTGATTTTTTGCATATTGCACTTTATGGATCATTAGTAGCTCTTATATATATATTGGAGTTTTCTAAATATTTATGTGGAATGAAAAGAAAATATTAATATCGTCCGACCATAGTTCTCATCTTAGTTAATTATAAGCTTCGGGACGGGTCGTGACAATGTATTCTTGAACACAGAAATAATTCCAATGTATACTTCTATAGCATTATGAGTTAATCAATTTTCAATAAATTTAGTCAAAAAACAAACATTTAAAAAGTTATCAATTAGATATCTTAGTTACATCAGATGTAATTTCAATAAAACTATATAAAAGAAGAAAAAATCTCTCTCTCTCTATCCATATAAAAGGATAGCATATTAGACTCCAACCCTCCCTCCCTTTTTCTCTCTTCACTGTATTGGATTTTCAATATGTGTTGATTAATTGGTACAATTGTTTAATCTTCAATCAATTATCATTGTAATCTTCAGTAATATAAAGTCTAGATAGTGTGATTAAATTTTTTATGTAAATAAAAATTAGTATTTGAATAAAATTATATGTCCATACCTAACTATGCAATTCGAAAAAAAAAAAGAGAAATTTCCATAAGAAACTCAAAATGAAAAGAATTTTTTAATCATTAATAAAATAATGCTTATTATTTTCTAATGTTCAACATCACATAATGATGAACAAAAGTTTCTTTCTGTTCATAGTTTGATCCAAATTAATGGTATTATTTTCATTTTAGAATCTCTATGATAAAAATCTAAATAATAAGTGAAAATTACATTTTTATTTAACTATGATTTTATGATAATGCAAGATTCCAGGATATCCACAAAGATACTATGATCACAACTTAAAATACATATAACATTTCAGATGACGGTTAAGCATTGCATTCAAATTAATATCACGGCATTAAATGTCAATTCTGGAAGATCTATCGCAGAAAAAAGAATGCAGCATAGTAAAAATAAAAGGCCAACAAAGTTTCATAAATAAACCAAGTAAATGTTTACCTGGTCTGGAAAGTTTTAGGGCACGATTGTATGCTAAACTTGCCATTTCCTCCACAGTTTCTTGACTGGTATATTGAAAAGGGATCTGAAAGCCAAATACACATGCACTTAACTGAAGAAATATTCTATATTTCATACATTTATAAAATATGCTTTTCCAACTGAACCACTCAAGTTGCTCCAAATGTTAGCAACGTTAAACACACTCTCAGCACTTTATGCTCTCATGAAAACGTCATTTCACAAAATAACCAGCAGATCAAATACTGAAACAAAAAAATCTTAAAAGAGATTAAAAAAGTGTTGCAGGTTGATTGGGATATAAAAGAAGAAAAGAAGAAAAGAAGAAATTTAAAAAAAAGAGAAATAATATAAAGGAGGTAGCTCTTTCCCTTCCAATTAGGAGTTTTAATTTGGGAAAAACTATTTCGCTCTATTCCTGATTGGGACATGAAAGCAAAAGAAATATTCTTTTTATGTAGCATTTAGACCTATTTTTATTTAGCATTTAGAACAGCAACACCTCACAAAAGTAGATACGACTTAAATAAATAATAAGTGAACGTCTCCCTCGTGTGCACTCTTCCATTTCGCATTCTCTCTTGCTACCCATAAAAATGGGATATGCCTACCTCGTATAAAATATTTTCTCAAATCTATCGCTGAATATAGGCACATCTCAACAAAGAATTCCACAAAGTCGAGCACAACATTGAGATCATAGAGTGACTCTTTATGCACCTGCATCATCACCTTCCTCAAGGCTCTTAAAAAGAAGAGGATTATGAGGGTTTAAGTCATGGAGCTCCACATCAATGGTAAGCTCCTACACTGCCTCGAGAAGCACCAGAAATTGTTAGAGTAATATGTGGCAATCCATTTAAAGCATCACACTGAGGCATTCGTGATGTAACTTTGTTGCTAACACTTTGTCTAGGCATAAAACATAAAGTTTGAGTGATACTAAATTTTATTAATTATGAATCTTTCTTTTCTCAAGTTCACGATCTAATAAGGATTGAAATAAAATTGTTCCTTGTCATAAAATAATTCTTCCCTTCTTACTTTTTTGGCGTTTCTACTCCTAATAGATTTACAGAGGCCAAATTAATCAATATGAACCACCAATTTCCTATATTTTTCCTTCAAATCATTATTACTGCCACCAATATAGAACAAATGCATCAATCAAGAAATGTGGACTTCTTTTTTTATTCCATCGGCTAAAAGTATGTACCTTGCCGAGCAACTGAATCATCGAAGCCTTGGAGTAAGGGATAAGGACTTCAAGGATTGTATTAGAAGCTCCAGGCATGGACATAAGCCAACCCAATGCCTGCAATTCAAATACATCACTCCATTCCCAATCCAAGGTCTGATGGTCATAATGGTGAAGAGAGAAAGAACCTGCGAAGCTCCGCCTGCGAGGAAAAGTACGGCCTGAGTTTGGCTCGAATGGATGGCCTCTACCACGGCCCGAACCCTAATGTCCATGTTTCCGTTTCCCTCGCCCCTCCATCGCTCCAACTGTACTCGAGCCAGGTTTTATCCGTGCGGACGATAATATTGGCGCATTTGCATAAATACCACAATCCTTGAGATATTTACATTTAAACAGCTAAAATTACGTATGAAAAAATGTATTTCATTTTTAAAAAACAAAATAATAGTCGCATTTTTTATGCAATATCTAAGGTTTCAGTGTTATGTTTATAAATATAAAATTTTAGATAATAAACATATAAATTCATAATAATTGTGCGGTATATATGTAAAAATATGTTTTTTGTTTTTCGATTAAGTAGAACTTGAATTGGTGTATGCGATTAAGAGTGATTTTAGAATAGACTTTTCATTGTGTGGATTTAGAGGGCATACATGCGGAAAAAATTTGCGTCCGGAGAGCGTACGCAGCGATGCGTCCGACAGCCAATGGGATAATGCCACGTCGCCATTTGCGGTCCCACCGGGAGTTACACAGGTGTTAAAAACGTGTTATAACCCTCTTGTACATCCCGCGTAACTCCCGTGTACAGATGGATGAAATAGAAACTTGGGTTACAAGTGAGTTACACGGGAGGTACAAGGAGGTTATAACACGCTTGTAATCCCCTTGTAACTCATGTATAACCCCTGTCTACTTTTTTACGGACGCATCGCTGCGTACGCTCTCCGGACGCAAATCTTTTCCCATATGTGCGGGTTAATTTGAGTGTTAACTTGATGTCTCAAACTAACTCAGTTTGACTCAGATCGGGCTCAAGCATACCTTATCGTATTAGCATAGGCTCAAGTTTGATTTATGAGCTTGAATTCCTACCATAAATTTATCAAATATTTTGATGACAAAAAAACTAATTTGTAACGGAAACTCATTTAAAAAGAATCAACAAAGAAAGTCCTGACACGCTCGTTGGTGAAGACATAGATGATGAGAAAGTTGTGGTGAAAATGTCGGAGTTGTATCATGCCTCTACATTGAAACATGTGAGAAGATGGCATCGAAGGTGTCAATAAGAAAGTAGCGACGAGAGCTTATCGAAAAATGAAACTAGCGGCATTTATAGAAGAATAGTTCATGAGGCTTGCACAAGAATTTATAGTTTACTTATTTATTGTAATTGAGGCAACTTGTTTTCTAAAAAGTTGAGCCTTATCAAATTTGAAGTTGAACTTATTTAGTATACAAATTATTATTTGAGCTCAAACTCGGCTCATTATCTATCAGAGCTGTGCCTTATCGTACTTAGAGTTAGATTTTTTTTCAATGTGTTATATAGGAGCCATTATTCCATACGGAGCACGTACGCAGTCCGCACGCAGCTCCTCCGATACCCATCCAATACTCTCTCAATACCCATCCAATACTCTCCTAATACCCAATACCCAAATACCCTGTAAATACCCTCCCAGTACTGCTAAAATCCGCACCCAGCGCTGGGTACGTGCTCCGGATGGAATAACTCGCCGTTATATCGAGTGCATGTCGAGCAAACATCCCGTAAACATTTCCAACACGTTTTATTCTCCAAAAGATGTAACAAAACTTACACTTTAATAAGATGAAAATAAAATAAAATCAAAATTACATATCATCTTTACGCTTTATAAAATAATGCTATGCTTTTCATGGTTAAGCATAGGATGTAGAATAATAATTTGTGCTTAAGTGAATAATGTACATAAATCTAATGCTAAAAGTGTAAGTATATACCGTGTTATGTATGTGCAGTCATCATATATTTGCTTATCATATAAACATTCATAATATTTACATTATAAGATTAAGCCATCGCTCACTTTAATGTTATATAAGCATTGGTATTTAAATTTATTTTATTTTAATTTTATTGAGTGGCCGTAGAAACATAAAAATCATTAAGATAATCCTTTATTTCCATATGACAGCTAAAAGCCAATCTAAGTGGCGACGATCTCTCCATTCAGAATAACGAGGATATATATATATATATATATATATATATATATATATATATATATATATATATATATATATATATATATAATATTTAGAATTACTTATTGCATATTTAACGTTTAAAACATTCAAATGAAAACATGAGGAAAAAAAAAGTTCTACCATATAAGTGCCAAAAATAATCTAAACAACTCCACCAACAACTTGCGTTTAGGATAGAGATGTACTGGTGGTGCCGTGTTGCATCGCACTTTCAAGCGTTTGACAAAAATGTGTTCAATTTGTTTTTTCAAAAAATTATTGTGAAACTTGCATTTTGTAATTTGGCGTGGTCAAGTACAATGACGGTCAGAAAGCGGTGATTTGACTTTTTGAAAATAAAACCAATTAGTAATATCTCCCATAACTTTTTGAGCAGTTTTTCTACAGCAGCTTCACAATCGCTTCTTCAAATAACTTCAACTGCCTCGAGCAAACCCTTAGCGACATGCTAGGTGGAAAGTCTTTGTGAGTTGATTATAATAAGTTGAAGACGGGTTTCGCATGATTGTTATGGCAAGCTGTGAATTTAGCTTGTAAAGCCAAATCACAACCATAGGGAACAACAAAGGGGGCCATTCCTGCATAATGTACCTGAGCAGAATTGGGAAAGAAAGGGTAACTCTCATATTCCAAACCAACTCTCAATAGACTCAGTTTAAGACCACATGCTCTAGTTGATCAAAGTTACAAAAACCAATATGTTAAGCTGTCAACTATAGTATACTTTTGGCGTCTTCAATGAAACAAAAATCTAATCAATGCTATAATCGCCAAAGAATTCAGTATGTAGACAATGACCGGGATGATTGAGCAGTAGAAGAGTAGCAAACAGCTGAAAGCGAAGTAGAAGTCCAAGCAAATGAAGCTGAAATTCTATTCCACATCCTAGAAAAATATTTGATAGCCTCAAGACGACCGAAGGATACCCAAATCCATGCATTTTTCACATTCATTGCATGATTAATGTGAACATGTGAATTGTTGGTTGACGGTGGACGCACTGAAAATGTTATTTCTGCCACTGTCGTTTGAGATTTACAACTGAAAACATTCTAAACAGGAGTGCTTCAGCATTAGTGCTTCTTTACCCAACGTACATCGCTAAGCCTCACAGAGCACCATATTCTACAAGAGCTGAGAAGCTGCTTGCTAAGGAGCTGCTTGCTAAGCAATTGATTCAACCTAGTCTCAATCCTTGTGATATTAAAGCTCCTCTCGTTTCTTAAAAGGTTTAAAAAGGGCATATGTGTGTAAACAGTCATGCAATTAACAAAATTAAAATTAAGAACTGATTTCTAATGACTCATATCAAAGACAACAACAACAACAACAAAGCCTTAATCTCACTAAATTGGGTCGGCTGCATGAATCCTTTTTCTCCATTGCGTCCTATTTAGTGTCATAATTTCATTAAATTCTAATAAATTACGATCATTTTTTATACAATACGCCCAAGTCTTCCTAGGTGTACCTCTGGCTTTCTTAACATAAGTCAAAGCTAAAACATCTACTATCCTAATTGGATCATCAGATGGTCGATGTTTAAAGTGACAAAACCATCTAAGGCGACTCTTTCTAATTTTGTCCTTCACTGGAGCTACACCGACCCTATCACGGATATAATCATTTCTCATTTTGTCTCTAAGTGTAAAGCCACTCATCCACCTAATCATTCTCATATCGGCAACACTTAGTATTACGCTTTTCTTTTAAAGGCCAACATTAAGCACCACAGAGCATAGCAGATCTCACCACCATCTTATAAAATTTTCCTTTCAGTCTAAGCGGTACTTTTCTATCACACAATAGGCCCGAAGCATTCCTCCACTTCCATCAATCAACTTGAATTCTACTATTAACATTCCCATCTATATCAAAGACATGATAAAAAAAAAAAAATAGGGGGAGCCACAATTTTACCAGAGCTCAATTTACGCCAGGAATAACATCAATTAAGTGATTGGAAGGTGACCTTCGGCCTTTGTAATGCTCCAAGCACTTCATGCGACTCATCACAAATGTATTGAAACCAATTCTAAAAACTGTCATTTACTTCAACAAAGATGTATTTTTAGCACCTCATCATCCACTCATTTGCAACATTTTGAGCAAATTTTTTCGATTATTCGGGGACTCTTATTTTACCTCAGCATTTCAAAATGTGAATTCGCTACTTCAGAAGTGCATTTCTTAGGCTATATCATTAGCTCCACAGGCATCCATCTTGATCAACAGGAAGTGCCAACTACTGAGTTTGGGAACTCAAACTTTTGCTAGAGATTAATTTAAAGGTTTAGTATTTTGATGGCAACAATCCACCAATTGCCTAAAACTTATAAACTTTATATGGACTAAATAACAGCAACAATGTTTTGAGACAATCAAAGACATTAACCTCAGGCCCTGTCCTTGTTATTACACGATTCGATAAACTATTTTTGGTTGAAAAGAACACCTCCAGGCACAGACACCGTATTATCCTAAGAAAGCACGCTAGTTGAGTACTTCATTGAAAAGTTTAGCGTCCCTAATCAAAGAATTGCATTTGGATAGATTTTTGCTCATTCTCGTAGTGACAAAACCTTAGCTCAGCTACAATCTTCTTCTGTACTTGGTGGAAACTTAAAAAGGATGTTGTTCAATCTATAGTATGTTGTCCAATACGTCATGTTAGCAAAGGCACTACTCGAAATGTTGGTGCACAATTCGCTTCCAGTGCCCAATTCAATTTGGTAGTACATCAGTGTGGCCTTCATTCCAAACCTCCCAAGGACCAAACGAGATGTTTATTCTATCATGGTAGTAGTTTGCCATTTTTTCAAAAGAGCCCATTTCACTAATTGTCAGAAATATTTTCATGTCGTCAATATTGCATGCCATTTTTCTGTGAAACATTATGCTTACATGGCATCCCCCATTAAATTCATTAGTTTCTTTTGGAGAGAAGTATGGAAGAGATCACAGATAAATTTTAATCTCAGCTCTAAATATCATTCGAACATAGACAGACAAACTAAAGTGGTCATTCATACTGCTAATATGTTAAAAAGCTTGATAGGAGACCATTCGGCACATTGGAACAAAATCCTCAGTCAAGCTTATAATGTCATGATTAATTGCTAGAGTGTGTTAGTCCATTCAGCATTGTATACTCTAGAAAACCAAACCACATGGTCGATCAAGCTATTTCCCAAAATGCAACAGCAAAACAAACTTTCAAAATGGCAACTAATTTTGAATGTATGCTAAATTTAGTCCAGTTGAGGTTACAGCAATCAGACAACAGCTATAAACAAAAAGCATCATCGTTTAGATGTTCTCAAAGTACAGGAACTTATTATGGCTCTTGTATGCTCACGTTTGCGTCGCCACCCCCGATACAGGTTTCAAAACTGGAGAGCATAACACTCCAGCTCCCGGAGGTAAGCACCACAACGCCTATATGCAAAGCCCCTGATTCAAGACCAGCAGCACCCAGTCCAGATTCAGAACCCGACAGCGTGACATTACAGTGCCTAAAGGGGAGCGACGCCCCAATGGTAACAACCAAATGCAAGAAGTTTCCACTTAAAGTCTCAGCTTCGCTTTGAGAAGGGTGCGCATTGAAGAGTTGGATATCTAATTTTCTCTTGTGCAAGGGAGAGGAGTGTCCTGACGTGTTTGGAAGTATGGGGATACATGAGTTTGGTGTAATTTGTACAATTCTCTTCATTTTCTTCATAGTAGATTTCTTAGTGTTGTGTGGCTACGTAGTTTTTTACCTTTCTCGGGCTTTTTCGTTTTAAATCTTTTATACTTTGTGTTTTCTGTGGCTCTCTTATTTTGTGTGATTCTGTTCAAATTTTGGTTCGGATTGCTTGAATCAGTTTCCGCATCTTTCCAAACACTTATCATCCACCAGATATCAACTCACACACTTAAAAACTGTTGCCTCCTGTCATCATCTCTGACTATCCCTGTTTACTATTTTTTATGCAAAGAATAGTAGTGCCGAGGCTGTGACCTCGGTATAAATAAAGAAAGTATTACTGTAGGGAAGATGAATGGGTGTTTCCTTCATTTTCTCATTTCATAGAAATATAAGGGTCTGTCAGCCCCATTATTTCCACAGCTGGTGCTTCCTTTCCTCTGCACGCAGATCTCTAGACCATAAATCCCCTGTTTCTTCTCCTGCTTTTTTTCTTCCGTCCCTGATTCCTTCTCTGCTGAGCCTCTCCCTTTCAATATAGACGTGCGAAAGTTCATCAAGTAAAATGTCATCCCATCCATTATCTTCTCTGCCCCAATGTAGTAGATTTTCCGCTAAGTGTCCTGGCTGCTACACATCTAAGCTAGATACATTTCTCAACAGTCCATTGACCAATAACTTGCACGTTTCGGGATTTGGAACAAAACCCAGTTTCATCATCCTATTCTTCAACTCAAATGCCTTCTCCATATCCCCTTCGTCAGCATAAACTTTGATTAGATCATTAAAGATGGCGTTTTCATGGAGCCCAAACTCCAACACATAGTACTTTACAAGGCCTTCAGCCTTGCTCACCTCTCTTCTACTGCAGTATCCACTAATCAAAGCAGCACAAGTTACAGAATCTGGAACGTGTCCACAACCTGCCATTTCTTCAATCAAACATTCAGCCTCCGCTAGCTCGCCTATTTTACAAAGAAAACTAATGAGTATGGCGTATGTATACTGATTAGGTTGAATATCCATCTCAACCATCTCCTCGTTGAGGCTAAAGGCATCCGCCCTAAACCCTAAATCACAGAAGGACTGAATGATCAGATTATATATATCTACATTGGGCTTGAACCCATCTTCAACCATCCATTTCAGAAGATTCCTTGCAGCATTTGGCCTCCTTTCATGGCACAGGGCAGCAACAAGATGCTTATAGGCATCAAGCGACACTGCTGCTCCAAGCTTTCGAAATTGAGCTAGAATGTTCAAACAAGGAAGCAGCTTTCCAACATTTGCATAACCCTTCACCACCTCGGTGCAGAGAAAATTATTTGGAAGGTAGCCGCAACTAATCATGGCCTGAACTAACATCCACGCTTCCCGCATCTTTCCTTCTCTGGAGTAACCAAGAACCAGAACTCCATAGCACATCTCATCCGGGCTCAGACCTCTCTGACGCATTCTGTCGAACAGCTGGTGTGCTTCGGGAACTCTCCTCTCCTTGCAGAGCGACTTCATCAGAACAGTGTAAGTTACTAAATCCGGATCGATTCCTCTTCGATACATCAGTTTATATAATCCCAGCGCTTCTTCTAATCTCCCTTTCCTGCAAAAACCATTAATCAGCGTGTTATAAGTGACGACATCGGGATCGAAGCCATTCATTTCCATCTCCTCCAAGAACTCCCTCGCCCTCACGGCATCATCAGCTCTGCACAGCGCGTTGATCATTATGTTAAACGTGCAGAGATTCGGCGCAACTCCAGCGTTCCTCATCGCCGTGTAAACCTCCCAGCAGCCATCAAAGTCGCCGGCTTTTGCAAGAGAATTCATAAGCGAATTGGAGGTGAACGCATCGGGAGGGAACCCAGCATTGACGGAGCGGTGGAAGGTATCGAGAGCTTGGGGGAGGAAGCCAAGATGGAGGTACGTCGTGACGAGGAGGGAGAACACGGCGGAGTGGAAGTTACATCGGCCGGAGGAGGCGGAGGATAGGAGAGAGGAGAAGGGGTCGGATGTGGGGTGGGTGAGGATGAGGCGGCGAAGGGTGGAGAGAGAATGGGAGAAGTGGCGGGAGAAGGTGAGGGAGTGGGCAAGGAGGGCGAAGTGAAGAGGGGAGGGAGTGAGGAGGTGACGGGAGTGGAAGAAGGAGAGGAGGTGGAGGGATGGAAGGGGGAGGGATTGGGAGCGAAGGAGGATGGAGGAGAGTTCGGAAGGGCCGAGGAAGGGGAGGAGATGGGGAGGAATGAGGGAGGGGATAGAGGAAGGAGATGAGACGAGGTGGAGGCGGGAAGAGATGAGGTTGATGGCGATGATGGAAGGGTTATGCGACGGAGGGAGAAGGGAGGGTAGCGGAGGAGGTGGAACTCCGGCGGGGGGGTTTTGGAGGAGTTTAACGGCGCGATTCATATGATTCACGAAGGAAAGTCGCGGGAGATTTGGCGAGTTAACCATCCGATCCCAACCGCCGATCCAACCCTAAAGAATTGATTAGATTGATCTGGTTTCCACTTTGGGTGGTTTTGGAAAAATTATTCTGTCCAAATCCAATAAAATAATTACACATGACCTCAAAACAAAAAAATAAAAAGATTAATTTAATCAAGCGGCTCGGTCCGACTCAATTTTTTCAATGAAAATAAAACCGTTGTTGCATTCAAATATTCCACAGTTTTATTGGAATATTTTTTGGTTTTATTACGTTAGTATTCTGCTGTAATACCAAAATACTATCATAATAAAATCTGAATATTTCAATAAAGTCGGGGAATATTTAAATACAATCTTGACATTATTTACCTTATCCGAAATAATTTCAGAAAATTACCCAATAAAATTGTGGAATATTCTAATAACACCAGGGAATAATCTTATACAACCGCGGATTTATTTGCATCCGAAATAATATCATAATAATACCTCAATATAACAAAATAATTTCTATCCAAAATAATTACGGAAAACCTTGCAATAATACTAAAATACTATCATAATAAAACCAAAAAATATTCTGATAAAATCGGGCCGGGCCGCGTGATTAAATTAACCTTTTTTTTAGGGTGGGGCCAACAAATGACATGTGTCGTTATTTTATTGGAGTCCGGACATAGAGCTGCGTCCAGACTCCGGACAGAATAATTTTTCCTTATTTTGATTCCAGGATGATGGGGGGAATTAAAGTATAATTTATTTCTATTAACATTACTATTTATATATTTCACACGTCAAATTTAAATATTACTAAATTCAAAATTTGTTAACAGTTTTCGTCTCGACCCGTCTCGTTCATTTGCACATCCTTCAAAGTTCTATAGCAAGCATCACCGCAGGTGGAATGAGCTGCGGCCTTTAAAATTTCTCTATAAAATATTTCCTCTTTTCCTCTTTATGCCACCATAAACAGTTCATTTTTAGAGAAATCGAGAAATCGGCAAGACTAGTATTCTCAAACCTCACGACTGAGTGACACACCGCCACCTTCAAAGTGGTCCATCCGACTAGCCTCATCGAACTTCAATATTGTCACTAGAAAGGGCAGAGGGACATCCATGTAGATCACGTGATACTGCTCCACTAACCTCAAGACTGACTGAGTGACACGAGATGTGCTAACTACATTGATGTCCCTTAATCTAACTACACGAGATGTGCCAACTTGACCTGAGCCCGACTCGATAATTTAGGGTTGAGCCAAATAATATTGAGGTCGGCTTCGGGTTAGAAATTCTAATTCGTTTAATTTTTGGACTTGGGTTCGGGTTAACTCGATAACCTGAGTTTGACCCATTAACATCAAATTGACTTAAAATTGACCCCCAATTCGAGATTGACACAAAATAAACTCAAATTTGATCCAATTTTGACATGAATATGTAATATATATTATGTTAAATGTGTTATACATGCCGGTTTCAGAATAGCGAGCTGAAAGCGAGAAGGGTTGGTGTTAAATTTTGTGACTCATTTCATAGTCGAGTCGGGTTCATGTAAAATTGTTTTGCATCAATCCTAAACCCAGCCCGCAACCTCGAGTTGACAATTCTACGCGTGCGTGTGTGTGTGTGTGTGTTAGGGTAGCTCTCTGATCAGATTTCTGTAAGGATCGTCGTCGAATTTTGATTTTCCTTTCCGAGGGTTGTATCCAAAGGAGAGAAAGTGCCTCGATTGTAACTTATTCCGAGTGATGTCTAATCTTCCCCAAACTGCTCCTCGGTTACTCCTAACTGCCACCATGCTACTATTATCACGTCTAGTCGGTTGAACTTTTTTGTTATACTCCATAGCAGCCCACACAACCCTTCTAATTGACTGTCAGCCATTCCCCACCCTCTTTTTAGCCTCCACCACTGGATGTCTAGCCATCAGCGAGCATCCAACAACGTCCCCATTGACATCACCACCATTTTCGCCATTCCCCTTGCTGCCCTCATCCAGGCCAGCCCTCATGCATCGTCCCCTGGCTGTCTACTTGTTATCTGACTCTAAGGAAACAACTGTCTCATTGTTTATGCTTACCAACCATCTTTTCCACCCAAGCAACACCTTTCATACCCTCACCGACCACCATCATCACCCTGGGATCCACCATTGGCGAGTGTTTGTGTAGCGTATGTTGCTACTTTGCATTTCTGGTATCATTTTTTTGTTATTTCAGATTCCAGTTGGTTATTAACATGTTCGTGTTTGAGCTTTAGTAATATATATATATATATATATATATATATATTTCTATTGTGATTTGGTTTAACTCTGATATCATTTCATATCAGATCTAGCTTAACTTTAGTACCATCCTAAGTTTTCTAGCATACCTCATATCCTCACTAAAAATTTTTATTTCTTGCCCTACAAATCTCCTTCCACCTAACCAATGTAATTGTCAGAATCTGATCAAGAACATACCATGGACGACATACAATGGTAACTCAGTCAAGTACTACATCAGCTTGATGTCATTGAGAAAAAAACTAGGGCAGGATCACTGTTGACCGTAATAGTGAAATCAACACAGGAGTGCAAAGAGAATACATGAATCACTTTTGTAGGGTGATTTCAATGGATAGAAGAATCGACAAGAACAATTCATGATGCAACATCAAGGGAGGATGATAGAGGAGATACGTGTTGGACAATACAAAAATGAGGTGTCTGTTGGAAGGTATAGAGATGAGATGCCTTTTCGAAGATACAAAGATAAAGTGCCCATTGGAGGATACAGAGATCTTAGGATAAAGGTGGATCTACTGGACCTTGAGGGGAGAATAAATCTAGACAATTTCCTCAAATCTATGCAGACTATCGAGCAAATCTTTGAATACAAGGAGATGTTCAATAACAGAAAAGTGAAGAGCGCCACCATCAAGCTGAAGAAAATAACTCTTTTTGGTGGGAGAACCCGAAGATGGAGAAACAAAGACGACAAGATAGAATCACTTCTTGGGAGAAAATGAAGTAGGCAAAGCAGTGAGAGTACCTACCTCTACACTACCATCATGATATATTCATGAAGTTGTACTACAAGCAATATATAGATCTATTAGTAGAAGAGTACATGACAGAATATTGCAGCATAACTTGAAGTATGAGCTGAAGGAGCAAGAAGATCACACCATAGTTAGGTATTTGGGAGACTTGAAACCCGCCATCAGTAATGTGGCCCAACCAAAATCCTATTGAACATTGAGGAACAAGCAGACCTTATTACTAAAAGTGGAGAGGAAACAGAAGCAGAGTAGACAACCACTGCCAGCCAGACAGTCACTCATAGTGAGAGACATTAGGAGGAGCATGCCTCGAAGAGTGGACTAGAGTGGTCTGGAACAGGATAGAGCCACTATGAGTAAAAAGAAGTTTGAGAAGAGTAGCACGCCCACTACGACATCAGCTAGGAAATGTTTCAAATTCCATGGTTTTGGACACCTTACTTCCAGTTTCTTGATGAGCCAAGTTGTGTCATACACCAAGCACGGGGCAGTATAGAAAGTTAACGATGAGGAAGCAACTAAATAAAAGGGTGTGGAGTAGCAACTTCCAACATATGGAGAGAGATGTGTGTAGTTTGTTAGTCCTTTAGACCAAGGACCAAGGGAGCAACAGTGGTTTTGTCACAATATGTTCTACACTCATTGCATCGTAAAAAGAAATGTATGCAGCATTTTCATCGATGAAGGTAGCAACAGAATGTGATTTTAACACTAATAGTGGACAAATTCAGCATTACGACTCAGAGACAACCCTGACCATATTCTCTGACATGGTTGAAGAGGAAGAACATGATCGACATTAACAAGAGATGTCTCGTGGTATTATTGATTGAGGACAGCTGTAGAATCATGATTAGTGTGATGTGGTTCACAGGGATGTCTACCACCTTTTATTAAGAAAATTTTGGCAATATGATCGTGAAACTTAACATGATAGGTACAAAAATATCTACTCATTCACCAAAAAAGGCAAGTGTATAGTCCTTCTACCTTTTGAAGAGTATGAGACTATAGGTGCCCATACCAACAGAGAAGCATCAAAAGGACTGGTCTTAGTGATGATAGAGGACCACGGGAGAGAAGGGTCGATTGTAGATAAGAGAACTAGTACATAGAGAATTTCGAAACATCATGTTCGCTAGCTTACCACCTTTGTTCGCCACCATTCAGGGGGATTCAAATTATCATCGTCTTATATCAGGTTGAACAAACCTAGGGTTACTTTCGGAGAATTCAATAGAATACACTTTGCATGGAATTTCTGTTCAGCTCAGCACTGTACCCCCAAATGGTTGGACTGATATGAATGTTTGCTTGCAAGTGGAAAAAAGCTCAAGTGCTTTGGAGGACAGTATAGTTGCCAATAGGATCCAGGTGCTCCTCGGACCGCAATTGAAGACCCCTCAATTCTGAGAGAATATAGCAGCTTTACAAACTTAAATGTGGCAGATTTGACTCCATACTATAAGGAAATACAAGCTTTGATAGATGATATCGAAGCTCCCCTAACCCCGGGAGACTGTCGTCGGACGGTTTGCCAAACTCGACAAAAAATTGCAATTGGTAAAACTGAACTGGTTTGGCCTAGGTAAAAGAGGGATCGATCAGTCATTCAAAGGGTTCCCTCCTATTATGAATGGGGCCCACTCCTCTTTATCCTAAGTTTATATATGTGTTGTCCGTTGTGTCTTAGGGCAGTTTATATATGTGGCATCCATTTTTTCTCTTTGAGATTGTATCCGAATGTGAGAAGATGCTTCGGTTGTAACTCGTCCCGAGATGGTGTCTATTCATCCCCAAACTGCTCCTCGGTCCCTCCCTTCATCTGCCAACATGCTGCTATCACCTCCAATCAGACACCAACCTTGTCGTCATCCTCTCCAGCAATCTACACAACCCTCCCTTCCCTGCCTTCCTCACAACCTTCCCCACTGGTTGTCCAGTCGTTGATGAGCTTCCAATATTTCCCTGTTGCCACTGTCGCCATTTCCGCCCTTCCCCTTTGTTACCATCAACTCGACCAACCCTCATGCATTGTCCCACAGTTATTTACTTGTTATATGGCTCCGAGAAAACCCCTAACTTATTGTTCTGCTTACCAACTGTCTTTTCTAACCTCCGCGTCATCTTTCAAATCATCATCAATCACCATCACAACCCCGGCATCCACCCATTCTTTAGTGTTTATGTTGTGTTAGTTGCTACTTTCCATTTTGTATTAGGTTATTGTTATTTACTTATAGTTGGATGTTTGTAAGTTCACATTTGAGTTTTACTGATAATATTTGTCATTTTTATTCTGATTTAGGTTAACTCTGGTATCATTAACACAAAATTCTTAAAGGCATATATCTTCAAACTCTCTAAAGTCTTAAAAGGACCTCACCATCCAAAAGGTGAGAAATCAAACACAAATTGTGATTAAAATGAAAGGGTTGATAACAGTCACATTAAACTTTGATAGTCCCCTCAATTAACAAGCCCTAAAATAAAAGGCTCATGGAATCATCAATAAAGAAATTTGAAAAAAAAAATAATTTCAAAAAAATTTACTAAACCGAAGAGAGCGAACGGAAAATAAAATTTGATAAACTTAGATATAGGGTGCATACAATGTAAGTTAAGCTCGAGTTGCTCTACATTAGATCATAATTTTTTTTTGGGATCGGTGCAAGAACTCGAATGTGGGTCTATAAGGTGGAGGAAAAGCCTATAACCACTACATCACTGCTCACTTTGCATTTGATCATAATCTTATTAGTTAAAAAAAAATTGATCTTTGAACTTATCAAATGAGTGACAATTTTTCTTCCCCTGAAAATGAGTGTAAATAAGACTAAATAACATTATAAATTAATGAGAGCTTGAATGAGAATGAAAGTTAAACTTTTTTAAATGAGTTCACTCATGAGAACGAAAGTTAAAATTTTCTAATAACATCACATATTGTTAGCTTAATTTTTATTATCATGTTATTATATGTTAAGTGATATATCATGTTGATCTAGTAGAATAATGGACTTGTGACTTTATTTTTGAATAACTGATATTTATTTATATTGTTTTATTTGAATTATTCCTGAAACTGCAAACTTGTATCATATAAATAAATATAAAGCCATAACAATCAATATGGTAATCATCCAAAACAGACATTGTTTAACCATCAATAATTTTCTAACAGCAACTGATCAACTGCTAATTCTAAATGTAACGGATCAACTGCTTATTTAATAAGTTGCAGCTGTCCCAAACAGTGTGTAAGCCGAGCTCAACTTTTATTTTGTCTTATTAGGCTTAGCTCATAAGTCATCGAGTCATTATGTTTTAGCAAAGTCCACAAAACCCTTGCTAAAGACAGCAAAATGAAGTACTAGAGAATCTAAAAAACATGGAGGAAGGGATATAAAGTAGTTCTTCCTTTTTGTCAAAGCTAAGATAGTGATATTTCTTATGATATGAAAGATTTGGGTGGTACAAATATAATAAAATAAAATTTAGATGTTAGATATGTAAATACATAGAAATTGGATGGTATGTATATAAATGCTCCAAAAACAAATTAATTGGCCCTAAACCAAACCACCTTTAACTTAGGCTTAATGCAAACCAATTATTATGATATGATGATGATGATGCTGCTGCTCGTCAACAACATAGATGAAATTGACATGTAAACAGCTTTAGATAATCAAGCATCACCTAACATAACCACGAGCCCATTATAAGCCATCACTATCACAGATATTAAATTTCTATTTAGAACAAGTGACCAAGCAAAGTAGTTGAAAACAGGATGGATTCACATACATACCACTCGACTCTAATGTATTTATATATCTAACACCTCAAGGTTATTTTTCACAAACATGACATCTTACCAATGCATGAAAATGTGTATTTTGCCCTTTAAAGTTTAAAGGGTGATAACTTTTTGATATGATATGAAAGATTTGGGTGGTATAACTGCAGAAAAAAATTAACTTTTAGGTGTTCGATATGTAAATACATAGGAAGTAGGTGGGTAGGTATGTAAATGATCACAAAAATAAAAGATGATAGAGAGAAAGAGAGAGACATCATGAATTATAATAAATTAAGATAATGGGTCTCCTGCTTCCCCATGTCCGCACCTTATTATACGTTCGAGCATATTTTAAGCTCGCGGATGGCATCATGATACAGTGATGTTCTAATGCTTATAATGAAAAATCCCACACTCGCAAAATGATGTTTACATGCACACAATTCAAGCTCAAAACACTTCCCAGTCCACATGCTTTTGGATAGTTGGACTCAAAGGAAAACAAAACAGCTAACAACAAGCCAAACGAAGCTCTTAAGCTCAGGGTTTCAAATAGCATACAAAAATTACATTCATTGAGAATTATTCATCACGCAAAACAAACCCACCCATCTCCTTGGCTACAAGAGTAGAGAAATTTGACACATTAACCAAAAAAAAAAAAAGCTAATGATCACAGTTATCTGCAGTGCCCTTACAGGTTAATAAGGTATAACATCACAAATGACCAGTAAGGCAACAGTTTATAATAAGAGACCCATTTCTGGCAACAATTCGTACTTTACGGAGGGGCTGAAAGTGAACTACTTACATGAGCCTTAATTCATATTCACCAGCCATTGTAATGTATCTAACCCATGGAAGGGCCTGGTAGCCACTCTTCTCAATGATTTTCAGGTATCTCACCTGAAAAGCAAATATTTGCAGTGGTAAACTGATATGATTCTACTATCTATTGTAATAAAGTAAAATATTGATCAAGTTAATTATCGAATCTCATTTGTGTGGTTTTTATTGGATGGGAAATAAAGACTACTATATCGAGTTGATCGAAATAATTCCATAGAGTATAGTCTATCCTAAATTTTTTTTGTATCAGGATTCTAAGTTTCAAATAAAAGTACAAAGTTCGGTTAGTCTTATTTTAGGAAAATTTACATATATAGCACAAAATTCTTATGTATTTACATATCTCACATCTAAACTTTCATATTTACATATATAGTGCTTTAAATCTATCCATGCGTATTTCCCTTTTTCAAAACTGATAATAATGTTATTTTTGATGTGATATTAAAGATTTGAATGCTGTGTTTACGTGTGAGATATGTAAAAACATAAGAACTATGTACTATATATGTAAATACCGCTACTTTTCTAATTAATGTAAATATTGAGATCCTTGTTTTATAGAAAGAAATGAAAAAGCAAGATAATTTAAAAAAAAAAAAATACAGCCTATTATGCAACTAGTTCTACGTGAGGCCATACTTAATAGACAGAAGTATCAGCGGTTGACAATTAAATGAAGTGTGTTAAAATGTAAAAAACATCGATGCACAACTAACATCATAACTATAAGAGGATTAATTTAAAAAAGAACTGCACCTGAATTCCAGATACAGTGAAGTATGGGATCTCAAATTTAACACGTATTGGAGCCTTTTTCTCTGGTGTTGATTCTTCTGCAGTTATACTGGGTAGACTGAATTCTGCCCTCACCATATATTCCTAATATGTAAGCGCCATGTCAAAATCATCAATCAACAATGAACACGTTTGCGCCGAAAAAAATAGGGGGATGTTTCGGATCACTTTTAATTTTTGTTTTGAATATGTTTTTACTTGGAAATAAAATATATTCAATATTTAAAATATATAAAATATTTTTGTTTTGAAAATGTTTTTACTTGGAAATAAAATATATTCAATATATTATAACATGTTTAGCTGTTTTTAAAAATACTTAAAACAACTCTTAAATGTTTTTAATATTTTTAAAAGCAAGTTAATTTGATTTTTAAAATAACAAATAAAAATATGCAAAAACTACAATAACCAAACATGTATTTAACATAAAAGCAAAAACAAAAAATAATAAACAAAGAAAAGGTTATCTCAAACAAGCCCTAAGCAATCACTTCTATAGATAAAAAAAATAAAGCAGTGAAATGATGACAGAAAAACAAAATATTCAAATTCAGACAGCCCCTTCTTTTCCATTAAATGAATGCAACCAGCAGTTGATACTCGAGAGGCTAAAGAAAACTTTAGGGTGTCATTAGAGTTTACTTTGCATCAAATCAAATAATTATTGGGTATAAATGTAGCAACAAAGTCACCGCATTCTATGTATCAACAAAATATTGTTTCAAGCAACCGAAAAACTCTTTAATGCAAGAGCTGACAACCGAAAAGTAAAATAAGAATTGATAAAATTCTGCTGGTTATCTTTACCTTCCCGCCAGGAAAAGATTTTATTTTCCAAACCAGTGCATCCTTTTCTGGTGCATATGTAGCCGAACCCATGGAAGTCCTTACATTTGGGTTAGTGGCATCCGACGGCACAGGAATATCAATCTCAACATTTGTTGCAGTGCTGCAGTTTATATTAGAAAAAGTATGTAAATCTTTGAACAAGAAAATGAGGGACAATGTAAATTAGAGCTCAGGAAAAAGGCATTTTAGTAGTAGAGAGCACCTTCTTTCCTTAAACTGGCTTCTTGCCTTCACCATCAGTTCAATACGGCTTCTTGAATGTCTTTCAACTTGAGCTTCTACCCAAATTAAAGGCTTCACCTAAATCATTCAGCACAGAGATAACACATGAACACGTAAATCAGGTCAAAGAAAGACAAGCTAGGGTTTCCTAAGGAGTAGCAAATAAATTAGAGCAGGAATTAAACCTGTGTGCTTAGTCTATAGGTCATCAGATCAAAAGAGCCATCAGGTGGTATGAAGGATATGGTTCTGTCATTCTCAAAACGAGCCAAACGCACACACCTTCGCATAATATCAGGCATTAGCTAATTCTTCCAATGATATTGTTAATTGTGGCAATCAAATTTTCAAATAGATTCCCTTTCAGTACGGTAAAAAAAAAGGGGGGCAGGGGAATTTACATACATAGCATAAAATTCCTCGGTATTTACAAATCTCACCTAAACTTTCATTCTTACACACATAGCATTTAAATCTTTAATATCACATTAAAAATAGCAATGTTACCACTTTTTAAAAGTGAAATACACCTTTTCATGCATAGATTTAAAGCACCAAAGTAAATTGTATGTAAATATGGAAGTATAGGCGTGAGATATGTTAATACATAAGAATTGTGTGCTAGGAATGTTAATTTCCCAAAAGAAAAAAGGAAAATAAATAAAATTGGATTCCAGTTAAAATTGCATACTGGTGGAACTTGATATCATCCAGATCTATGGCTTTTCCCTTTGATGATCGACCTTGAGCCTCCAAAAGAACTCTGTCATTCAAACCAAGCTTACATTCTGGCATTCCACTGTCGAAATAAGACCCTCATCAATCATCTTACTATATACATAAAAAATGACAATTATCGTCATCATCAACATCAGAAAAATTCAAAGCAAAGTATCATTAACAAAAATCGGCTGCCCCTTAAAGGATTCAAACATGCACTTCAATAAAAGACTTTACTGCACTGTCCAATTTTGTATGACTGTTTCCTTGATTTCATGAACAAGCAACAATGGTGAAAACAAGAAACACTAACTTTCCTATCATGCACTAGCCAACCCCCTCTTGAATACTTTGAATGTTGGCTTTTAAAGGAGAAGCATAATACTAAGTTAAGTGTTGCCCGAGATGAGAATGATTAAGTGGATGAGTGGCTTTACACTTAGAAACAAAATGCGAAATGAATATATCCAAGATAGGGTTGGTCACATTAAACGTCGATCATCTGATGATCCGATTAGGAGAGTAGACGTTTTAGATTTGACTTATGTTAAGAAAGGTGAAGGTAAACCTCGGAAGACTTGGGCTTATTATATAAAAAATGATCTTAATTTATTAGAATTAAATGAAAATATGACACTAAATAGGATGCAATGGAGAAAAAAGATTTATGAAGCCGACCCCACTTAGTGGGAGAAAAAAGATTCATGTCACATTAAACGTCGATCATCTGATGATCCGATTAGGAGAGTAGACGTTTTAGATTTGACTTATGTTAAGAAAGGTGAAGGTAAACCTCGGAAGACTTGGGCTTATTATATAAAAAATGATCTTAATTTATTAGAATTAAATGAAAATATGACACTAAATAGGATGCAATCGAGAAAAAAGATTTATGAAGCCGACCCCACTTAGTGGGAGAAAAAAGATTCATGTACACCATATAAACTCTGTTGAAGAAAAGAATGAATTAGTGAAGTTCGTTGGATGGGTAGCAAATACCAGTAAAAGCTTGGTGGCTTGATTTTTAGAGAACTATGGGAAGTTCTTAGTTTACCTTTGTGTTAATTTTACTCATTTCCCATCTCCCCACTCTCAGCCTAACCATATCCCTACCCCCCAACCCCTCTCCTCAACAACCCTAGTTGTCTCAGCCACTGCGCATAAAATTCTAATCCAAGACCACTATCAGGCTCCCTAGTTCAATCCTGCCCCAACAAAGCCAAGGGCGGAACCAGCCTCATGTTTCATGGGGGGCAAACTAATTATATAAATAAATTAATTTTATCAATAACAAAGTGAATAATACATAATTCAAAATAAGACATTCTATTTCAGCTAAGTGGATAGTACTTCATTCAAAATTAATTCTCAAAGTCTTCCTATTGTATGCAATATTGAACCCAAAAAAAACAATCCATTTTGGAATGTCAACATCCACATCGAATAATATACTTCATCTGCATTAACAATTTTGACCATGTAATAATAATCTAATAACAAATCTATAAAGATAAATCTTAAGTGAATCAAGCTTATGAGGGAAGAAACTCTCAAAATTTAAGAAAAAGAATACAATATTTTGCACAAGCTTAAGAAGCTTCTGATTCGACTTAATGAGCTTATGAACAAGCTCTTTATGATGCTTGATTAAAACTCAATATTAATTTAAAATCAAAACTAAAAATAGAATTTACTTTAAATAAAATAAGCTTTAAATAATTTTAAAATAACTTATTTTCTCAAATTTCTCAAGTATAGCAATTTTTATCAAAAACAAATACATTATGGGAGAAAGCAAAACTAAAGTAATAAAAATAAAAAATAAAAAACGTTGATCTTTTCTCTTTATTTATTGTAAATACATCGTTGTTGGAAATGTAAATACATAGGGATTGGGTGGCATATACGTAAATTTTGCCCCTAGGTCAATAGGGATTCAGTGGTGTGTAAGTAAATGCCACTTGGTAAAGAGTTTCACGTTTTCACGTGAAAGATAGAAGGAGCTTTTGTCCCACATTGAAAAAGTAATTAATACTTATGTTCTTTAAATTAGGAAGCAAAGCCTAACCTTCTGATCGGGCGGCATTTGACTTGCATGTTGGAGTGGATTGTTTGAAGCATTAAATAAATATTATAAAATATTTTTATTATATTATTCAAAATTTATTTATCTTCTAATAAATTATTATTTATTTAATCATGTTGCTATGTCATCATTTATTTACTCCCTTTGAATCAGTACGAAGCAGATAAAATAAAATAAAATTTGATTAAGAATAATTTACATACGTACAACACAATGTGACTCAACAAACGTGAGCAGAGAATGGGTTGTTGGGGCAAAGGCAGGGCAGATTCTGCTTATTAGAGGGGGTGGCAAATGATAAAACCATCCACCTTAATAAATAAAATACTGAAATTCAGGGGGAACAATTGCCCCCTTTGAGTTATACATGTATCCACTTCTGCACAAAGCTTTGTTACAATTCCCGATGAAATAAGCTCGTTGTGCATCTAAAAAATCGCAAAGTTGGTATTCAACAATATCACTATTGTGCATAAAACCCTAATCCAAGGTTGAACTAACACTCCCACTTCTATCAAACCCTAATGCAGTCTCCACTCCAAAACAAAAGCATCTCAAAAGGGAAAAGAGCTAGTTGTGCATTTGAAAATTGAGATTCAGTCTTTGCCAAAGCTTACTCGCATCCATCACACTGATGGCTCGCTCATGCATGCTCGTGTAGTCCCAAACACTTTATTCGTCTCAGCTTTCATGTCACTTGCTTTGTCTTAGCTCTTCTAGTGCTCATGCTTGGGTGGGGCATTCAATGTCTGTCCCTCCTGCACCTAAGGACTTTGTTCTACCTTCTTCTGTTACTTTCCCATCTTCTGCCGGTTTTGTCTCTTTTTCTCCCCATAGATATTGCATTTGTTCACTTCCTTCGGCTTAGGACAGTACCATAGCTGCCATTCCAACTTTTAATATTGTTCAATGCCTTTATCAAGCCAACCAACTTACATCTTAATCGAAGAAAAGATATTAAAGCTTGTAATGCCTCTTTGTTTTTCGATTATTGTAGAATTCTCATTTTACATCACAAAGGAAGATTCTCCGCAAATTTATGTCTGATTCACAATTTAGTTGATGATCATTTTGTTGCACATATTAACCCTTGTCAATTATTATAATTTCTTCAAAAGCAAACCACAAAAATTTTCTCTTAACAGTCCTACTATATTAGTGTTTTCTTGATATGTATAGTAAAATGGCCACCCCATTTTGAATCTCCAAGAAGCAAACAATTACTCTAGTTTAAACTGAATTCTACCGACATCATTTACATTACTTCAACTAATCCTCTTTATATTCTGTGAGTTCAATATTTGGACAACCTTTATAAGTGGATAATATTACTACACATCTCTCAAGGCCTTCTACTGCCAAAAATCTAGTTGAATGAACAAGAATTGCATCTCAAGTCGAAAATAAAATATGGATTGCCACGTAGGCTTACGAATACCAACAGCGAGTTGAATTTCAAGTCATCTCAACATATTATTCATCCTGTTAAAATTCTTTAGCATAATTTCTTCGAATATTTTAAGACTCATTTAGATCTCAGAAAATCCAATTATTGGGTATAAGGAGCAACAATCAAACAACCATACTTGTTTCACGGCCAACTTGGAGATACTCCTTTATTAGATCAAGTCAAAAATCAATATTTGGGATCAATTTTAAACTCTCATTGAATTAAGGATTATAACAGAACCTGCTAGCCCTATTGCACTATTTATGTTAACACTTGTAAACATTAACATTAATATTGATCCACACAATACTTGAACACCTCACCTCCTACCAATTTATGAACATAATGGTGATCAAAACGATTGGCAACTTTATGAATTAACCATGACGGATAAAAGGTTCAAACTTTAAATCAGGTGAGACAAATCTAGAAAATCTAACACCACTCATTTATTCTCACGAGGCTTCAAGCAAAGCGGTGCAAATGAATCTTTTTGAAGCCTTCATGTTCCTAGGGATTTTATGCTAAGTATATCTTGTTTCGTGTAATTTCTGGAAATTCTTGCTAAGTAGTACTCATATCATTTTTTTCAGTTATAAAATTTGCATAAAAATAAAAGCTTCCCAACATTTATCAATGTTTCATGAAAATTCCACTTCACAAGCTCTCGGCGAGAGCTTAACTTCCAATTCATCATAAACTTAAATACAACTAGCCTCTAACCTCTCAAAGGGTTTCAACAACATCTCCACACCACCAAATAAGCGTCTTCTCCCACAAGATCTTTCCAACACCATCACATCGCTAATTCTTATTTATTTTTAATTAATTTTAAAACAATGCATTGTGATATCATTCTTTAAGCATATTTCCAAACCTTAACTTATGACGACTGGGTCTTTGGACCTTTTATCATAAATTATCTTCATAAAAGCACCTAAACATATATTATATGATATTCTTGTCCTAGCGCATGCTATGTGTTTATTGAGTCTCTACAATGTAATTAGGTAGATAACATACTCATGCTACGCTTTATTGTGTCACCACAATGTAATTAAGTTGATAACATAGTCGCATGCCATGCACTTTTTATGTCTCAATATTGTGCACTTGTCACACTATTCAGGATTGTGATAGTCATCCTCCCCCAACCCCACAATTCACACCCAACTAGAACACAATAATTAAAATACAAATATTTTTTTTCAAACATCAGCAAGCTATTAGTAGATTCTAAAACAGCACAAGACCCAAGCCTAGAATTATGACAAAGTTTCAAACCAGATTGCATTCTAATCAAGCTAGCCAATAATTTGTATTTTTATAATCATCCATTATTTATTTACTAGATAGACATTATCATTTTTTTAAGACTATCTTCTTTTTTTGAATTAGATAATATGATTTTTTCTATTTTTGGGATATTAATATAAAATTTGAAATATCTTAAATGTTATCATATTTCTATACATAAGAAAAGCCATGTACACTCATTATAAAATCATCAATGCAATTTCAAAGCAATTCCTTTTATTCATAAATTTTCGTCTTCTCTCCCCCATCGAGTATTCTCTCTAAGCTCAAGATACTTCTTGCGATGGTTCTCTCTCCTCACTCTCTTCCAAAGGAACCTATTATACAAATTCCAAGGTGCCAACACTTTTTGAATCCTATTGGGAGTCAAAAACTCTACTGCTTTTCTCTCTCTAAATTTTCTCTACCAGCCAAATTCAATCTCTCTCAATTAAGAATTAAAATCAAACAGAAAAAATTCAAGATAAAAATAAAATTCTCTTCATCAAAGTCTCAAGCCTTTAATTACTCTTACTTGTAAAAGCTTACAAAGCTTACTTTACCTTCGTCATACCTTACTTTCACCCAAAAAAACTGAAAATTAGAATCCCAATTAGTTAACATGAGCTTTGTGAATCCAACTTCTTTTGCCATTCCTATTAAATATTACAACATGCTCATCTCTTTTCTTGAATAAAGTATTAGTAAAAACAAAATCGTACGCTAAAGCAAAATCTAATATGGCTCTACATTCTTCTTCAAGTGTATTAAGTCTTTTAAGTCATTCCAGAATTTATCTTTAGAGCCTATATCTAAACCTACTTGAAAAGCATAGACACTTATAATATTAAAAATCTTAATATCAATAATAATCTTAAGTGCTATAATTCTATCTTCAACTCTATTAACTTTTACAACATTATCTTTCAAACTCTTATCTATAATTACACCTACACCATTTCTAGTGCGGCTCTTACCAAAATACCAAAGTTTAAAACCTAAGTTATCAATCTCTTTAGCCTTTTCTCCAACCCATTTAGTTCTTGAATACATAAGATATTTATCTTTCTATGAATCATAATATCAACTAATTCCATTAATTTACCATTGAGAGTACCTATATTCTAAGATCATTTCCTATCCATCGTAAAACACATTCCATTTAAATTTACGAGGGAATGTGAGTTATTTGACACCATCATGCCACAAACATGTAATAAATTTCATCTGAACGCCCCACTTCTAATTCATTTACAGTTGTACTTTCTCAAACAATAAACTTTGTTGGTAGTCACAATTATTCAAGAGAACACATTTTTTATTCAAATAACCATTTACTATGCAAAAGAAAGCATCACTAATTCTTAAGGTATAACTCTATTACCCATTTATAGATTAAGCTATAATGATTAGCTTCACATTAGTTATCAATTAGGAAATTTGGATGCTCATCAGTATCAACATCAACAACTTTAACAACTTTTTGGGGACAACTTTATAAATCGCCTTTTCCAATTAATCATATTGGGTGCTAAATGAGCTATTTAAATCTTTTTTTCCCCACTAATCTTTTAACCAACTTTTAGCTATATCACATTTACTCTCATCTTTTTCTTATTCCTCATATATTCTCTTCACATATTATTGGTACATTATTGCCCTATATTGTACAGGCCCAAATCATCTATGCTTTTTTTACCGTGTATCTTCAATATATGCTACTCTCATTATCTCTCTTAGTTAATCATTTTTTACTTTATCGATCAATATTTTGCCATACATCCATAATAACATTATCTATTTTACCAAACACAACTTGGCTATCAATGGCTCTAATATTGATGGTTTGATTACAACATCAAAATTAATTAGCCTCGCATAATAACACTTATTAACCTCTCATATTTTGCTCTATAAGAGGAAGGACGACCAAAAGAAAATTCATGGATGAATTATAATAATATATTTATAATAACATAACCATAACTATGAACTTTGCAAGGTGATAGAAGAATGTCTAAATTATGCTAAGATAACTTAAATTGAGTGCATTGCTTGAACAGGTACCTATACGTCTATTTTACCAAATGTATTCTGTCAGAACCCCACCAATAATCCATTAAAAGTAGTAGATCACACAAATCTGACACGGAGTAGATTGATAGAAATACCATTAATAATTTCATCATTCAAATTCAAAAACCTTTCTCAAAATTATAATGACCTATAATATTCACAGAATCATTCCAAAACCAATGAAACACGTATATACAACATCACAATATAATCGAGAACCAACTCAAGATTGGAATTTTAATATATAAGAATGCTTGAAGCGTCTATGAGAATTCACCTAGTTCAATATCAAGCACCCTCGGGGCGATTGGTTAGACTATGACAGCTCATTTCAAATTAAAGCTGGCTCCATCAAATGTAATTGTTTTAGAAATTTGTAACATGTTTTGTGCTCATATATCCAAATACAAATGGTTCTATGCTGTCGGCCGCTGAAAAGTGCGTTTAAGATTTAATTTAATGTATAAGTATATATATATTGATTTGGAAAATAGAACTTTAAATTTTAAAAATGAGAATGAGAATGGACGGATCTCATTCGTTTAGCAGTTTGAATGAACAAGCGTGATATCGCAAGTAACGCATCTGTTCCGAAGAATAGACACCCTACTTAACGATATCGCATCGATCGAATAAACTGCGAATTCATGACATCCGTTCCAGTACTGCGAACCTTTATGTGGACGGATGAATTCCCTTATTTAATACAATACGATTAAATAGGGTTTATATTACATGGGATTTTTAAAGCTCCTTATAGAGGCAAGCCCCTATAGTTAATCACCCCTCAAATGATCGAAATCACTTGAGAGAACTCTCGATTTAGATCCGGGGTTTCTATCTTCATGAAATCAAGGGTAGGGTTTTCAACGAAGTGTGACAATAGGAAATCCAACAGGTGAAAGGCGCAAATGTAGAACATTTATTTTCCAGAGTCAAAGAAAAGAGAGGTAGAGGATGTCGTGGATCTCGAGGAGAAACTCGATGACTTCCCAGACTATCCTATGGTTGGGCTTTAAATTTTGGAAATGAATTTATTTAAGTTTCAATCCTGTCAATTAATTATAGGGATTACATTTGCATAATATCCGATTATGCAAACAACCTGGAAAATAGGAGGATTTACGTCGTATCGGACGACGACTTCGGAATCCTAAGTGAGTTAGGGCTTATATTGCACAACAAGGTTGTGCAAAGGCCTAAAAGAACAAGTGAGGATTTATGTCGCAGTCAAGTGAGGCTCACTTTCAAGTCCTATAGCTTGTTGTTGTACTAGGAATGATTTTGCTGATGTCGACACGGGTTTCATTGTTGACGATGGCCGTCTTTGCCTCGAAGTCATGCTCCGTGCTTCACGTCGTAGCAAAGTTGCAGTTTAGATTTAGGTTAAAGTGAACATGCAAATCGTTTTATTTCATCTTATTATTATTATCGTTTTTTTTTTTGTTGCAAGTGTGAGTGTGTCTTCATGATGATGAGAGCGATAGTAAAAGGGAACGGGAAAAACGTGTATATCTTACGATAAACGATAGCATGCTTTACACTAAACGGGAGTAGGTACGAAGAAAAGTAAAGACGTCTTACTGTTAACAGTAAATATGCACTGTAATGTGAAAGTATGCTGTGCTTAATCTTAGCTAAGCAATCTGAGGAAAGTAAAACGTCTACTGCTAACGATATATATGCTAAAAAGTAAAGCGAGTAAAGCGATGAAATAAAAGAAGTACATGATCTACAAATGTACTGTAGAAGTGCTCATTACTGCGGCGTATTGTTACTCGTTTATTATTATCACTTTATTGTTTCCTGCGAAAATGCATCAGACAAAGCAAACGAGAGTGAACGTAGTAAGGAAAACCTGACTAAGTGCGCTACCGTACGTGTAGGGAAAATAAGGTGCAAAATCCGACGGTAAATCCATAAAGAAAAAGGCGAAAGAAAGAAAAAGAAACCCGAAAGAAAAGCGAAAGAAAGCAAAGAAAATCGAGAAAGAAGAAAAAGAAATCCCGTAGGAAACCTCGTAGAAATCGCGAACGAAAACAAAACAAAGTCGTAGCGAAAACCACAAAAACACCGAAAGAAAAAACTCACAGATGTCCCGCTAAACTCACGGCGAACCGTAAGAAAGCCATGGGACACCTGTAAAAGGACCATAAGCATCAAACTTAGGGTAGGCTCAGAGCTAGGTCGTGTGCTTCCCGCTCTTGAATAGGAGTTGCCGACCTACACCTACGGAAGGCGATCCCGACATCGATCCGACGATGACTAACTACGGACCTTTATAAATTTTTAATTTCTTGATTTTTGTAGCAAAAGCTATTGTTTAATTTTCATGCAATCTTCATTTCATTTATATTTTGTATTTTCGACAAGCAAAAGAACATTTCTTTTAAATTTCAATTTTGTAACATTTCATAAAGTAGTGCAGTCCACAGGTTAGTCACCCTAATCGAGTTGGGATCACTAACATCCTAAAGGTGTCGGAGGCAACGAGTCCTATCAAGAGTCGGCGAATAGTATCGCCGATCCCTCCTATAAGCACACGATGGGCAATACGATCACCACCTAACCCCTAAGCCATATAGCTTACGGCCTTGCTTGATGGCCCCACATATAGCAAAAGGCTATACATGCACGCTTATCCGTCCTACATAAGCGTGTGATTTAGGCCAAGAAACAAGGAGAAAACAAAGGACGTGGGGGCAAGGAAAGGAAAGAAGGGAGACAGCCCACCTAACACAAATGTCGTAAAAGAGGTGAACTGGTTCCCAACGCCAGTCAAAACACGTAAGTCATCCCAGACTCCTGGCCGTCCTTACACGACCTACAAAAGACCTAAAGAAGTATTGACACTCACGGAGAGGATGAGGACTAGACCCCTAGGGAACACACCCCTTCTCCCAAGTAACAGCTGTAAAAGCATGATAACAGACTTAAGACTACTGACCAAGCACCTAGACTCTAGAACACTGCTAAGGAAAGCTAGACTCGACCAGAGAAAACAACCCTGTAAAGCTGACACAAATACCTGGATCGGAATTTGAATGCCACAGTAAAACCCAGGTAAAAGTGAAGACAACATACCAAAAACAAAGCAAAAACTGCAGCACCAAAAGGAGTAAAGCCAGCCCATTCAAAGGGCAAAACCGAGCATCAAAGGGGGCAAAACCAGCCCATTCAAAGGGCAAAAACCAAGAGCACCAGGGGCGAAAATAGGGCCCAGCTAGGGGCAAAACCAGCCCATTCAAAGGCAAAAACCAAGAGGCAAAAGACCACCAAAACAGCCTATCAAGGGGCAAACTCGAGAGACCAAACAGGGGCCAAAACCGAGAAGCAAAAGCCACCAACACAGCCACATAATTCTCAAAACCGAGAGACAGCAATGCCAAAACCAAGCAGCACAACAGTGCCCAAACCACCCCCAACTCCTCCACTTATGCAGTAATTAAACAATGTGCCTTTCAAAATGTGTTTTCGATGCTTAAGCTTTCAAATAGATGCACAAAATTCCAACTTGCACAAATAACATTTGAAACCAAATTTTCAAATCTAATACTTGCACGGGATTAAACAAACATGAGATTTGGGAGCATGCTTTTCAATCCCTCCTATACAACCAAGTAAAGCAAAGCCGATAACATGAATCGAAGAGGGAGTACGCCTCTCCAAAGTAATTAATCAGAATGAAACTAATAACATGAATCGGAGAGGGAGTACACCCCTGCTCACCTCAAGCCTTTTAAATTAAGTCCCGACACTTCACATTTTGCAAAATAGAGGCTTAAGATGCCTTGTAAATTTCAGATTTTCAAAACATAAAGGCTCCTGCTCTTCAAACATTTAAATCCCAAGCAAATGAGAGGAACAAACATGTTGATACACAAGGGATTTGCATGAGGATTCCAAACTTTCAAGTAAAGAAGCATGCCGCTTTAAATTACAAGCCTACAATTGTATTTACATGTTACATGGGCAATGCTATCACATTAAAGAGATAAAACAAATAGGGGCTATAGGACTTGCAAAGTGCAACATGAATCAACCTTCATTTCCTTCATTTCCTTTCTCTTTTTTCTTTTTTTTTTATTTTTTTATTTTTTTATTTTTTTGAAATAGAAAGAGAACAAGAGAAATTTCACAGCCAACATATATCTTCAAGCATCTAGCTAAAACATATTATAAGGAGAGTGTAGCATGCTATTTTAAACCATAAAGCCAAAATCTCCCCAAAATGCCAAGCACATTCAATGCCATTTTATGAGGAGGTGAAAGAAATAAAGGACTTGAAGACATTTGCAAAGTAAGAACAACACAATACCACATCTCTTCCTTTCCTCTCAAAGGCAAAGCAAGTCTACCACATGCCTCAAGCCAAACAACATACCGTATGCATTTAGATGGCCACAAATAAGAATCAAGTGGCATGCATGAAAACCTTTACATATCCGCTGCAATTTAGGTGTTAGAGACGAAAGCAAACAACCATGTATGTGAACCTTCCGCATTAAGAGACTATATATGCAAGCATCCAATGGTGAGCATTCATATTTCAGAGAGATATATAAATGTGAAATAAAGAAGATATGTTATTCACATATATGCAGATCTAAGAATCCTCTAACTGATGGATTGCTAAGCATGAATACGCCATCGTGACCATTTAAGCTCTAGAAAAGGAGTGAGGATTTATATGCAAACATGCATTTTATGATGAAACCATGAGGAGATCACTTACCTTCAAATGCTCAACAAATCAGAGAAAATTTTTCCAACAGCAAAGCTTCAAAAGGAAACCCCAAAGCTTCTGAAGCAAAGTCAAAAGAAGCCCAAGAACAGACCCGGGAAATATTTCAGCAGCACTTCCCCCTCACACAAGATTTCGGCCAGCCCTAAAACCAACAGAGCAAGGAACCACAACACAAACTGGCAGCACCTTCCCACTCTCAGAAAATTTCGGCCAACCTTTCATCCCTCCCCCAAGTGGGGTTTTTATAGCCAGAGGAGAGGAGGACAACATACCTTGGCCTTACCTGGGCGATGAGCCGGATGCGACAAGGAGCGGAGCGTGGCGACAAGAATCGCGGCAGAGAGCGTGGAGGCGTGGCGACAAGGCGTGGAAGCTTTAGGCAGAGGGGCAAAGCTTTACCAGAGGAGCGTACGAGGAGGGGACCTCGAGGAAGCTTCGCGACAAAGAAGAGGTGAGGGCTGCTCGGCGAGGAGTTCGGTCGGGCTAGGGCTTCGCTCGTGACTGAGAGGAGACGGGATCGCGGGGTGAGGGCTCGCGATCGAGTCGAAATGGAGAAAGGCTCGGGCCGAAGAGGTGTGAGCGGCGTGCGTGGGTTTAGATATTTAAGGTTTTAAATGAGAAGAAATCTTATTTTATTAATTTATTTTATTAAACGTGTCGAATTTCGTGTCGTTTACCCGCACTCGAAAACATAGCAAATTATATGTCCCTCCCTAGCAAATTCGGCGTCCCGGACGCATCGGCGCAGTCCATTTCGCGATCCGAGGTCGTTCGGACAACTTCGTCGTCGGTCGGGTCGAAAGTGTGTCACATTTCGACCCTTCTGAAATTCTGACTTGGTGTCGATCGTCTCGGCATCCTGACTTTGACTTTGATCCGCCGCGGAGAACTGAAAGCGTCGAGGCCGCAAACGAAGAATTTGTGCGCAGTGGTGCAAGAAACGTGCACAAGGTTGTCCTAGGGTCCGGTGGTCCTATGGGAACTCGCTTTGGACTCCTAACGTCAATTCCAACCTGCTATGAGCTAGAGGTACGGAATTTCGTCCGGGATTCCAAAAGAGTAAAGAGGTGGTTTCAAACGTTCTAAAACGAGGTAGGCCCACTGCTAGGAATCTAAGATCGTCGGGGAAGCTCGTAAGGCTAGAACCCTAAATCCTAGGAGGAAAACTAAACCTCGACAAAAGTGAGGTCAACATATGCATGCTAACAAACAAACAAAAAATAAATATATCATACAAGGAGATATGCAGTAGACATGGCAGCATACACATTATAATCAATGTTTTAAATGCCAACAATCCTCAAGGTAAGGTGGAGAAAAAATTCAAACAAAATTATTTCAAAGCTTTGAAGCACGAAAGTTGATATACAATATTATAGAGAATAAGTGGATAAAATATTAGTTTGTTCATTCCTTCAAAGCATTGAAACACAAAATTACCTAGAAAACAATTAGAAACTTTAAAAAATGTAAACTTAAACTTTTTCATTTAAAGAGTGGGAGGATGGAGCAATCCGTGTCACTTCACTTTCCATAGTAAGCACATAAAATCGTAACACTTTCTTCTATTTAAGCACATGAATTAATGGTGCCTGTTTTCCCTAATTTAGCAAATAAATCTATCACACCTTTCATTCATTATTTAGCAATCCTAAAAATTTCATAAATCCCCTCTCACACGATGATAAAGCTCTATCATTTCAAGTTTGTTAAAATATTCTTTAATATAAAAATGCAAATCCTTTGATAAATATGATAGCGAGTTGACTTCGCATTTAAAGCTAGAAAGCATAAATTAACCAACTTTCTAGTTCTCCTTAATAAAAAATGCATGTACCTCCACATGTTTGGTTTGATCATATTATACTAGATTATAGGTAAAGTTGTTGGTAGACTTATTGTAATAGTATATTTGTTTAAGTCCTTTTCATTTAATTTTTTAGTATAATTTTAATCCACAAAAATTCACAAATGCTAAGCAAATACTCTGAATTTATATTCAACACTTCACCATGAGATGATATATTACTTCAACAGGTTACCAAATTTCTTCCCAATAGTGCGCAGTAACTTGAAATGAACCTCACATTCATTAATGATCGCACGTAATCAACATCAATATAATCTTCATTTTGCATGATTTTATATATTCTATACAGAATCCTTTTTTTAGAATTTAATTCTAAATATTTGATAATTCTATAAGTAACTTGAAGGAGAATCTTTTTTATTATGCATGAGTTGACTTCAAATTTTACAACAAAAGTGGCCTTAGAATAGGTGTGTGATAGATCAAGTTTTGACCTGGTTTTGTTGAAGTTTTAAAGGACCTGGAAGCAATCATATTTGTTTCCCTAAAAAAATCTGAAGTATATTTTATGTTGAGATAAAGATTTTTAATAGTGACATAGCTACTCTATACTCAAGAAGTATGCAAGCATACCTGACTTCTTTGATTTAAGGGTGCGTTTGTTTCGACTGTGTATGTATGAAATTTCAGTTCAAAAGCTGCTGAGGAAAGTCTGTTATTTAAAAGCTAGTGTTTTAGAAGAAGTTGATATGTTTGAAAAATTCTATTTCGAACGTGTTGTCTATGGATAAATATCTGAAATACTCATCTGATCAAATTATATAGAGTACATAATTTTTATAGATGTATGTAATTCTCATATCTAAGTATGAGCTTGTTTTTATTTTTTATATTTTTATATTATAATTCAATACGTTATAAAAAAAACTCAATAAATGATTAAAGACATCAATCATTTGTGTAAATAAAAAATCAGCTAATATTTTAAGGATTGGATTTGAGACCATTTTTATCTGAAATAAATAAATAAATAATATACTAATAATAAAGATGTGCTTGCTTTTAACTCCTCTTTGTCTCAACAATTGGAAATAAAGGAATTAATATAATAGGACAAAGCAACAGGGAAACAAACTGGATTACCCTAAGATTAATTTAATAAAATACATTCAACAAACCCGCGAGAAACAATCGCATAGGTAATTCGTAATCCACTTATATATAATTATATAAAAGTTGGTAATAAGTAATCTACTTACATGGGTAATCTGTAATCCACCTTAGAGGAAAACAGGGAAACAAATTGGCTACAAGTATGGGTAAAACAAGGAATTTTGTTCGAGCAAATCAAATGCGCGAAAGCGTGACGGAAACGCACGAATGCGCGAATCAAAGGCACGTTCGGCGAACGAGGCTGACATAAACGGGGCCTAAGACTCTAAGGTAATTTTTTTCTTAGAAAATTCATTTTTGTAACGTTATCATATGTAACAATGACATAATAAGAATTTCAAATTTTTTTTGTCAGTTAAATGTTCTATAAATAGTTTATGATCTCTTTAGTTTTATTTAAATCTCCTTCCATACATAGCTTCTATAAATTTTTCAAACTATGCTTAGGGATTGTTTAATACAATATAATGCCTTTTTTAATCTATACACTTTACTTTCTATGAAATAATTGTTGAATCTTAATGGAGGATTCAATTAAATTTCTTCAGCATCCTCATGTTAAAATGCACTTTTATATTATATTATGCATGACCCATCCAAACTTAACAGCCAAAGAAATCATGATGTGAATTATATACATTTTAGCAACAAAAGCAAAAGTTTATTAGAAATCTATTTCATAAGATTGAGTATATCTTTTTCTACTAAGCTTATTTTATACCATTCCATGCTTCCATCTATTTTATATTTTAATGAAAAAATTCACTTGCAGCATGTAATACTTTTTTCCTTTTGGTGGCTCAAAAATCAACCGGGGGTAATTATTTGGTGGAATTAAATATATAGCACTTGAAACTTTGCTATTTACAAAACTAGAACATTCTTTCACCCCTCTTTCAAATTCTCACTCAAATATCAAAATGCACGATAAAACTCCAACCTATATTTTCCATTTATATAAAATTCCCAATGATTGATCGTAGTACAGATAAATGCATTGGGTTGGTAGTTCAATAAAATAAGCTAGGTGGTAGTTTTGTACATAGCAAAGTTTTGAGTGCTATGCATGTAATTATCAAACAATTTTTAAAGGCATTCAATTATTTTCTATTGCCATCCATCACATTCTAACTTTTAAATGTATCAAATAGGATTTGTGGAAATTTAGTGGCGTTGGAGCAGCTATTTCTAAGAAAAACATTATATGTAAGAAATTTTTTTCAAAAGTATATGTACAAGAGAGGCTTTGGTTGGGCTTTATCCTTCTTGTATAAACTTTAGAATGTTTAGTAATATTAGTATGTATTGTTCTTGCAATAGTGTAATTAGGGTGTCCAGGGAGAAGATATTATGTTCATCAACTATTTATTCCATTTGACTAAAAGTTCCCTCACTGGAGACAAATTTGGATGAACATTTTTCTTTTCTTTTTTTTTTTTTTTTTTGAAAAGGATACTTATCTTGAAGTTTCATGATTGTTATGAGTTTAAATTTGGGAGTTTCAAGCCTTGCCATTCTTATTCCTTTTTCGATTCGAGAGAGGGCCTCATTCACAAATGATAGATTTCTCCTGATCAAGTTTTGAATGCGAACATGATCAAAATCATTATTGAGTACGACAAAAAAAATCAAGCACTCTTCATCGTCTTGTAAATTTGAGAAGCAGCATCATGACTACACATTATCTTGAATTTTTTATAGTAATCTAATCTAGCCAATAGACATTCATTGCATTAAAATATTCAATAGCAGAAATGTTTAACTTGCTTGGTTGTTGAGAGCTTTTTCTTGCTCTCACAGATGAAATGATATTTTTAACCTTTAAGTTTGTTTGATAGATCATCAAATGTATTTTTTAATTGTCAGGAATATATATGGCCCACTGATTTCAAACATCATGGTGTTTCATGATTATCATAATCATGAAATTCACTTAATCCCAAAGTGCAAACATCAATTCTTTCAAATCTAAAGGATTAAAAAGATGAATTTTTTTTTCCATTCAAAAAAAGTCTCAACATTTGAGACCCCTATTGGTAATTCTCTTTTTTTTTCATTCAAATGATATTGGGTTTGTAGCACCTTAAAAATTCTACATTCGTCTGTTTAACCATTGATGATGGCCAACATTTTGGAATGGAAGTAAAAAAAATTAGACATGACTAGGAGAATAAAGAAAGAGAGATAAAAATAAAGTTAGAAAAAGGACCTTAACTTTGCTTTGATACCATATAAAATAAGAAGCGGCTAGAATTTTTATTTTGTTCATTCACCTTTGGATATTTATACATAAAAATTACCTAATAACAATTGAAAATTTACTAACTACAAGGAAATAAAAAATTAAAACTAAATCTAAATTTCTATCTTAGCCAGTAGGAAGATGGAGCAATCTGTAGCACTCTTTTTATTTAAGCATATGAATCTGTGGCACTCCTTTCCTGTTAAACACATGAATTCATGGCATTTCTCTTTCTATGTTAAGCGCATGAATTCGTGACACATATTATTTTTATTATTTATCACATAAATTCATGACTACTTTCATTTCAACAATCTTAATATTTTCAATAAAAATACTTTTAAGTTAAATTAAAACTACATATCAATAAGTTATCAAGTGTACTTAATTTGTGTAGGTATCGGATAGTCGGGTTGATCAAAACCTTAGAACAACAACAACAAGTTTTTATCCCACTAAGTGTGGTCAGCTACATGAATAATTTTTTCTATATTATTTCCTATTGAGTATCATATTTTCATTGAATTCTAATAAATTAAGATCATTTTTATACAACATGACCATATTTTTAGGTCTACCTCTACCTTTCTTAATATAAAGTGAATCTAAAACATCTCCTCTCCTAACCAGATTATCAAATGGTTGACGTTCAATGTGAACAAACCATTTAAGACGACTCTTTCTAATCTTGTCTGCCATTGAAGCTTCAACAAACCTTTCACGAATATATTCATTTCTCATCTTGTCTCAGTGTAAAGCCACTCATCATTCTCATCTCAGAAAAACTTAACTTAATTTTATGCTTCACTTTTATAAGCCAGCATTTTGCGCCCTAAAGCATTGCAGGTCTCACCACCATCTTATAAAATTTTCTTTTTCTATCACGTAATAGACCAGCTGCATTTTTCCACTTTACCATCCAACTTGAATTCTACTAATAACATCCCTATCTATATCACCATAACTTTGAACAATATACCTGAAAGATCTAAAATGGTCATTTCCTTTTAATGCTTTGATCACATATTATTACAACCATGACACTAGATCTACTGCTATTAAAATTACATTCCATCTATTCAGTTTTAAATCTACTCAAAAGAAGGCATTTAGACTCTAAAGTATACCTTCATAATTCAAGCTTTTCCTGAAGTTTTTCTCTAGACTTATCCACAAGAAGTAAATCACCAACAAAAACCATACACCAAGGTACATCCTCTTGTAAATGTCCACTAAGAGCATTCATAAATAAAGCAAAAAGACATGGGCTTAAAGCTAATCCCTGATGTAATCCAACTGAAACAGGAAAATGCTTGGTCCATCCTCCTCCTATTCGAACACAAGTAGCAGCTCTAGTATACATATCTTTAATGACTCGAACACAAGTCATATCAACATTTACCTTTTCTATAAGTCTACAAAGTAATTCTCTTGGAACTTATCGTAAGCTATTTCTAAATCAATAAAAACATACGTAGATCATCCTTACTCTCCGTATACTTCTCCATTAAACATCTCAATAAGGGTATAGCTTCCATGGTAAACTTGCCAGGCATAAATTCAAACTGGTTATGAAAAATCTTTGTATCACGTCGTCACCTATGTTCAATAACTCTCTTCCATAATTTTAATATGAAACATTAATTTAATTCCTCTATAATTTGCACACAATTGTGCATCACATTTTCTTAGAAATGGGACCAAAATACTCTTTCTCCACTCCTCGGGCATTTTTTAGTTTTAAAAATAATATAAAAGATTTTAGTAAGCCAAGAAATTTTCAAATATCCTAAATATTTTCACATTACTATTGTGAAACCATCTGATCCTACTGATTTTTCACACTTGATTTTCTTTAAAGCCCACTCAACTTTCTTTTTTACTCATGCGACAGCAAAAAAAAAACTTCTCTTATTATTAACAATATTAAGATCATTAAAGTCGATCATATTTTCAAAAACTTCATCGAAAAGTTTATCAAAATATCTCACTCACCAATATTGAATATCTTCATCTAAGAAAAATATTTTTTAACTTCTTCTTTAATACACTTTACTTGAATTAAATCTTTATTTTTTATCTCTTTGTTTGGCTCGTTTATATATATATATATATATATATATATATATATATATTTGAAGGTAACTCCCCTGGTAGAAAATACCAGAGGGAGGGATATATTCATATAAGAGCTATTACAAAACTCTTAAAAAAGGGAGACCCAACAAGTCACTTTCCAACAAAAAGGAAAGGTTACTAGGTACAATTGAACTAACAACAGAAAAATCATAGTTTAAACCAAGTTCAGGCTAACTAGGCAGGCCTGCCTATTCCCTCTCTATGTATGAAAAGAAAATGAGTATATAAAATACTTGGATAGTTGTTGAATTTTCATAATCCACTTGATCACATGTCATGGGCAACTATGCTTTTGAGAAATGATATCAAGTATAAGTTGTGAATCCGATTCCACAATAACTCTTATCCAGTTGGTATTGTTTAGCAATAAATAGAGCCCGATAAACTGCAATAGCTTCAGTTTCAATTGCATCCTGAGCAATTGTAGGAGCGCAGAAATAGAGTAAACAATGCCCTTGCCAATCTTCGAAATATATATATATATATATATATATATATATATATATATATATATATATATATATATATATATCTTTCACCCTCTTTAATATTTATTATATTTTGTTAATATCACTAAAAACATAATTCTTGGTGTCACAAATAATTCTCTTAGCTCTCTACGTACCACCTTATCCTAATTCTCTAAACTTTTATATTTAAATCAATTTTTCTAACAAAAATTCTTATATTTTATCTTTTCTAGCACATTATTATTCCGCCACAAAATATTTTTATTTATAAAAATTTTTTCTTTTGATTTTTCAAGTACATCTTTTCTCACTTGTTTAATAGTGTTTGTTACTTTATCTCACTTACAATTAGCTTCTTCATGAACATCTCAAATCATAAAATTTTAAAGTTTGCTCATAGAAATAATTTTATTTGTCTTTTAAGTACTCTCATCTAATTCTATGGCAATGTTTCATTGTATTTTTTATCTTCCAACTCTTCATCATCTTTTCAAAAACTTCATCGAAAAGTTTATCAAAATATCTCACCCACCAATATTAAATATCTTCATCTAAGAAAATTACTTTTTAATTTCTTCTTTAATACACCTTACTTGAATTAAATCTTTATTTTTTTTTTCTCTCTTTGTTTGGCTAGTTTATATATATATATATATATATATATATATATATATATATATATATATATATATATATATATATATATATATATATATATATATATATATATATATACACGTATATCTATATATCTTTCACTCTCTTTGGTATTTATTATATCATGGTAATATCACTAAAAACATAATTTTTGGCGTCACAAATAATTCTCTTAGTCTCCCTACAGATCACCTTATATTTTTCCCAATTCTCTAAACTTTTACATTTAAACCAATTTTTCTAATAAAAATTTTTATACTTTATCTTTTTTACCACATTATTATTCCACCACAAACTATTTTTATTTATAAAAATTTTTTTCTTTTGATTTTTCAAGTACATCTTTTCTCACTTGTTTAATAGTGTTTGTTATTTTATCTCACTTACAATTAGCTTCTTCATGAACATCTCAAATCTTAAAATTTTAAAGTTTGCTCATAGAAATAATTTTATTTATTTCTTCTAAGTGCCCTCATCTAATTCTATGGCAATGTTTCATTGTATTTTTCATCTTCCAACCCTTCATCTTAAAATCTAAAACTAATAATCGATGTTGATAAAAAACTTAGAAGTTATTGCCAAAGTCTTTGATTCAAATATGGCATATATCATAACAAGTCTCAACACACAAACTTTGGAAGAGCAAAAAAAAAAAGAACTCAGTTTGTCAAAAACACACCAACAATAAGATTAATCAAGCATTATTTCGTTAGCATAAAAATAATCATACAAAATACTGTCACATTAATGTAACACCAATTAGACACCAGCCATTGATTATCCAACGTAAACCAAGAATTTATTAAACCAAAAACAGCTTGCATCTATACCATTTATGTTGATATACATAAATACCACCAATAAATGGTATCAATGTGTTTTTCTCCCTTTTTTAATTGTTGGGTCCAACACCTTATTAGTCTTTAGATTCAAGATGGTCATAGTTGATTTTCATTAAAAATATGAAATTTCTATATGAATTACTAAGTTTTGTCAATTTTCACAAAAATCTAACCATTCACCAAGCATATAAGAAAACGAGTGATCATAAGACATAAGAGTTCACATAAAAACCTAGCTTTACTTATATATTCCACCAATCATGACCATCAAATAAATTTTAATTATCATCAATTACCAAAGCTCTAAGCATTGAAACTCAAACCTATGCAATCAAAACAATTCTTCAATAAAATTTTAATCCATATAATTGATATTAAAATGATTTTGAAATAATTTACATTAGGAAGGCTTCTAGTTTCAATCTAACTAAATAAAATGGATGATTTTAATTTTCAATTTGGAAGCCTTACATTAAATAAAAGAATGCTTGCAGCAACGTATGCTGGTTAGAATATATGTATCTTTATGTAATTGTGAGTTGGTGCAAGAATGACTCTAAGATTGGAGAGAGAATTTAAATCATGCAAATCATTGCACTCAACAAGAGAGCATACGACCGAAAAAATTGATCCAACATTATGGTGAGGTTCAAGAAAAGCACAACCATAAACTTCATAGTTGTATGGCAAAGAGCATCAAAATTGTGGCTCTTTAAACTTGTTCAATTTCAAAAAGTGATGCCAAAAGTCACATTAAGGGACATTATGTTAAAAAAACCTTCCTATCAGCGGTTGGTTACCTGATTGCCTAAATTCCTAGTCAAAATTGCTCCAACTTCCTCATTTAACTTAAATAGCTATAAACAGGAGGAAATTGAAAGTATAATCATCGCTTTATAATAGAAAACCATAAAAAGAGTGATTATCAATTAAATTATTCATTAAAAGAAAACTCTTCAAGAGGTGCTTCTCATCTGTCATTATATTAAACATCATATTCATTGAATCATACATGTTCTATCAGAAATCTCTAGGAATTTTGCGCAATGCCAACTAAACATGGAAGGAAAGAAAAAACATGAACTATTTAAATCAAATTAAAAAGCACAAAAATGAAGCAAGGCAACATACCTTAAATATGTTCTCATTTTCAATGCTCCAACAACATCTGAACGAATGATTTGCCCATTGCTGTTGACAAGAATATTCACACTCTCTACAACATCCAGGAAAACCTATGAAACAAAAGCAGCAACTTTCTCAAGACAATAACATGGGGAAGAATAATAAAATTACATCCTCAAAAACAGCTAGGAGACAACCTACTTCATTTTTCTTGTACTTTATCCCTTCACTACGCCAAGACACTGCGTTGGTTACAGCCATTGGTGGTCTTTGTGTGACTTCCATCCTGTAAGCATCTGTCTTTATAAACTCACTAAGAATTTTAGCTTCTGTATACTGAGGGTATCCAAAGTCCATCATTTCATCAAGTAATTCATACTGCAGAGGTCATACGACGGATTCCCATCACATAAAGTTATACAACTGAAATTTACAAAATAAGAATCATTTTCTCACCACTACAACAAAATTATCTCTCAGCGATTCCTCCTCTAGCTCTTCAAAATAGTGCTTGAAAACCTAAGAAAGACACAAGATGAGATCCATACTCTTTAACCAGAAATCTATCTCTGAAGAGAAGGATAAATCAGAGGCACAAGCGTCCAATATACATGGACGAACTCACATCAATAACTCGATGTAGAAAGAGAAGTATGCTCGCAGCATTACAGTTCTGCCTCGCAGCAGTCATCAAGAAAACATTATTGTGCTGGATGAACATGTAGGTCACTCCATTATCGTACACCACCGGATCGTGCGAATCCGGATCCACCTGCCAACAATTGAACATCTCAACAAAAATCTATTCACCCAACTTCAATCAAAGAAAATATGCAATGGAACATAAACAATGGGCATCCGCTCGCACGAGGAGCCTAATCGAGTAGGAGCCGAAAGAATTAGACCCGATCTGCTGAAACTCATCGGCGGATAGCTCGATAGGATAAGAGAAGGTGGGAAAAGAAACAGGATGTCACCTCCTTTTCAATAAGCTTGGTAAAAAACCGCTCGGCCTGGACAGCGGAGACGTCTCCGCGGTAGTCACGCCAGACGAGAACGCGGCCTTTGATGTCGAGTAGGAAGAGCGCTGATACGGCTCCGGCCATAGCCGCACGCCGCTCACGGCTCACGCCGGGGTAGTTAGGGTTCACTGTGGTCGGATCTGTTGGTTGATCACCATTGCCCTCCAGCAGCTCCGGGAGGTATTAGTGCTTCAACGGCAAATTCCTGAATTATTTTTTGTTTCTTTGGGCACTTCCTGAATTATATTAGGAGATAACTCAAGTAACATTAAAAAATATGTAGGAATAGCCGTTATGTTGGCATCCCCGTGTTGTAATTAAGAGTCTATTTGGAGCAGCTGCAGATAGTAAGCTGATTAAAAATAATTTGTTGATAAGTTAGGTGTGGTAGCTATTATAAATTTTTATTTTTGTAGAAAAACTAGACCACAGTGAAAAAACTACCAATACGCATACATATGTGCGGTGTGAAAATGTTGTTTTCAGCATTTTAAATACGTATAAACTGTCAAAACACAGTTTATCCAAACATGTCTGTTGCGTTTTCAAAACGCAACCGCACCAAATAAACTACCCCAAACGGGCCCTAAAAGTTCTCATATGGTGAAGAATACAGGGGGTTAGCCTATGAAAATAGTTTTATAATAAGACTTAAAATATGAGTGCTCTCACATATAAATAAATTGAATTAGTAGATTTTATGACTTATAGGAAAATAAATATCTTATGCATTCATAGAACCAAATAAATTGGAGAAAATGCTAAGGAGAATGATAGTTTAGGTTTTATACTTTGTTTTTCAGGTATGAGTCAACTAAAAATTATTTAGATGTAATTTTAGATAAGAAATTGAAAAAATAACATTGTAAAAATTAGTAGAATTATAGATAGAATTGTAGTTCTAAATAATATTATTGATATTAAGATTCTTAACATTATAAGTGAGTGCGCTCCCCAAATAGATTTTAATATATGTTTGAATGAAAAAAATTTTGATGGTTATAGTTTTGGAGGGATAATTGAATAAGATTAAGTCATATTAAATTTTGTTTTAACTTATGAAATTATTATTGTGAATACTTTATTTAAGAAAAAAGATGAGCATATTATCACTTATAAAATGTATCGAATAAAACATTATCTCATTATTTTCTTATGAGAAAAAATATATTGCCAAATTTATAAGCATTATAAGGCATTCCAAGTGAAAATTTAAATATCTAACATCGATTATTGGTTTTGGATTTTAAGATGAATTAGAAGATGAAAAATATTATGAAATATTGCTATAAAATTAAATTATGACACTTAGAAGACAAAATAAATTTATTTTAATGAGTAAACTTTAAGATCTTAAATGTTTTGATGTTCAAGTAAAAACTAATACTATATGAGATAAAGTCACAAGTATTATTAATCAAGTACAGAAGATGCTTGGAGAATCAAAATGAAAAAAACCTAACAAATAAAAATAGTTGGTGGTTGAATTATAATGTGCAAGAAAATATAAATAAATAAGAAATTTTCTTATAAGAATTATTTTAAATGTAAAAGCTTGGAGAATTGAGAAAAATATAAGGTGTCTCTTAGGAAGCCTAAGAAAAGAATTGGTAATGCTAAGAATTTTTCTTTTAATGATATTTATATAAATTAGATACTGAAGAAGGTGATAGATATAAGTATAAACCAGTCAAAATAAAAAAAAAAAAGATAAGAAAAGTAAAGATTTAGTTCAAATAAAACATATTAAAGATGAAATTAAATAAGAACTTTTTAAATGAGAGTAGTCAACATAGGTTGGTGAGATATTTTGATAAAATTTCTAATAATAATTGTGAAAATATGATCAATTTATTTCTACCGTCGCAATAGTAAATAAAAGTTGAGAATGCTTTAAAGAAATGAAGCGTGGAAAAATAGTAGGACCTCATGATATTCTAATAAAAGTGTGGAATGTTTAGGAGATCTGATAATTTCTTTGTTTACTAAACTTTTTAATATTATTTTAAAAACTAAAAAGTTATCTGATGATTGATGAAAGAGTCTGTTGGTGCATATTTTTAAGAATAAATGGAATGCACAATAGTGTGTATATTATAGATTAATTAAGTTAATGTGTCAGACATTGAAGTTATGGAGAAAGTAATTCAACATGTCATGACATGATACCAAAATTTTGCAAATTTAATTTGGATTCATGTACTCTCTCACATAGTAGACTTCCAGTCTGCAATGAAAAGTTATGCATGTATTGAGAGGTTTGATGGAAAAGTATAGAGAGAATAAAGAGAATCTACATATGATTTTTTTTTCTTTAATTTTGAAAAATCTTATGGTAAAGTTCAAAGTAATTTGTATAGTTCTAGAAAAGAAATGTGTACATATCACTTATATTCAAGTCTTTAAAGATGTACATACTAGAGTTTTTACTTGTGTTCAAATATAGGGAGTATTTATCATGCTTGTTCCTATTTCAGTTGAATTAAATCATTGAACGACTTTAAGCCCATATATTTTTGCTTTAGTTATGGATGCTCTCACAGAACATTAACATGATAATGTACATTGGCATATGTTATTCATTCAAGTTGGATCGTTGAAGTGGAGGAATGCATCAAGGGGAACAGTGAAATGGAAAATTATTGATTAGACTTAACGTAAAATTTTATAAGATGGTGGTGAAACAGTAATACTTTATGGCACATAATGTTGGCCTATAAAGAGAAGCATAAAATTAAGTTAAGTGTTGACGAGAAGAGAATGTTTTGGTGGATGAGTGGTATTACAGTAAGAAACAATATATGAAATGAGTATATCCATGAAAGGGCTAAAGCAGTGGCTAACAAGAATAGAGAGAGTCGCCTTATAAAGTTTGATCAAATTAAACTTTGACCATCTGAAGACCCTACTTAGAGAGAGTAGATATTTTAGATTCGACTTATGCTAAAGGTAGAGCTAGACCCAAAAAGACTTGACCATGTTGCACAAAAAAAAAAAATAATAATAATTAATTAGAATTAAATGAAAATATGACCCTAAATATGACACAATGGAGAAAAGGAATTCATGTTGTCGGGCCCACTTAGTGGGATAAAGGCTTATTGTTGTTGTTTTGTAGAAATTATGTAGAAAGATTTACATTCATATCATTCATGACATCTAAAATATTATGATTTATATCTTAAACATCTAAATTTTATTACATATATCTTAAAGTATCAAAATAAAATAAAAAATAATACATATCAAAATCATTTTTTATCTTCAAATTGCTTGATCTTATCATTATTGAAGGCATTCCCTAACCTCAACCTCGTCGCCAATGATCTCACCTAATCCTAATATGCAAATCCTAATCATAGACACCCTCTTCTAATTTTAGTCAACCTCTTTATAATTCAAGTTAATCTTCTACTGAGTGTCTAATAGGCTTCTGATTCTAATAGGTCTTCGTAGTTGATCTTGACATATTTTTTCGATTGAACGTCCAACGAGATTCATTAGTAAACTTGATGGAGTGCTAAATGATGTAAATAATAATATTTTGAGAGCAATATATGTAAATCCTCCAATAATCTATTTGTCAAATTAATATTTATATTATCATTTTAAGTATCATTATTATGTAATTATGTATGCAAAAGTGAACTAAATTAAAAAGTTAAATAAATAAATAAATAATACAAATTGACATTTTGTTGAAACTTTTATTATTTAGGTGATTATTTAAAAATAGGATGAATAATATAATATTTTGTAATTAGTCAAATTTTAGGTGTGATGCATATTTTTAGCCAATTCTTTTCTCCTAAATCTTTTTTTTTTTTAATGGAGTGAGTACTCAAAGCTTGTTTGTTAATGTTGCATGCTAAAAGATGTCCAATGACAGTTAAAAATTTTATTTTAGTTTAGTACGAATATCTAGCAGATACATGGTTGACAACGGCAAGAGAGCAAAATTTTTATGTCAAAATTCCAAAAAGGAAAAAAAAACTATAGGGTCCGACTCATTCAGAATAAATCCACTATTTATTTTAAATTATAGTGTTTTACTCTTCTCTCTATTTAGAGAAGAAAGGTTATAGAGTTTTGAATGAGCCGCAAGGATTAAGCAACAACATAGCCAGAAAATAATAATTGGGCTAAAATGACCTCTAGTGATGGTAGGCGATGATTGTTGGTAGTTATTAGTTTCAAGTTTTTTTTTTCAAGTGTGTGAACTTAGCACTTAGCTCGCCCTCCCCCTTTTCATTGTTGACAATGAGGTCCCGTCTATAGAATTTTGGGAGGAAAATTTTCGTAAATTTAGCCAAACTCTATACCACTCCATCAAATGACCCTGATTGATTTTTTAATCATATATATTTGTTTAGCATTTTAAGTGTCTTAATGAGCTTAAAATTGAATGATCTTGAGCTCATTTGATTATTAAGATTCTCGATTTGACTATAAGCATCACAAATTTGAAGATCATTTGATCTTTCAATTATTGCTTTAAAATTCTTGATAATATTTGAAGTGTGATATGTGTTTATTTAGGCTCTAGGCTAATTAATCTTAGTATTGTCCGTTTTGCATTGTCGAGATCTTTAATTTGATTATGAAGTTATTGAAATCAAAGCTCATATGATCACAAATTTAACTCTAAAAGCTTATTTGTTGAACTTGCATAGCGATTTGTGCTGGATCATTTAGATTTTCTAAGGACATGTCATTTTAAAATCTTTATTTTGTTTCCAACTAATGTGTTGTGTGTTTGAGCACTATTGCAATTTAATAATGAAGTAAATAGTTTGGCTACTAGCATAATTGTGAAATTGACTTGTTTGAGGGATCAAGCTAAGCCATGTGTCATAAGGGAAAGTTGAGATGAGTGGAAGTTTGGAATTATTATTAAGGTATTAAAATAAAGAGGTGTTTCCGTACATACCACACAATTTTGCCTACTCATTAAATCATTAAATCAAGCCAGACATCCAATTAGCCCAAAAATCACCCAATTATCACATCATTAAGGCACAAAAGTACTTAAAAAATATCATGTAACAAAAATGATCATTCTAGGCCATCCGAAGAAGTGCTTCAAATTCAAGTAATATATATGAAAAAAGTTAATCTACATATCTATCAATAGACCCCCATTCTCTTCACGATTGAAAAGATGAGAAAATAGAGGAAAATAACTCAAAGGAGCTCCATATTCTTGAGGATTCATGAGCTAGATTCCCGAGCTACACCACACTTTGAACACTGTTGTTTGGCTATCGTTCCCACACATATGACCACTGCCAGACCATCATCTCTCAATCATCACCATCAAACTGTTCTCATATTATTGCTATCATCATCATATCACCATTGTCTGGTCTCCATACCACCGTCCAGCCGCCATCATCTCTATGTTTAACACCGGACCATCATCGCCTTCGGACCTCCGTCTCCAGACAGTCATTGCCCACATCAACCACCATACTGCCATTGCCCGACTGTCAGTGCACTCTACCGCCCGAGTCAATAAATTCTAATTTAATATAAGTTAGGTGGAATTCAAAGAGCACAGAACCCACCTGAACTAGTCGGGTAAACTCCTGAAACACTTGCAGCCAAAGCTTATCAGCCTTGAAAATGTCACCAACTCCACCAAAGCCATTTAAAGTCACCATCTTTGAAGCTGTATCCTAAATTTATTGTCACCTCCGTGCGCAGTTGTGAATTAAGTGGCACCGCTGAAGCTCTGTACTGAATCCATCGCCACCACTACACGTGAGGTCCCAACCAACTCTACTTCTGAAACTGTCGCTATCTTCACGCATGCAATCCCAAAAAGAAAATATTTATTATAAATGAAACTGTAATGTTATATTTTTGAAAATTATATAGAAATTAAAAAAATAAGATAATATGGAAAAGAATTCATCTAATATTAAATTTATTTAATTGCTTAAGAAACGGGAAATAGATTTAAATTTTTTTAAATATCTTATACGATTCAATTGAAAAAGGAATGGTCACATGATATTGTAGATTGTTAGATTAAGTTGAGAAAATTTATTGATTTGAAAAGGAAAGATATTATAAAATAAGTAGTATTAAAAACCATTAATTATTAAGTGGCCATTAAAGTATTTATTCAATATATTAGGGGAAAAAAAGACTAGACATCTTTTTACTTGAGTTATTTATGTCATATAATTTAAGATTTCTCCACATCCATATTCATAACATAGTGAGCTTTCTACAAATTTTCATTTCTCTCATAACTCCAAATCAAACACTATTTTAAGCTCCACATGAAATCAACCACATGAAAATTTGATCGAATAGATGTTGAACATTCCATCAAATAGATGTTATAAAAAAGGCAAACCAAATATGATTCATGAAATGTAATTTTTTATACTTCATGTGCCTATAAATAGAGGGTCATTTCTACAGTAAGAGGCTAATCAAACACCCTTACTTGGCTCTTACTGTGTGTTCTCTTTCTCTCATTCTTTCTTACTCTCTCTCCTGTTTTGCACTTTATTATTTGGGTGTGATTCACAAGACATCCTCAGATTCAACAAATAATAACAACTAAATATGCATTTTTAAGTATGAAGAGTATAAGGGCAATTTTACATAATAAAATAGTAGATATTTTTCTTTTTTTTTGGTGAGTTCATTGCTAACATATAATGAAAAGGATATCATAATGAGTTTAATTTGGAGTCAATGATTGAGGATTTTGATGAAATGCAGAAACACGATCATTGAATTAGAACAATTATTTTTCAATTGATAAAACTTTCTTAGATTTTTTCATCACATTTAATTAGTTATTTTTATTTAATTTTAATTATAATTTATTTTAGTTGATTTTAGGTTTTGCTCCCCACTTAAATTCTAATCCTACTACTGCCTACACATCAATACTAGTCTCTAGGGAAGTGATACAATTTTTGGTTGGCTCATCAAGAGAGTGTAACCTCAACCCCCATAATTTATTTTTGAGCAATGAAAATATAAGTACAATTAAAGAGATGCACTCAAAAGAAATAATAAGAATGAATAAATATTCCATCTGGAGTCCGGACGCATCTCTGCAAAGATGCGTCCGGACTCCCAATCTCAGCCGCGAACCGTGTATGCAAATGGGATATTTTTCCAATAAGAAGAAAAAAAATCATGCATATCTATGAAAGTAATCAAAGACATGGTCAACCTAAAATTCTAATTTGAATGAATCTCCCCTCTCCCTATAGTAATCGTTATCCACAAGTTGAATATTAAACTGTCTTCATCCACTCCAAGTAGAAATCTATATAAATATTCTACTATGTGATTAAAAAATTGCACTATTAAACTAAAAGTCATATCCAAATTTGAAAATATTGCTAAAGATATTTTTAATTTATTGAATTTGAGCTATAGTCCATATTTTATTATGTCTACTTGAATGTACATATAGGGTGCTAATAATTTAACATGTAATCTCTTTATTGAAAACTAATATTATAATTGTTCCATCGAAGTTTACATAATTCACCATGCTGGTTTTTATGAAATTGAAGAATTAATGAAAATTACACATAAAGAATGCTAACTATATGTTAAAAATAAGTTTCATCATACTTACATATGCCTTAGCACATATGTGTGTGGGCATATACATGCATAAGACATTTTAAATATTAAGAATAAATTTTACTTTTACACTTTTTTTCACTAAAATCTTTCATACTAAACCACAAATATCACTATTTTAAGTGATACGCCACCGACAATTTTTTATCATATGATACGAATCTCGAGGCATGATACGGATCTCGAGAAGATATTTTGAGCAATAAATGTTTAAATTTTGATAGACAGTCATCTAGAGCTCTGATTTTCAGCAAACTTATAGTCAAACTGACCGGCTCGATGAGAGGAACCTAATGACATCAAAGTTAGACAAATCTGAGTCAAATCAAGCCTTGATCAAGTCATTTAACCACTTTTCGAAGATTACTGAAAATATTTAGAAGATCAAACGAATGTCGAATCTGACAAATTGATAATCAAATCGAGCATCTCGACAAGGTGAATCCAACGAGCCCAAGATTGCTCAATTCTGACATTGTAAAGACACTCAAATGTCCATTAAACGTTGTTTGTTTAGAGGAAGCTCTCTGGACCGTTTGATTAAAATGTTTCATATTCCTGCATTAATTGCACCCAGAACACTATAAATAGAGTCTCACCCCTCACATGAGGGAGGAGACTTGAAGCTTCAGAGAGAACTGGAAGCTTTGAGAATGAGCTGAAGGCCAGAACCATCCTGATTGTTGCCGACCATCGCCAATCGCCGTTAACAACCGCGGGCCGCCTTCGACACCCACAGATCGTCGTCGACTACTGTCAACCGCTACTAATTAGACGATCACAATCGGCCATTGCCCACCGTCATTGACCGCCGACAATTGTCAACAATTTTTTATCATCTGATACGAATCTCGAGGCATGACACGAATCTTGAAATGATATTTTGAGCTAGAAATATTCAAAATTTTGATAAACAGTCATCCGAAGCTCCGATTTCAGCAAACTTATAGTCAAACTGGTCGGCTCAATGAAAAGAACCTAATGACATCAAAGTTAGACAAATATGAGTCAATTTAAGACGTGATCAAGTCATTTAAGCTCTTTTAGAAGATTCCCGGAGACATTTAAAAAGTCAGACAGATGTCGAATCCGACAAATTTATAGTCAAATCGAGCGTCTCGACAAGGCGAATCCAATGAGCCCAATATTGCTCAATTCTAACATTATTAAGGCACTCTAATGTCCATTAAACGTCGTCTGTTTAGAGGAAGCTCTTTTGACTGTTCGATCAAAATATTTCATATTTCTGCATTAATTGCACTCAGAACACTATAAATAGAGCTCCGCCCCTCACATGAGGGGGAGACTTGAAGCTTCAAACATAATTGGAAGCACTGAGAAGGAGCTGAAGGCCAGAAACATCCCGACTGTTGTCGACCATCGTCGATCGTCGTCGACCACCGCCGGCTGCCGTCGACACCCACCGATCGTCGTCTTCTACTATCAACCGCCACTAACCATACGATCACCATCGGTCACCGTCGACCATCATTGACCGTCGACCATTGTCGACACCCGCTGATCGTCGTCTACTATTGCCGACCTCCTTCGGCCACCACCGTCCGTGTCGACGCTCGCCGATCGCCGTCAGTCACGTCGACAGACGCTGTCAATCATTACCAACCAGACGCCGTCAATCGGCTCTTTAACTTGAAAAACATCGTTACCCTTTCTCTTCTGTGGGATAAGAAATTTTTATAATAATCCACAAATAGTGAACTTTTACGACTGGACTGGGCCGCGTGATTTTTTCTTTTACGTGTTTTCCATGTAAAAACATCTAACATCAGTACTGGTTATTTTTCTTTCATTCGAGTATGTGCTGAATTCTGTTGCAACACTAAGACGATAATTCATTACTCTACACGCATCGTTAAGAATTGACATGTATTTATGTAAATCTTCCCCCACCTCTCTCTCTCTCTCTCTATCTCTCTCTCTCTCTCTCTCTCTATATATATATATATATATATATATATATATATATATCAGCAATCGTATTTAGTAAACATTAATAAGCCTAACTTATTACTCCCAACTCCCAACGTGAAGTCATTGAATTTGATTTTAAGGCAATTCCAATATATACACTAAAGTTGAAAAATCAAAGTCCAAATCAAATTTTCTTGGCATTAAATAACTACACACATTATGAATTGAAAGTGCCTCTTCAATAGCACAAAATATCTCTCTGCGTGAGGAGTGCCCTTTTTTAATTCTTTAATTGCACCGTTATTTACGTCGATGGATGGTAGAAAATAAATGTGCTCCGAAAAAAATATCTATTTCGAAACGACGCCCTCTCACACTCTCTAGTTTTAAAATTTAGATAGAGAGCATATCTCATTTATGTTTTTTATTTATTTATTATTTTTATTATTTTTTTACTGAAATGTCAAGCGGGAAATGCATAAGCATATGATAAGGGTTTATTTGAGACAGTGTTCTATTTACTTTGATTTTCAGACCGTCGTTATATTTTTATTTTGGAAATTACTTTCTTGATTTTTTTTAGAAATTTCTATGATAGAAAATTATTTTTGTATACCTAGTTGTTTAAGTGTGATGACTGCTAGAAAACTGCAGTCTGATTCTTTAAAAATAAAATAAATTTGTAATAGTCACCGTAACTTTTTGAAATTTTTTTTTCTTTTGTAGTTGTAGCTTCACAACAGCTTGTTTAAACAGTTGTAGCTGCACCAAACATAACCTAAAACAAAATCTCCACCACTAAAAAATCAAAAGGCCTTTTCTAACACAATTTGTGTGTGCTAGAAATTTCACAACGTTAGAGTAATGGATTATTGTCTTTGTGTGCACGAGAATTCAACACACACTTTGGTAAAAGAAAACAATCAGTAATGACACTAGAAGTTTTTACGTGGAAAATCCAGAAAGGGGAAAAACCAAGAGGCCTAACACAACTGAAGAAATCCACTGTAAACTTGATATTACATGTACAATCCATCGTCCCACACTCAGAAAAGGGTTGACCACTGTTCGGAGTTACAATGTCGGTGCACAAATGATCTTGTTGAAAGAAGTGGGCGGCGGCCGATGACGATCGGTGGAGGCCGACAGGTGGTGGTCGATGACGGTCGGTGATGATCGACAGGGGTCAACAGTGGTTGATAGCATCCGGTGGTGGTCGATGGCGGCCGATAATGGTCGACGATGGTCAGCAGTGGTAGACGGCGGTTGGCAGTGATTGATTGTTGTCAATGGTGGTTGACGGTGGCTGGAGTGATGTTAGACCTCAGCTCCTCAAAACTTCATGCTTCAATCTCTCCTCCCTCTCATGAGAGGGGTGGACTCTCCTCCCTCTCATGAGAGGGGTGCAACTAATGCAAGAATGTGAATCACTTTAATTGGACAGTCCAGAGAGCTTCATTCGATCAAATGACATTTGATGGACATCTGAGCTATTTAATGATGTTGGAATTGAGCAATCATAGGCTCGCTAGACTCGTCTTGTCGAGACGCTCGATTTGACTATAACCTTGTTGATTTATCATTTGTTTGACCTTATAAATATATTTGGAAAACTTTCAAGAGTGATATAATGACCTCATTTGAGCATGATTTGATTTGGATAGGGAAAATTTTGATATCGCTGGATCTGTCCCATCGAGTCGATCAGTTTGACTATATGTTTGTTGAAATCGGAGCTCTGGATGACTTTTTATCAAGATTTGAACATTTTTTGCTCAAAAGATTATCTCGAGATCTGTGTCGTGCCACGAGAGTTGTGTCGGATGATAAAATTTTTGCGATGGTGTAACAACAATAATAATAAAAAAGAAAATCATTAGATTTGATTACTATGAAATGAAGCCCGAAGCACTCAGAAGCACTCCAATGCAACATTGCTTGTGCTCCAACACCTGTGTTTGATGTGGCCATGCTCGAAATGGGCATAACTATGCTGAATGGCGTAACTACATGGCAACGGGTGTAGCCACATAGGGTTCATTTGTTACATTTTTTTTCCCGAGCGAGTAGAATATATACTTCACTTTTTGGCATAGGGACACTGTCGGGACAATTTCTCCTCTCACAGTTTTTAGGGCATGATTCAAGCAACGAAGGCAATCGATCATGCTTGAAGTGTTTCTCAACAGGGGCTTCTTGCAAAGGTGAATTGTTAGGATATGATTTCGAGGCGAGGGCTTTCTCTTATGAGATCGATGGAAATATTTTGAAGTGATATTCCGCAAGTTACATTGACTTTTGAGAAAATATCTGAGTGGTGTATTATGTACTTTTTTCTCATTCATAATGAAATTTGTCAGTGGTGTGGCTCCATGGGTTTTTCTTGTTCTCTGGTTTTTTCATGTAAATCATTGTGTTTTTCTTTTTGGATTATTTTTCTTGTGCTTTTGTTCAAAAATTATTCCAGATTTCTCAAATTATTGTGATCCTATTCCGCAACATGGTTTTGTTTTCTGATTGGTTGAAGTCCTAAATTGAATATATCCAATCCAAGTGGTATCATAGCAAAATGATTGATTTGAGTGGGAGTAATGACCAACGAAGCTAGGTACAAAGTGAGAAAGTTCAATGGATCAAGTTCCATATTCTGAAGGATGCAAGTGGGGGATTTATTGTATCAGAAAAAAACCATATTTGCCTCTATAAGGAATCATTAAAAAGCTTGAATTGACGACTATGAAGGAATGAGAGGTGGTGGATCGAACAACCCTAGAGTTGACCTGTTTGTCACTTTTCTCATTTGTTACATTTAATATAGTGAATGAGAAAATCACAGTGAATTTCATAATGTCACTAACTATGATGTATGAAATTTTTTTTTGCTTCAAATAAAGTTTTTATGATAAACAACTTATTCAACAAATGAAGATGGTGAAAAGGTTGTTAAGTGACAAAACATTTGAACAATTTTAACATCGTAGTGATACTTGTGTTTTGTAAAGATCAAATTTGATGAGGCTAGGGCATTGCTATTTTTTTTCTCATTGTCAGATAGGATGGATTGGTCACGGAAAAGAGTAACTCTTCAGGGAATATGAAGTCAAACTATGTTGACATCATGATTTTAGTCCTGAATGAAGAAATTTGCAGAAAGACAACGAGTGACGAATCTTGAGATTTTGGCTGCGTTTGGCACAGCTTATTTGCAGCGGTGGCGTTTTGAAAACGCCACCTGTCTGTTTGGAAATTTCGTTTTCAGGGATTAGTACAAAAATCACTTCTCAGTTTTGTATTAGACGCGGATCGCGGGGTCGACCTCGCGATCCACGTTTAAGAGTAACTTTTCTGATATTTGCCTCTGTTCGTTCGTTTGTATGCCCGAGCTCCTCTCCGCGATCCGCGACATCCTCCCCTCCCTTTCATCTGCCCTAGCATGGCTCGCAACAAGCAGTGACGGCCTGGTTCGAGGATCGACAAGATCAGTGGCGTTTTTAGAATGCTCGCTCTCTCCTCCGTTTATTTTTAGAATGCTCGCGTTCGGTTCGTTTCACTCACACCGGAGCCCCCACACTCTTTTGCTCGTTACCTCCCGTGCCAAAGACCCACCTGCTCATCTCCCTGCACTGAACCAGCCCCTTCTTTCTCTCGCCCGGAAGGATCGTCTGCTGGACCTTCCTCCTCCTCTGCCCTGCCAGAAACCGCGTCGGATCACCTATTCCTATCTCCTTGCTGCAACTGCTGCTATTCTGTATCATTTTCTCGACTCCCTCCGAAGGTCGTATTTTTCTAACTCCCCTATTTTATCTCGTTATATCAGCTTTCTTACTTCCTGCAAAGCTTTTATTGCTTATTCTATGAATTGAAGTGTCTGCTTTGGGATGACTATTTTTTTTTTAATTTAATTTTTTGTAAGTGAAGAATGCTAATGTCTCGATGATTGGAGATATTGGAAGGCATTGCATTTTATTTGATTTTAAGTTTTTTAACAATGCCTTTATTACTGCGACGGATTGACATTATTTCGTTTTGATTTGTTTACTTCTTATTGTTATACTTCTCATTTTTCTAATGCTATTGTTTTGCTTTCCTTGATGGAATGGATAACTTTTGGTGGAATAGGGGCAGATTATTCAGAATAGGGGCAGATTTGTCAGTTAGCCACAAACAGCTGCAATTTAGCTGTTTTCTAAAGGTTCAAACCAAACAGACAGACAGATTATCCGGACAATCTGATTATCAGCAGATTATCAGGATAATCTGCTTATCCTGATAATCTGGATAATTTGCAGCTGCGCCAAACAAACCCTTTGTGTTGAATGTTGAAAATAGGGGAAGAAATATGGAAATGAATACAAAAAGAGACAAATTCAAGTCTAAAAGAGGAAAGTTAAGGTCAAGCAGGGAAAATGTCAGAGGAGAATGTTATATATGTGGAAAGAAATGACACTTCAAAAATGACTGTAAAGCTTAAAGGAAGGCTGGTGGTAGAAAAGTGAGAAATTTACTTTAAAAATTTCTCTGCCGATAGAATCTAAGGTGGCTCTCTGATGTTACCCTTAGTCAACATTGAATCTTGGATAGTATATTTGGGCGTCTCTTTCATGCATGCCATAATATAAATGTGTTTAGAAATTACACTCATAATGATCTTGGGAGGGTTTATTTGGGAGACAACAAGCTTTGTAATAAAGTAGAAAATGGTGATATGGATATCGGATTTCTAAATCTAACATTTTGGAAGCTCACAAAAGTTAGAAATGATTCATGTTTGAAGAGAAATATGATCTCGGTGAGTTAGCTAGCTGACAAAGTCAGAGTGCGTGACTACTTTAACAAGTGACTCATGGAAGGTGACCTTGGGGGTAATGGTGATGGCTGGAGGAACATTGAATGCACTCTTTATCTGATCAATGATATTACATATTTCATAGTTGCGGATGGAACCAAGGTAGGTGTAGGTACATGACACCACAGACTTGACTATATGAGCATAAATGTAAAAAATTTCATTGGGGCATTTTGAAATTAAAGCCCAGCAAAATCTCTCTATAATTTTTTATTTATGTCAAATATTAGCTAAGACGAAATAATAAGTTATATATCATCCTATTTATTGATTGACTACATTAATATTGATACATACTGCATGCTTCGATAGTAACAACTAAACATGAATTTTTAAATATGACAGTTGTTAGGACAATGTTACTGAATAAAATATAAGATAATTTTTTTTGTGAGTTCATTGTAATATATATTGAAAATGATGCCATAGTGAGTTTAACGTGGAGTCCATGATTGATGATTTTGATGAAATAAAGAATCACAAATCACAATTTAAGATGATTTATCATAACGACCGAATTAAAAGAATTACTTTTTATAGTTTTTTTTTTCATCACATCTAATTAGTTATTTTTGCATTAAAATTTAATTTTAATTGATTTTTGATTTTTGCAATACTAGTCTCTAAGGAAGCGATACAAATCTCGGTCGGCTCATCAAGACAGTGTAACCACAACCCCCACATCATATATTTAAGCAATGGAAATATAAGGGTCAATTTAAAGAGAAGCACACAAAAGAAATAATAAGAATGGAAGCAATAATAGGAAGAGAAAGCCTACATATGTATAAAACTAAATCAAAGTGATCATGGTCAACCTAATTCTAATTTTTCATAAAACTCTCCACTCCTATAGTCATCATATTGTCCACTAGTAGAAGATTAAACCACCTTCATTCACTCCAAGTGGAAATCCATATAAATATTCCACACTATTATCCAAAAATTTCACTATTAAACTTTAAGTTGAACCCGAATGTAACCCGAATTTCAAAATATCACTGAAGATATTTTTAATTTATTGACTTTCAAAATATTACATTATACATAAATTTCATTATACATACAAATGCCTTAATGTTTCTCATAAAATGCAAATTAATTGCAAAGCAAAATTGACCTAAAATAAAGAAAATGCAAAATATTAATTAATGTTTCTAAAACTTCTAAAAACCTTCATTATTATGATCTTTTAAAATCTTTTATTATTTATTATTTATTTCATAGCTCAATATAAAAAAATAGAATATCAAACTTATTTTTAAGATTGCAACCCGCAATGCATCCGATAAGTTCATAAGAAAATGTTAACTTTAAGGGTCTGTTTAGAGCAGCTTATAAGTGCAGGAGCGTTTTTTAAAACGCCGCGGTACAGTTTGGATCACACGTTTCGGCAGCTTATCAAAAAATACGGTTAGGTTTTTATACTAAAAGCAGGCCGTGGGTCGAATCCCACGCACGACCCACTGGTCGCATTATAGATAAACTGTTTATTCTGAAACACACAAGCTGTCCCAAACGCATCATAAATATATAAAAAATGTTTAATAACTTATTACCCTAAACATATAAAAAATATTTAATAACTTATTTAAGAACATACGGACAGAAGAAAAATGAGCAAAACGAATAACTGTGCGCACGAATTCTTACTCCACATTTAGAGAATAGAAATATAAATTTACAAACCTAACCCTCATGCCGGGTTTCTATTTTTGTCTGTAGTAGAGAAATGTGGGTTCGGCCTTGTTAGGATTTCCTTATGTTCAAATAAGTTATTTAACTAATAACAATTAATGATTCCGAAATTTGGAACAAATGTGAAAGAATTGTTGGCTTAATATTTAATGGAAAAGGTTATTTTTGTAAATGTAATTATAAAACTATGTCCGTAAAAAGGACTTCTTAGAAACCTATATGATGAATTATAAGTATTTATATAGATAAATAGATAGATAATACAGGACTAAATTGAATAAAATGAACCGCGAGAAGATTTCGAGCATATTTCAAGCAAAAACAGATCCAAATACCTCAATTTGAGCCGTCTAGTTTCGATTTCGAGCATGTTCGATCCTATTTCAAGCCGAAGCGGATTCAAATAGCTCAATTTGAGCTAGCTCATTCGATTTGAGCTAACCTGAAATCAACTATAACAAGCCACAAGCTGTTTCAAGCCGCAGTCAATCCATTCGAGCCAACCCCAACTCGACTTAAAATTAAATATGTAATCGATCGTCGCTAGAAAAAAAGAGGCCGAGTTGAATCTCAGCGGACATTCACTCGAAGGGACCATATTTTAGAAATATGTTCAAAAATGGACAATCATCACTAATTGGATTTGGAATTTCGGTTCAATGTGAAAGTATTCCCACCCCATGATTAGTCCAACAACGGCATCTCCGTTGAAATTAAGCGGCCGTTGCTGACAAATGCTATACGTTTGACTTCAAGCTTGAATGCAATTAAATGCCAACGTTTACACAGCCGCGTAGGCCCAACGGTTTCAGCCAATTCTAATCTCCACCATAATAAATAAAAAATAATAATAAATACATATATATATGTAAGAGATAAGTAATGAATACTAAAATATATGATTTAATTCATAATATTAGAGAAATAATCTTCATTTCTTTAGGACTAAGAACTTAGATTAAATTTAATTAATCATATTAATCTGTTTCTAATAATGCCCGTCTCTGACCATTTCCTTGCGTGCTTAACATGCAATGTTTCAGATCTTCCTTCAATATCAGTCGAACCTCATGAGATCAAAACAATTTCTACAGATTAGAACAGAAAGCTTTCGTCTTTTTAATTTTTTCCCATTTTTGAAGGGTTTTTGATGCAGTTTCTTTGTTAATCTTTATTCTTATTCCTGTAAAATGGTTTTCTGGTCCACCCATTTCATTCTTCTGTTCTTCCTAGCATATCTCCTCAGCACATGCTTCTTCCTTCCTGCAACTGCTGATTCTTCTTGTCCCATTCAGAACTACACCTGTGGAAACATAACTGTAGGCATAAAGTTTCCTTTCTACACCAACAATTCGGTCCAGTCTTGCCGTGGTCTGCACTTCATACAGTGCATCGATCTGGTGCCGGCCGTGCGCTTCTATGGAGATAATTATGTGTATCCGGTGAGGAGCATCTCGTACAAGGAGCAGACGGTCATAATCCATGATCTGAAGCTCAGTTCTTACTTCAGAGGATGGAACTGTGATTTTGTTTACGATTTCAGGAAGCCACTTCCAGGGTTTAATTTCACCTCCATTTCTGAGACCCTGCCTTCTGGGGAATCTTTATTTAACTGCAGAGAAGACTATGATTTCTCCCACGATATGTTTCAGGTGGATTACAATCTGAGTCTCTGCAAAAACTATAGCCTTTATTACTTCCAGGGCAATGGGGATCAGAGTTACAGTTCGCTTCCCAGCGGCTGTTCTTCTTCCAAAGATCTATGGTTCCATTGGAAGCTTTTCTTTGGAGGAGAGAATGGCAAGGAAATCTCTCTGCTTGGTGTGGGGTTTTCGCCACGATGGGTGGGCACTGATTGCTTCAGCTGCCAGATTTCTGCAAGGAATTGCACTGATGGGGATGACTCTGCGTGCAGTTGCAGCAGCACTTGCCAGGGTAATTTGATTTTATTGATCTATATAAAGTTTGTGATCTTGGTAGATTCATTGGGGGATTTTACTGATTAGATTATTGTTTCTGACTTCTTACGTGTTGCAACAGCGAAGAAGCGAAGGGACAACAAGGGGATTATTATTGGTGAGTTTTCAGTATCCGAGTCCAACAATCTCTTTATTGTTTGCTCGAGTTCTGTTCTAAAAATTACTGAAGATTTTTCAATTTGCAATGATGGAATATGAAATCCAGTTTTAAGAAAGGGGAGAGACTTTGACTGAGGGAAGAAGGAAAAACTTTCAAAAAGGAGAGCTTTTTGGCTAAAAAGTTAACTTTTTTTCCTTAATTCGGAACCACGCACTGATTATCATATCTTCTATGAATGATTTTTCGAAGCACACAAAAATTCTACACTCAATCGCTGTAGATTTAAAATCTACACACCGCTGTTTAAAAAAAATGCCAAGCCTTGTTTCTAATTAAATTTTTATTCTGGTTAGAGCAGCCGTAGTCAAAGTTCCAAACCCAATAGAATCTGTAACAAATTGTACATTTGTTGATGAATCATTTCATTGATATCCAATGCAATCTTAAAAGTGAAAATTTCTGTAAATTCATTACAACAGTTCAGCTAACTCATAATTCCTCACCTATATGGCAACATCAGGTGCATCCGTTGCTGCCAGTTTTAGCGTCTTCATCACAGGATGTATCCTCTGCTTTGTTCACTTACGACACCGGCAGCGAAACAGAGACAAACATCCTAAACAAACTCAATCCAGTTCCTCCAGCCTCCTCTTCTACCAATCATCCAACCTCAGTCCAATGTTCTCCGAGAAGGACTCAGAGCTCGCCTGCTACCACTATCAGACCCACATTTTCTCCTACGATGAGCTCTACGAAGCGACTAATTCCTTCGACCCCGCAATGGAGGTCGGTGACGGTGGGTTCGGCACTGTCTATAAAGGTATGCCCGCTCGCAGAACCTCTTTATCAAAAAGATGATCTGTTTCAGGAATTTTAACAAACGGTTTGTCTGCCCCCGCAGGGAAGCTTCGGGACGGCCGTGCTGTCGCCGTGAAACGCTTGTACGAGAGCAACTTCAAGCGAGCGGAGCAGTTCTCCAATGAGATAGTGATCCTTTCCCGCGTCCGCCACCAAAATCTCGTCTCCCTCTATGGCTGCACCTCTCCGAGAAGCCGCGAGCTTGTACTCGTCTACGAGTTCGTCCCCAACGGTACTGTGGCTGACCACATCCACGGCAACCTCGCCCACAAAGGCAGGCTCACTTGGCCCTTCCGTCTCTCCATTGCAGTCGAAACAGCGACCGCACTCGCCTACCTCCACGCCATAGACCCCCCTATAATCCACCGCGACGTGAAGACCGGAAACATCCTCCTCGACGCCGAATTCCATGTCAAAGTCGCCGACTTTGGTCTCTCCCGCCTATTCCCACCCGATGGCTCCACTCACATTTCAACCGCGCCGCAGGGCACGCCGGGCTACCTCGACCCGGAATACCATCAGTGTTATCAGCTCACAGACCGGAGCGATGTCTACAGCTTCGGCGTCGTACTAGTCGAACTCATATCGTCGAAACCAGCCGTCGACTTCGACCGCGACCGCCTTGAGATAAACCTATCAACAATGGCGATGAACCGCATGCAAAAGGGGAATTTGGATGACTTGATGGATCATAAACTTGGGTTTGACACCAACATGGAGACGAAGAGGATGATGAGGCTTGTGGCGGAGCTTGCTTTCCGGTGCTTGCAGGCGGATAGAGAGATGAGGCCGTCGATAAAGGAAGTGCTTGAAGTGTTGAAGGAGATTCGGAGTGGGGTTTCGTTGGTACATTCCAACGAACCTGTTCTGAGCAACGCGGGAAGTCAGAACGAGAAGCGGCCTTCCTCGCCGGAATCAGTGACGGAAAAGTGGGCGAGTAGGTCTTCAACTCCTAATTCGAGCCTTCGAGGTTCCTGACCAAATTCTACTTCTTCTTCACTGTTTACTGCTGAGGTTTTTTAGGGTTCAATTAATCGTGTACAGTTAAAGAAGAAGGTTAGTCCGACCTGTTTGTAAATTACCCATCTTCTTTTGTTATTTTTGTAATTTTTTTCTTCGTTTTTTTCCTTTTTTTAATCTATTTCTTACAACTATAATTTGATTGCTAATATTGAGCTCAAATGTTCACAACAATTCCGAAGTTAAAAAAAAAAAGAAAAAGAAAAAAAAAGATACAGAGAGAGCATTTAGATCTAATAAATTGGATATATTTTGCTGTGTTTGGACAACGGCTGCAATGCACTAATGGCAGTGATTTCTTTTTCTTCTCAGCTGTGATCAGTGCATTGCGGCATTTGTCCGGACACAGTTCTATATCGGACAACATAAGAGCAAAGCTTTTTTTGACAAGTTAGAGCATCAAAATTATTTTTTGAGAAGATTTGCATACATATCATGCAATTCCCATGTATTTACATATGAACTATCTAATCTTTAATTTTTGACTAAATATGTAAATATGTATGTCAGTTTTTAAAAATTAAAATTGATATTTTGATGTTATATGAAACATTTGGGTGGTATAATTGTAAAGAATAAATTTTAGGTATTACATAAGTAAATCCAAAGGAATTGAGCCATATATATGAAAATAATTTTTTTTAAAGTTAAAAATTATTATATTTGAACTTAAAATAAAAGTTTCTACTAATTCATTAACAATTTTCGGTGAAACAAAAATTCTCTCATTTCATCAATAATTACCATTATTTATGACCCGAGCACTAAATCTTTTTTTTTTTTTTTTTTTGCTGTGAAAATAATTTGGAATATTTACATACATACCATTTAATTTCTGTGCATTTGCCTATCTAACATCTAAATTTTAATTTTTACGTTCATGCCACCTTACTTATGCAGATATGATACGAAAGATTACAAAAAGAAGTAAAATTTGGGTGTTAGAAATGTAAATACATAAGCATTAGGTGGTATATATGTAAATGCCTCGCAGAAATATCAAATAATTTAACATTAATCTGGTAAGTCAAAGTTGGCGTATTTTGCTGAATTATCCATTTAGACTGAATGGGAAGGTCAAATTCGCACCATATTGACTGTGATGAACTTGGCTGATACGGTCGGGCAGCAACGAACCTGAATCATACTTTCTAATGCCACTTTTTTAGCATTTTTGTGAGATAGAATAGTGCGACTCGAATCAAACCTCCTCTTTTGTTTTATTTATTTCTCCTTTTCGTATTTTGCACACTACAACCTTCCCGTATGATTGCGTAATTTTTTATTTTGGATGTTTGGAGTGGGGCCGTAAACGAGCACAAGCTTAGCTCGTATTAAAGTCGTTTGAAATTACTTCTATTTGAAATTGGTTCGTGTTTGAAATTGCTCGTGAACAATGTGTTGGTGGTCGGCTCTGTTTACATATTCTTGTACGACCACCTCCTTCTCGGATCAGCTGCCCACCAGCCGGCCATCCAATAGCCAACCATGTCTCCTTCTAGACAGGGCCGCTCCGGCGCGGCTAGGGCTGTCAAAAAAGCTCGTTGTTCGCGAACAGTGTTTGATTCGTTTGATAAGCAAACACGACGAACACGAATAATTTTTTTCGTTCGGTTTGTTAAACGAACCAAACACGAACAGTGATGTGTTCGTTCGTGTTCAGTTCGTTATAAAATAATTTAAAATAATTATATATAAAAAATTTATAATATTTTAAAAATAATTATATATTATCAAAACTTATTATATTTTAAATAATTAATTTTTTATAAATTATAATATATGATAAATTATTAATAACAATAATAATATAATAGTATTAATTATATTAATATAAATATTATAATATTATAATTAATATATTATTCTATATATTAAAATAAAACCCTAAATAAAACCCAAAACGTCTTATACGGTTTGCTTCATTTTGAGGAAGTATGGATTGTCTGATGTGTACGGAATACCTAGTCAATTTGCTTCATTTTGAGGAAGTATGCTATCAAAGCTAAGGCTGTCAAAAATACTTGTTGTTCACGAACAGTTTGTGTTCAGTTCGCCAGGAAGTTCGTGTTCGATTCGTTCGATAAGCAAATGAGACGAACACGAATAATTTTTTTTCGTTCGATAAGCAAACGAGACGAACAGTGATGTGTTTGAACACAAACACTAGCTCTATTCGTTCGTGTTCGGTTCGTTTACACCCCTAGGTGCGGCCACCATTGCTAACCAATTCCTAAAAAACAAGTTGTACATAACAGCCACCGTGCCGACCGCTAATCGTGTCGACCACATTTTTACTTAAAACGATCCGAATAAGATCGAACAAAGGGTTGCTTGTGCTCGGCTCATTTATAATTTGATCTGAAAAAATCTTTTTAGGTTCGGCTCGCTTACTTAATGAACGATTCAAACTTGAGATACTAAACAACCAAAATAAGAGTTGCTTGCGAACAACAAACTTTTTCGACAGCATTATTGTAGAGAATATATAAATTCCAAGATAATAAGTAAATGATACTGAAGAAGCTTAGGGTATTAATATATTATTTCTTTTACATAAACATTAATATAAAAATTTCTCTCCCCTTGGGAGCATTTTCTTCAAGTCCACGTGTGTCTCCCACATATTTAACTCTGGAAGCAAGTCAATATCGAGAAATGGGACATTTCAAACAGTGCATGACAGTAACGGCATTAGAAACTTAATGTAATATGACTTGCATCTCCTTGACTAATCAACCTAAGGAAATATAGTATACACTATAGCTATCCATTATACACCAAGTCAAAAGGATTTGACATTAAAAATTTTATGTACTTAAAAAAAAATGCATTCATATATAAGCATAACTTCAAATATAATTATTTCATTCATTTTCATTCATTGTTTCATTTAAGATCATTGACCAGGATTAGATAGCATGATAGAGTTGTGATCGTATAACATCGATAAAGTCATTAGCAATTAGGGCTTTGATGATCTTCCAATGATATAATGGAATTTATAGTGTTTAAGTTATATTGTGTATCAGAGAGGTTTTCATGGTTTCTAAGAGCACATAGTACTCATACCTTTAATATGACATAAAAAGTGTCACTTATAACTATTTAAAGCTGAAATACACCTTATGATGCATAGTTTTAAAGCAACATAGTGCTATGTATGCCATTATGTAAGTTTAGATGTGAGATATGTAAATACATAAGAATTGTGTACTAGGTATGTAAATTTCTTAAAATTTAATTTATTCATATTCAATGTAAATAAATCTAATAACATGAATATACCAAGAAGAGTTGTGACGAGTAGGCTAAGAGCACTACCGCCTAATTAAAGGCAATAAAGATTGCTGAAGCTACTAATTCAAGATATTAAGGTCTTCTTGACAAGGGCTCTTTCTTGCTCTTAACACCCAAATTCAACATTATTTCATGCAATTGACGACATATTAAAGGAGTGGATGAAAGTTAATGTTCTACAAAATATATGGTCAACTTAGGCTTAGTGAATTCTAATACATATTGTTAAATTCTACTCCGAAAAGATTTGGCATATAAGAATAACTAATTATCATTACAATATCTAAAAAAGAAGAAGGAAGCTCAATATTTATACATAATCAAGTTAATTTAAGGGAAGATTTTCTTAGAACCCCTTGCATCATGCTAAAATCTACTTATTAAATTATTTTGAAAGTAATTTTAAATTTGATTAAATAGAAGTTAATTTATTGACCCCATTTTATTGGATAACAACGTTAGATACTTAGAATTTTACCAAATGACTTCACTATGAGACTAGCAACTCACTAGCTTCTATGTTGTTCCAAGAATATGCATGGCAAACTTCTTACAACCACCCAAGGTATTCGACTGCATAATTCAATAAGATAAAATCTAAGGATTTAAATGATAAAATGATAAATATATTTTACTTAACTCTAAGCTATAATATTTGACTTTCTTTTATGTTTTTAACGTTATACAAAATAAAAGGAAGTGTACAATTTGGGAGTACAAGTAAAAAGAAGGTAAATGATTATGATGCATGATACATTATGAGTTAATCATGATAAAAAAGTGAGTGAATGATGATATGAAAATATATCACACTAAAACAAATATTTAAGTGGCTCAGCTAATATACATCATAGAGAGGGAGAAAATATGCCTTCAATAAAATGAAAAGAATGAGTCTTTTGAATGCCTTCTTGTTTTTGTATAAGTACATACATTATTTAAAAACGACTCTAAATGATGTATAAAAATGATTTAGAGTGAATGTGAATGTTTGGAAAGGATTTGGTAGAGATAATTGAGTGAGAAATGTCAACTAGGCAAATCTAGACAGAATTGACCAATTTTCTAAATTTGTTCCAAATTTTAATAATCAAAAGGTAATTTGAAAATTCTACTTGAAAGTGATGATAACTATCAGAAATTTAATTTCTAAATGTTTTTATGACTTTTAAAAAAGTTTTAATTTTTTTTTATAATTAGAAAGTTGAAAAATAAAAAATGAAAACTGCATAAAAAAAACTATAATTTGGTTTTTAGATTATTGGGATGAATTTATAATGACTTCCGATAAATTTTGAATATTGGGTTTTTTTAATGGTATTAGGTCACCCAAATGGAGCCAAAATCTTAACTGGGAATGAAGAATTCTGGCCAACTTTTGTAAAGGAGATTAAAAAGGGATTTAGTTGAGATAAATGTTAGAAAAAAATGAACAAAATGATTCAAAATATTTCTTAACAACACATATAAACTTCATGAAAAAATATCATGGGAGAAATATAAATAAAATAATTAATATAAATCACCAAAGTCATAAATAATAAGTGGTGGGTAATGACCCTTGAAAAAACCAACAAACCCCTCTACCATTTGAGTTTTTCTCTTAAGTTTTAGAATTTTATTCACAATGTAATATCTATTTTATTCTACAGAACGCCTTTAAATAAAATTTACAACATGCAAAAACCCACATAAGGGTGGTCGACCACCCTTTAAGAACATGCCATTACTCACACTACATTAACAACTTCTTACTTCTCTCACCAACTCAATCTCTCCACTCCCTTAGATCGCTACTCACCCACTTCTCCACTATGCATGGCCGACCATAAGGGTTTGCTTGCCCATGGTTTGCCGACGAACAAATCGACCATACTTAGGTTCACATAAACTCACATATACATATGCCCAGTACCCAATTTACATAAAATATAAAAAATAAATATAATGAAATCTTAATATATATGAAATTACATGAAATTTTTTATTTTTAAAATTTTCTTTAGCTAGGTTCACCAAAAAGTGAAATGCCCCCTGAATTGGGCTCTAGAAGTTGGTCCCACCCTGATGCTTGTGGACCTCACATGGGTCCCCCTCTTATGATTGTAGGCCCCATATTGGGCTCATCTCTTATATTTGTGGCCCCAATCTTAGGTACACTTCCAATGATTTAGGCCAAACTTCGGTCCAACTTCTATGCTTGTAAGACTCACCTTGAAGTCAACATGATGTGCTACATTATAATGTTATAATTATTATACAGGTTAATTTTGTTGCGTTAATATTAAACTTTAATATATAATTCATGAAAGATGTTTAGAATTTTTAAGGGCAATAAATTTGAGTGAATAATGGAAATAAAAGTTTTTAGAGGTCTAGTATATGATTAGGATACATAGTGATCAAAAAATGCTATGTATTTTGATTCTAAATCATGTAAAAAATAATAAAAAAAAACATAAAATAAATTCTAGCATATTAAAATGTACAAAGAAAAATCCACATCATTCTGATGAATTAAAGAATCCATATTGGCTCACTCGTCTAAAACAAGTGGCCATATCATTTTATTGCACTCCCACCATCTGCCTCAAAAACTGATCTTTTAAATTTTTTAAAGATAAATCATATATAACTTTCTCTACATGTGTTAAGAGTCTCTGTAATGAAGGTATTGTGAATTTAAATGAAAATTGAGAGTGTTTGACAAAAAACACCTCTTCATCATGGAGCTTGGTTGCAGGGAGACTCACTTTGGTGATTTTTGAATTAAATCATTCTTATACTTCTCATCTATCTCTCTTACCATTATATCACCCAATCTATCAATTTTGTGTAAATTATTAAATGAATTATTCTCTAAACGTATGACATGCACCAAGTGCTGCTAAGCTTGACACAAGTATATATGACATATCAATAATATATAATGTTGAATTCTGTGTGCCGATCCCACAGGAAACGAGATGAACTAAATTAGGAAAATTTCTAACCTACAATTGTCAATCCTAGCTTGAAAGGTTCAAAATGCAAGTTAAATTTAAAACCTATCCTAAAGTTATTAAAATCAGGACTATCCTATCAAGCAAGAAGATTATTTAAGAGATTCAAGGTTTGACAGATTTCCCCCTTAAATTGGTCTAGTGATGAATAAAATTGAAGAAATTATTCAAGCTTAGTATCAATCAGGAGAAAGTCTTTCTTATCTCCTTCCGATAGCCTAAGAAAGATCACCTATCATGAGTTTGGTTCCGTAAATCCTATGATTCGCTCAAGAAATTGTATCTCCTTTTAGATTGCATAAACTCAAAGGTATTATCCTTATTCCAGTGAGTATGTGGTTAACCCTTTTCGTTCTACAAATTATTCTACTGGATCTCAGAGTTCACGAATGATTTTAACTATTCCAGCGGCGAAGAAGAATGCAAATTAAGTTTAAAGGTTAATGTAGCTGCTTTTTGAAAGTTCAATTGCAAATCATAAAATAATCCTCAATTGTATCCTACCAAGTTCCCAATTCAAGGAAGAAAAAAAAAAAAAAAAAAAAAACTACTCACTACTCATGATAAAACACATCAACACATTCATTGCATTAAGAAAAACAATTAAACACCAAGTCTTTTACAAAGAAATCTGAAGAAGAATATGATTTGATTGTACTTTTCTGCTTCCCAATCAATCAGTGCAATGAATCTTAAACAACAAGTAGGAAACTTTCTCTCAATCTTTCAAACACTCTTGCTTTTGTAATCTCCTTACAAGTTCTTTAGCCTTCTCCTTCAATACTCTCCTCTCCAAGTTGCAGAAAAATAAATAAGGAAAAAACCCTTCTAATTTTGTGTTCTGGCTTTTTATACTTCTCCGTACGAACTCAAGTTTTGAACTGCTCAAAACTATCAATTTTCGGGTTCTGACGCCTAGGCGCCCAGTCATCCATATCGTATTGGTTGGAGATTTTGATAATCACTATTTATAATAATCTCATGTTGAGCGGCACACTGTCAGCTATTAATTGTCCCCAATGGGATCTAGTATCATCTTGGCATTATTAATATTTATGCTTCTAATAAATGTTAGGTTCATGTTATGCATATAATGCATTTTATAATAATTGATTTTTGTAAAATTATTTACTAGCTATTGTTGTTAATATTGATAATTGAGTTCCTCTCAAAAATGATTATGATGACTAAAATGCCTTTTAAAAAGATTCTTGAATTTTTTAAGGAATCTCACATTTTGAGAGCTTATATTATTTTGAGAGGAAGTAAAATAACTCAATAAAAATTTCTTGGTGTAGAATTATGATGTCCTAAAAATGGACAAATCTTATAAGCTTTTGAATTTCACAACCATAATTGGTTGGATAATGTCTTACACATTATAAAACCATGAGGATATTAACTATAATTTAATCCTCATTTGAGTTACTTTTTTGTATTTATAATTTATTGTCTATTGTTATACATTTGTTGGCACATATTGAGAATGTGATCTGCCCCGAAAATATTTTTTTAGTAAAACTCTAATAAAATATTTAAAATGATGTATAAAAATGTTTTAGAGTGAATGTGAATGTTTGGAAAGGATTTGGTAGAGATAATTGAGTGAGAAATGTCAACTAGGCAAATCTAGACAGAATTAACCAATTTTCTAAGTTTGTTCCAAATTTCAATAATCAAAAGGTAATTTGAAAATTCCACTTGAAAGTGATGATAACTATCAGAAATTTAATTTCTAAATGTTTTTATGACTTTTAAAAAAGTTTTAATTTTTTATATAATTAGAAAGTTGAAAAATAAAAAATGAAAACTGCATAAAAAAAAACTATAATTTAGTTTTTAGATTATTGGGATGAATTTATAATGACTTCCGATAAATTTTGAATATTGGGTTTTTTTTAATGGTATTAGGTCACCCAAATGGAGCCAAAACCTTAACTAGGAATGAAGAATTCTGGCCAACTTTTGTAAAAGAGATTAAGAAGGGATTTAGTTGAGATAAATGTTGGAAAATAATGAACAAAATTATTCAAAATATTTCTTAACAACACATATAAACTTTATGAAAAAATATCACAGGAGAAAGATAAATAAAATAATTAATATAAATCACCAAACTCTCAACTAATAAGTGGTGGGTAATGACCCTTAAAGAAACCATCAAGCCCCTCTACCATTTGAGTTTTTCTCTTAAGTTTTAGATTTTTATTCACAATTTAATATCTATTTTATTCTACACAACACCTTTTAAAAAAATTTACAACATACACAAACCTATATAAGGGTGGTCGACCAACCTTTAAGAACATGCCATTACTCCCACAACATTAACAACTTCTTACTTCTCTCACCAACTCAATCTCTCCACTCCCTTAGATCGCTACTCACCCACTTCTCCACTATGCATGGCCGACCATAGGGGTTTGCCTGCCCATGGTTTGCTCATAAACAAACCAACCACATTTGGGTTCACACAAACTCATATATACGCATGCCCACTACCCAATTTATATTAAATATATAAAATAAATATAATGAAATCTTAATACATACGAAAATACATGAAATTTTTTATTTTTTAAATTTTCTTTAGCTAGGTTCACCAAAATGTGAAGTGCCTCCTGAATTGGGCTCTGGAAGTGGGTCCCACCTTGATGCTTGTGGACCTCATCTAGGCCCCCCTCTTATGATTACAAGCCCCATATTGTGCTCATCTCTTTTATTTGTGGCCCCAATCTTGGGTACACCTCCTATAATTTAGGCCAAACTTCGGTCCAACTTCTATGCTTCTAAGTCTCACCTTGAAGTCAACATGATGTGCTACATTATAATGTTATAATTATTATACAGGTTACGTTTGTTGCGTTAATATTATACTTTAATATATAATTCATGAAGGATGTTTAGGATTTTTAAGGGCAATAAATTTGAGTGAATAATGGAAATAAAAGATTTTAGAGGTCTAGTATATGATTATGATACATAGTGATCAAATAATGCTATATATTTTGACTCTACATCATGTAGAAAATAATAAAAAAACATAAAATAAATTCTAGCATATTAAAATGTCCAAAGAAAAATCCACATCATTCTGATGAATTAAAGAATCCATATTGGCTCACTCGTCTAAAACAAGTGGCCATATCATTTTATTGCACTCCCACCATCTGCCTCAAAAACTGATCTTTTAAATTTTTTAAAGATAAATCATATATAACTTTCTCTACATGCGTTAGAATCTTTGTAATGAAGGTATGGTGAATTTAAATGAAAATTGAAATTGTTTGACAAAAAACACCTCTTCATCATGGAGCTTGGTTGTAGAGAGACTCACTTTGGTGATTTTTAAATTAAATCATTCTTATACTTCTCATCTCTCTCTCCTACCATTATATCACCCAATCTATCAATTTTGTGTAAATTATTAAATGAATTATTCTCAAAACTTATGACATGCACCAAGTGCTGCTAAGCACGAGCGGCTCACACAAATATATATGACATATCAATAATATATAATATTGAATTCTGTGTGTCGATGCCACAAAAAACGAGATGAACTAAATAAGGAAAAATTCTAGCCTACAATTGTCAATCCTCGCTTGAAAGGTTCAAAATGCAAGCTCAATTTAAAACCTATCCTAAAGTTATGAAAAAAAGGGCTATCCTATCAAGCAAGAAGATTATTTAAGAGATTCAAGGTTTGACAGATTTCTCCCTTGAATTGGTCTAGTGATGAATAAAATTGAGGAAATTATTAAAGCTTAGTCTCAATCAAGAGCAAAGCCTTTCTTATCTCCTTCCGGTAGTCTAAGAAAGATCAACTATCATGAGTTTGATTCCGTAAATCCTATGATTTGCTCAAGCAATTGTATCTCCCTTTAGATTGCATAAATTCAAAGGTATTATCCTTATTCCAGTGAGTTTATGTGGTTAACCCTTTTCGTTCTACAAATTATTCTACTGGATCTCAAAGTTCACGAATGATTTTAACTTTTCCAATGGCGAAGAAGAATGCAAATTAAGTTTAAAGGTTAATGCAACTTCTCTTAGAAAGCTCAATTGCAGATCATAAAATAATCCTCAATTTTATCCTACTAAGTTCCCAATTCAAGGAAGAAACAAAAAAAAAAAAAAAAGAAAAAAAGAAAAAAAACTACTCACTACTCATGATAAAACACATCAACACAATCATTGCATTAAGAAAAACAATCAAACACCAAGTCTTTTACAAAGAAATCTAAAGAAAAATATAATTTGATTGTACTTTTCTCCTTCCCAATCAAACAGTGCAATGAATCTTAGACAACAAGTAGGAAACTTTCTCTCAATCTTCAAACACTCTTGCTTTTGTAATCTCCTTACAAGTTCTTTGGCCTTCTCCTTAAATACTTTCCTCTCCAAGTTGCAGTAAAATAAATAAGGAAAAAGCTCTTCTAATTTTGTGCTATGGCTTTTTATGCTTCTCCCTGCGAACTCAAGTTTTGAACTGCTCAAAACTATCAATTTTCGGGTTCTGACGCCTAGGCGCCCAGTCACTAGCGCTTAGGTGCCACTTGTTTAGCATGCAGACAATATTATGTGGCACCTAAGTGTTGGCGTGTAGCGCATAGGTTCTGGTGTTGCTTAGGCAACGCCAACTTTCTATGTTCTCAGGAATTTGGATGAATTTTGGGTTGTTTGGGAGCCTATGCTCCGCTGAGTCGTCGCCTAGGCGCTAGACGATAACTTTCTCCTATTAGATCTTGTTGAGTCCCATTTGATCCTCTTTTTGCTGCAATATTTAAAAAACAAAAAACATTCCTCAAAGCGTAACATTTTCACATGAAATGCAAATAATTAATGACATTTTATACAAAATGTAAAAACACTTCAACTAACTAGACAAAACATAGCTAATAATGACTTTGTCAAGGTTTCTTTTCCAAATCTACACCTCGAACAGTTGAACTATTTATACATTCTCAAATATTTTTTAAGTGGTTTCAAGCTAGATGATCCATAACTTATAAACCCAAGTTTTTCTATTTTCTTATCCATGATTTTGGCCATGGTAAAGTCACCTTGTATGGTGAACCCTAGCTCCTTCATTACCAATCCCAAATCCATCAAATTTAATCATAATGTTCCTAATAGATATTGGAAAATAGCTAGTGCATCTTTAAGTTGTTAGAAAAATTAACTCTTAAGATTATATCATCTATTTTGTGCCTTGCGTACAACTGAGATTAAAATATAATGTATTTAATAAAAAGACAATTATATCCCCCCTCCCCATATTATAGAATTCTATATATAAAATAGGTCTTTAAACTGATCCCATTTGCTTCTCTATTATTTTCTATATATTCTTAGATATCCTTTGCATATTTATTTACATAAATACCACATAATTCTTATATATTTACATATCTATCACCTAAGCTTTCATATTTACAAACAAAACTTTAATACTACATCATGATTACCAACTTTTTAAAATGTTCAGGACACCAAAGTGTTATAAATATAAATATAAAATTTTAAGTATTAGATATGTAAATTCATAAGAATGGTGTGTTTTGATGTAATTTTTTATTTTTCTTAAATTTTTGCCATAATAAGTGGCCATTAAGGTGCCTTTTACATCAACATAAGTAAAGGTAGACTAAAGAAGTACCAACAAGATGATATTATTATGGGCAATGTTACGTAGAAAATTGTAGAAGATGATGATCTGATGCTAATGATGTTATTGTGTTTGCTACTAAGGAGTAAAGAGAAGAAAGTTTTAAAAAGGTGGTTAAGAAAGAAATGAAAGATGAGATTTTTACATAACATACAATTGTGTTGCAGATGAAACTACAGTTTTATTATTTATTTGCTGATTTCAATAATCTAATATTTGAAATCTTTAAAAACACAATCTATTATCTTAATGCTACTTTGTTTTAATTATTTATCATTAAAATATTATTTACTATTATTATATATTAAGTTCAAAATAAGTAAATGTAAATTAAAATATAATGTTTAACATTTTAATAAATTAATTTTCCAAAAATCTTCATAAAAATAGTAAAATATATAATTTTAAAAATAAAAAAAACAAATATATCAATATTTCATCTAATGCACATAAAAGTTGATGTAATTAAAATTTCAAAGTAACGGCTTATTGAATCAAATTATCATATTTCTATGCAAATTTAGCTAAAATCATATTTTAAACAATGAAGCTAGTAGTATAAATCAAGAAAGCATCATAAAGTTTTGTGATGTATTTATCAACCAATTATATGAGCTGAAATCCAGCTAAAATTGACAACAAATTCTATGAAAATTAGTGATATAGACCGGTTGATGGTTGAGAAATGGTTGGCAAATCATATTTGCACGATGTCCTTCAAAGCAGAGTTGAAAATAAAATAACAAAGGGTGATGGAGATAAAGATTGGAGCCATACCAATACAAACCTTCTAAGATGCTTGGTGAGGTTTGTTAACCTATTGTTAGTTGTAGTTATTCAATAGTGTGATAGTAAATAACTCCTCTACTAAAATCAAATAACTTAGCATGGGGTCTTCCATCAAAATTTTTTCATTAGCCCAAAAAGTATCTTAGGAAGAGCAAAAAAAAAAAAAAAAAAGTTAATAAGCAAAGGTCCCCTAAGTGAGCTCAGACAAGGTTTGAAATAGATTCCTCCAACTTGTGATTAAGGAGAAAATATTAAATTTATTTGTCTTTGGAATGGATTACTATTGTATCTAAAAAAGAAAAATAAAAAAATATGATTAATGGATAAATTAAAATGAGTAAGATATAAGGGATTTGGCACTCCTCACCTAAATCTAGAATTATATTTCACTAGTTTTTTAGTGATTTTGTTTTGCATTTTGTTTTGAGGCAAAGAAAGAAATCTAAAGAGTCTAAGATCACTTCATTTTGAAAATACAAGGGACTCAAATACTTAATGAATAATTTATAATTAGCGTAATCAATGTAGGTCATTTGATGTGTTATTTAGAGGTGAAATTTCAAAATAGATATTTTATTTATTTACACTAACTCAAATTGAAATCAGAAAAAAAAAAACTTTAAACATGAGTATAGTCACCCAAGAGTCTAGCGACTGGTGTCTATGACAATAACCAGTCACCCTGATTTTGGGTGATTGGACTGTTGTGCAAAACAATGCAGAAAACAAATTCATACAACAAACAAAACCAAACGCAGTGTGACTCAGTGATTCAAAACAAATCCATCTACGTCCACAGGGAGAGGTTATTCCACTATTAACGGGTGGAGGGAAAAAATCAGCCGAATTATAGTTATAATTATGGTTACAACACTACGCACTCAAATTTTTTATGATCTCTTATATAACTAAGAGAGGATTAAAGTATGCAAGTTATGAATATTTCAAATATAAGAATGATCATATATTTTGATCACTTCAAATTAGGTTTAATAATATATAAACGTCAAAAAATTAGATCTCCCGAAATTATGTTACATAATATCAATCTTCATGATAAGCACACTTCCAAATTTACAATCATTAAATTTTAATATTTTTCATAAATCTTCACCTCATCTCTCACTTCTAGATAAGTAAGAGATGATCAAAATTAGCTCCAACATGCCAACGACGAAACCAAGATGATCGCCTACATATTCTCTCTCTCGAAGGGATCAAGCCTCACGTAGTTCCCGAATGAGCAAACAATCATGAGCTTGGGCGTTCACCAAAATTTTACAGTATGCGAACTTCCAGACTGATTGTACCTTTGTGAGCAATGCATGGTGAATTTTCCTTCCCATCTATCTCTTTTATAAGAACATTGTTATCATTAATCAAGCCCCAAACAAAGTGGTACCTCGCATGAATGTATTTGGTACGAGTATAATGAACTGGTAAAAATATCGCAATACGACCATCACAGAATACCGTTAGAGACTTCTGATCAACTCTGAAGTCATCTAGTAAGCTCCACATCCATTCTGCTTCCTTCATCGCTTTCATGATTGTCGTATACTTAGCCTTTATAGTAATCAAAACAACAATAGACTGAAGAATCGATCTCCAACTAACTATACATCCTGCTAATGTGAATAAATAGTCATCGTAGACTTGCACATACTCATATCATTTGCATAGTCTGAATCAGTGCAGTCTATATAGAAATTAGTAATATATGCTTATCTTTCAAACATCAAGCCAACATCAACTATATCCTTCAAATACCTCAAAATATTCTTCATAACTTGCCAATGACTCATTCCTAGATCATGCATGAACCTAATCACAATATCAACCACTTGTGTAATGTCTAGTATCATACAAACAATGACATACATCAGATTGCCCACTGTACTAGCATAAGAAACTAATCTCAAATCTTTTCTCTCCTGATCATCTTTAGAATATTGATTTGAATTCAACTGAAAGTGAGATGCAATGTATAGTCTCCTCTACTTGCTCTAGTCGTTGATCCCAAACTTCTTCAGAACCTTCTGAACATATAACCCTTGCAAGAGTAAAACATTTTCAGCTGTCTTGTCCATGAAAATTTTCATGTCAAGAATTCTAAGAGCTTCGCCCAACTCCATCTCAAAATATTTGGACAGTTGCTTCTTCATCTCAAAATATTTGGTTAGCATGATACTGTAGATGATTCGGGATTAGTATATATGATTGTTTGGTGGAAGGCATGTTCAAAACTTCACGGTGCTCTATGAGAATTGTGCTTGTAGGTAGATGGATCGGGATCAACATACGTAGAGTGCCACCCTGATACTTGTCTGAGTGGTGGTGAAGTAGATCGAGTAGGCATACCCTCACCCAACAAGGGTCTATAGTTTGGGTCGTTAATGTGAATGCATTGTCTAAACTTCTTGGTTAACTCCTCACTGCTTGTAAAACAGAGTCACCTTGCGTGATGTGAGACTTGAACATCTCCTCAACCGCTAAGAAAAACTCGATCTACATATATTAACGTAAATTGAAGTCAATATTCACATTACAATAGATAAGTCAAGCTTCTACGAGAACGAGTACTTACAATTTCTTCTTCTCCTGGTGCTCTTGAATAATTTGTCAGGAGAGGCAGTAAGGGCCTTCAGCAAATACAATGAGGCCCATGATTTATACCAACTCATATAACAATCTATAACACTCTGGTTATCATCCTCGCCATCAAGAAGATTTACAATCAGATCCCTTCGATTCTTCCACATTAATATATGCACTTGATGACAGTCGGCCCAGTCCACATCAGATTTTCCTCAGCCGTCAATCCTCTTGATCCATGGGTGCTGACTAGGGGAACAAGTGTCATCTAAATATCCTCACCCACAAGACAAATATCTGTCACACCTAATCTTATTTGATTACCGTAGTGCTCCCAATTAACCTGCATAACAGAGATGTTAGAATTTAACTTAATTTAAACATATCAGAAACCTAGATATAACTTGTCAAATGCACAGTGGCTCTCCACAAGACCATCAAGCTTATTTATGTATAGCTTCACATTCCCAACTAGCATTTCATGCACATGTTGACCTCACTTTTTGTCGAGGTTTAGTATTCCTCCTAGATTTAGGATTCTAGCCTCAGGAGCTTCCCCGACGATCCTAGATTCCTAGCGATGGGACCCACCTCGTTTTAGAGTGTCTGGAAGCCACTTCGTTACTCTTTGAAATCCTGTACGAGATTCCGTACCGCTAGTCTATAGCCGGTCGAAATTGATGTCAGGAGTTCAAATCGAGTCCCTATAGGACCCTGGACATTAGGACAGCCTCGTGCACATCTTACACACGCACCATTCTGATTGATCGAGCTCGAGTCGAATTTTGCGACGATGCCAAATTTCGATACGATTTTGACTCGACCGTCGTCGAGGTTGCCCAGACGACCTCGGACGACGAAACGGACTGCGCCGATGCGTCCGGAACGTCGATTTTACCTAAAATTGACGTTAAATTTGCGACGATAGCCTGTCGGGGGCGAAATTGGTGAATTAGGGCTTAATTTAATAATAATTACAATATATATATATTTATATATTTATAAATTAAATCCTAAGCCCTAAACCCCCCATTCGGCCCATCTGCTTCTTCCCCGCACGCGCACGAGCTCCATGGAGGTTTCGACGAGCCTTCTCCCGCGCTCGATACCGCACGCCTCTCGGCCCATCTCCTGCTCCTTGAGCCGCACTCGATCTCCCATCCCTTATCCCTGCGGGAGCAAGTTGCTCCCTGCGGCATTTTGTTCGGCGCGTGCGTTATCCCTGCGGCGTCTCGCGTGCGCAAGTGGCCCGAGCCTCTGCTGCTCATCTTTGCGGCATTTCCCTCCATCCTGCCGCACCTTCCCCGATCCTACTCGACTCCACAGGTAGGGAGCAGCACTTCTTCTCCTCCTCTGCCTACATAAACCCCATTTTGGGATGAATTTAGGGCTGGCCGAATTTCATCTTGGAGGGGAAGTGCTGGTACCTGAATCCTTGCTTTGTTTGTATGCTCTACATTGTCTGGTAACCTCCTTCCTCCCCTCTATTCTTCTCGGTTTGGCCCAGGGAGGCTGTATTTTGTGCCGCTGATTTGGTTCTCCTTGTTCTCTGCACTAGCTGGTAACCCCTCTCTTTTCTTTGTTCCTTCTCGATCTTGCTTGAGGCGGCTACGGTTTGTATCGTGGGCTTGTTTTTCTTCCTGCTTAGTGTCTCGTGCTGAGCATTCATGTGACATGGAATATTTCACTTACTTGCTTAAATGATCGTTTTCCTCTTTTCACCCCCTAGTGGCATGCTAGTATGTTGTTACATTAAGGTTTAAGGGGGTGTTTCATTACTCAAAGCATGTGAAATATGGAAATGTAAGTATATGGAAACTTTGGTTTCAATGACATGTTACTATCTCCCTATGTTCTTTATGTTTATAGCAAGTTCAAAATATTGGAAATGTGACTTTAGGACCATGCTAACTCCTCTTGCAAGTATATTGGGATGTGTAATATAAGGCTTTTCATTCACTCTTACCTAGCATGAAATATTGGAAAGCTTAGTTCTTAATCATTTCAATTTTCTTTGGCTCAAAAAAAAAGTGCATGCTAGAAGTGATGGAGAAGAGATTCTATGTTGTTCTTACTTAAAGCATATGCTAGTCTTTTCTTTTTGATACATTAAAGGCATGGTTTTGAGGCAAAGAATAATCTCTTTTGCAAGCATGTTGAGAGGGTTATTATAATAGTTTCTTTGCTTGCTTTGGTTTGGCATGAATCATGGAAGGATTTATTTGGCTTTTTCAATATACATGTGGGGGCTTGTTTCTTGCTCTTTATACCTTTCCCTCACAAAGATTGCATGCTAAGAAGAGGCTTATTTTAGTTTGAGAAGTTTCACACTTTTCCTTACATGAAGCATATGGTGGTTCTACATTTTGAATATATGGAAGCTTGGTTCTTGGGTTCCTTGTACCTTATCCCTTTATAAAAGCATGTTAAATGAATGTGAAAAGTCTTTATGCTTATCCTTGCTTGCAAGCATGTTTAGGTGGAAATTTGGAAGTCTCTTGCATATTTTAACTTGATATGAAGAATGGAAAGTTTTATTCAGCTTTATATATTTATGGAGCTTGTCTCTTTGCTCCTCCTATTTCTCATCTGTTAGAGAGCATGCTAGGGGAGTGTTAAGCTCAATTTGGAAGTATTTATACTTTTCCCATGCAAGGTATTTTATGGCTTCAAAGCTTTGAATACTTGGGGGGGGGTTAGTTATCGGGCTTCTTGCATTTTTGCCCCTTTATGGAAGTATGGAAAGTTTTATTTGAAGGCTACATACATGTGGAATTTTATTCCTTACTTCTATCTCTTCTTTATCAAACAAAAATACATGTAAGAGATAGTGAGGAAGGATTCTATGTGAAGTTCTTATTTGAAGCAAGTACAAAGCATGTTAACATAGGCATTGAGATATTCCTTACTCACTTTAGCTTGATATGAAGCATGGAAGGATTTATTTAATTTTATATGCATGTGAAGCTCATTTCCTACTCCTTTCATTTCTTTATCAAAGAGCATGCTAGGGTGGAGTTTTAATTTAATTTGAAAGAGCCCCATGCTCACTCTCATGATAAATAGGTAGTGGCTTTATATTTTGATATGTTGAGTATGTGGAGGTATTTGTTTTGGCCTCATGCTAGGTTTGGTTCCAACTTTATTGTGGCTCGTCATAGCCTCACCTGGAGGCTCGGTTGGCTTATCCTAACCCTTACCCGAGAGGCTATTTCGATCTATATTTGCTGCTCTTATTTCAATGCTTTGAGAAATTTATTTTGGCTTTGTTTGGGAGCTTGGCTGATTTGATTTGTTCCTTATTTGAGGGCTTACTTTGGTATTCTGGATTTATTCTTATATCGGGCTTTGTTGAGACTTTGCTATACTCTTTGTTTTAAGCTTGATCCTAGCCGGATTTTGGCCTCATATGGCTCGGTTTTCATTTGGCATTGTTGTATTATTGCTTTCGAATTGAAGCTGGCTTCATTCCAGCCCAGCCATGGCTCGGGTTCGACCCTATATGGGCCCGGGTTTGGCTCATTTAACTCCTCTTTTGCTTTGGCTCGGGGTGGGGAACGCTGTGACTTGATTTTATGCTATTTCGAGCCCAGCTCTTGGCTCGGGTTAGGACTTTGGTGCTCTTCGGGTTTGATTTGATGTTGGTGGCTGCTTCAATTTGGAGTTGGGTGAATTTAAACTCCATGGCTATTTGATAAATACCTTTATATGTTTTGTGGTGAACTTGGGATTGAATTGATTTTATGGGGCTTGTCTTCTCATTGGGATTTAGCCGTGAGCTTCATTGTGGTAGTTTGGAATTTAGGGGAAGGGCCTTACTTTTTGCTGCTCCCTTGCTACAGGATTGCCGTGAGTCCCTCCCATTGCTTGTAGCCTTACTTGTGAGCCTCCTCCTCGTCTGATTTTCCTTGACCGTGAGCCTCTTGATGTTGATTTGTGATTTTGAGGCTGGATGGGGGCTTTACTTATTGCTGCCCCTTTGTTGTGGCCTTGCGCGAGAGCCTCATGGTGGTGATCGATGTGGTGATGGCTTGGCTTATTGCTATGTTTGAACTTGGAGTTGATGGAAATGAATTCAGAGTCATTTCTCATTTGCTTATGGGAGTGAATTGAGCACTGATACTTAAGGCACTTTCTTAAAGATTTTATTTGGTGGGATTGGTGCTAGTTTTGAGGTTTTCGGACTTGTACACTCACTTTCATATGTATTGGAAGTTTTCTCGATTCTCCTATTGCCGTTGTGAGCTTAATCCGAGTCCGAGAGTAGTCCTATTTGCAAGAATTATACTTCAAATGAAAAGAATCAATTGAGGGTCGGGAGGTCTCAGATTTTAGTATGAGTCTGGGGCTTTAGTCGGTTTTCTCGGAGTCACTTTACTCTTCTTTTCTCGTTTGATTTATCGATTTTTAAACGATTCTCGAGGGTCACTGCTTTTCGTTTGGTCTTATCTGAATGCAAGGATATCCATTTGAGGGATAATCCAACCGTGCCCGAGTAAGAAAATGACGTCCTCAGGACCGATTCAAGGACCTCGGGCCCCGCTTTCGCCGTTCGTTGTTACATGTTTTAGGGGTGAGTGGATTAACCTTCCTCCCGTTTTAGTCTTTTCGGGTATGGAGGTGGGTTAATCTCCTCTTCTTCCCTTCCTTATTGACTTACACGTGTTTCTCGCTTCACTCGGAGTCGGTTTTGTTTTGTTTTGTTTTGGGGCGATCACGGCGATGATGCAAAAGGCACGCCAGTGATAGAGTAGAATGATATCCCATCCTACGACATCAGGACTCGCTCTAGGGCCCCGGTGAACCGTAGGATGACGGTATCATTCACCGCTACAAGGCAAGCGGGGCACCGTACCTTCTTAGGATTGTTAGCGATCCTTTACCCTACGAAATGATCGACTCGTGGACAATTATATTTTTCAAAATCTGATAAAAATACGATACTACATTTCGCAACAAAAATATCTTTCCACCACAATCAAAAAAATTGATAAACTTTCTTTTGCATGTCTGAAATCCATATGCATGCTAAAAATATAAATTTCAAAACTACATTATAAAATTTGATTGTCCACTTGTCGACTATCGACCGGGTGGGGGAACACTCTCCTGAGTTAGGTTTAGTTGGACACCTTTCTTGCTGAGTAGCGGGCTTTATACACTCGTGTGACCGAGTAGCCTTCGACGACCCTTCGAGCAGTACTACACAGTTCTGAGCCTAGCCCCGACCCGAGTGCTTGCGGTTTTCTTCGTGTTTTCATTTGATTTTTGATAGAGCACTCGTGGTCTTTTTTTAGGATTTTCTCGGAGTTTTGGTGACTTTTACTACTTTTCTCGAGCTTTCCCGTTGTGGGTCAGTCACTTTGTTTTCTTGAGTTTTTCGACGACCTTTTATTTTGCTTGCTTGGCTTTCATGTGGCACACTTCTGCCGGCTAGACGAAAGAAAATAACGGGCCTCTCGGGTATACGAGTTTGTTTACATTTGCGGCGTGTTACCTTCTTTATACCTGCCATCGCATGCTATACTCGTTTAGTCGTCACTTTTTATACCTACTATCGCATGCTTATATCTTGTTTAGTCGTCACTTTTTATACTCGCTTACCGCATGCTATACCGTTTAGCTGCCACTTTTGTACCATACCTGCTGCATCGCATGTTGTTCCCGTTTAGCACGTTACATTATATACTTGTTGCATGTCTTTACTCGCTACTCTCGTGCTATATACATATCCCGTTATAAACCGTACAACACTTAAACATACTTGCATAGGATGTTTAGGAGAACTCGACCATAGGCCACTCGATTGAACATTTTGACTTGCCACCTTAGAAAACTCAACCTCTTCACGGCAAGAAGCTTGGAGCTAACATTGTGGGCAGCACGACCATCTTCAACAGCAAAACATGTCTAATCAGCTAAACCACTCCTTAGTTAAATAACAATCCATAGGATTTCGAGGTCGTTCGCCTAGTGCGACATGTCCTCAACATTTCTTGGGCCTTTGTATAGCTATGCTGTACAATATAAGCCCCGACTCGTTTTAGGATTCCGAGGTTGTCGTTCGTTATGACCTAAATCCTCACATCTTCTAGGCTATTCGTGTGATCGTTTCACACAAATGTAAGCCCTAATTTAATAAAATTGGCAGGATGAAACACTTGATTAATATCTCCTAAATCGAAGCCAAACCATAGGATAGCTTGGGAAGTCACCGAGGTTCGCCTCCGGATCTCCGACATCCCCTAGTTCTTCCTCCTTTGGATTCTACAATAAAATGTTCCAATTTTGAGCCAATCTCCTTTCACACCTCTTTGTCCGATTACGTTGAAGAGTCCTATCCTTTTGACCTCCTTGAAGATAATATTTCCTGACTTTTATCGAGAGTTTTCTTAAGTGATTTCGGTCATTTAAGATGTAATTAACTATAGGGGCTTGCCCTTATAGGAAGCATTTCCGAACCCAACTTAAAATAAACCCTATTTAATTCTTCATATTAAATAGAGGAACTTGTCGGCAAATAAAATGGTTTCGCAGACCAAACGGACGTCATATATTTCTTAGTTTATTTGATCGAGCCTCACCCTCAAGTCTTGTGTTTGTCTTTCGAGATAAATGCATGACTTGAGGTGTAGCGCTCTTTCATTTAAACTATGAAAAATATGGGGTCAGTTTGATTCCCTTCCTTTTCGTTGAAGGATCCTTCCGAAGCGGGCGACGGGATTTCGATTCCGGCGACCGACAGCTTCTTACGGGCACTTCACCGGCACAAAACAACGCCGACAGCTTCTGGCGACTCAGCTGGGGATTTGCTTCTCTCTCCATTCAAGTCAAGAAATCTTATCTTCATACATCGGTAATGTGTCCATATCCCTTATGGACCAGATTACCCTTCTTCCGTTGGCATGCTTCACTCATTTCTTTCTTGGGTGAGCACGGTCAACTCTTTCGGACTTCAGGACCGTCTGTTCATTCACCTTTTGAACGGAAAGGTTCAGGAGGCCATTAAGGACTTTTTGATCTTTGTGTGGGGTCGGACCCCCAATAGGTGTGTCGGTGGACTAGTTCCACCCGGGCATTGTGTGTTGTGAAGTTGGTCCCGCACTGGGTCCTAAACTTCGCACTTTCTTCTCCTCGGGTTTGTTTTGCTTCTTGTGAATCAAGCCATCTTGCGTCCTTTCACGCTTGTTAACTTGCTAATTGCAACTCTTCGATGCTTTAATCACGAATAAATAACAAATTTGAAAAAAATAAAATAATAGAGGATTTGCCCAGTTCATAAGACAAGTGCGTCAACTTGAGTACTTCTGTCGAAACTGCAAGGCATGGGACATCGCTGACTTTCGAAAATTCTTCAAATGACAGGGACAATGTCTTCGCCAAAGTTGATCTTTTCTTTTGCCTCTGGAATGGAGTTCGCTGTCAACAGGGATGAACCGCCCGACAGTGCAATTATTAAGTTTGGACAAGGGTTCGATGATATTGGAGTTAAATTCGGGAAGATTTCCGTCACAGTAATGAAGTTCGAAACAAATAGGTCCGTGCAGCCTATCGTAGAGTTTGACTTGGAATCTGCCAAAGAGTTCTCCCCTTCAAAGGTGTTGGTTGAAAAGAGCTCTACTAGTGCTGAAAATACTGTCGTTGGGATTTCTCCGAGAACTGTTTTTGCCCCTACTACCGGATTCACTGTCACCGCGCCAGCTGTTTTGCTGAGTAAGGGAAAAGAGATTCTACATGAGGAAAAGTCAGTTGACGTTTATACCCCACCATTTTCTGGATTCGAAATTGGGTCCAATTCAAGGATTGTGCAACTGATGAAGACACAGGAAAGGAGGCGCAACCAGGAAATTTTGAAAACCAAACAGCATCGTCAACCTCGCCAACAACAGACACAACGATACGGCCGATCTTGCCAACAACTACATCAGCCAGGATCACATCAACCCAGAAATAAACAGATGTCCATTGAAGAACGACAAAAAGTGGTGTATTCTTTCAAAGAGGAAACCGTGTCGAAGATGTTCCACGACTTGCTGTTGAGACCAGAATTCAAACTTCCAAAGCCGAAAAAGCCAGAGGAAGCTAGCATGAAAGATCATCCTCAATACTGCCCATACCACCAGTTGCTTGGCCACACAATAGAAAATTGTTTTGTTTTCAAGGATTGGCTTGAAGAGAATTTCAGAAGCGGAAATGTGATAATCCCGAAAGAATATTTAAAAGAACCTGAAGAAGATTCTCTAAATACGGTTTCAGAGGATTCAATCGACTCCTACACGACACCGATGCTCGGGGAAATAATTGATGTTTCTCGAAAAGTTTCAGTTGATCTTAAAATCCTCAGAGGAAATTCGGTTGAGTCTGCCTTGGAAAAGCTTCGAGTTGACATTGCACAACTGTCTAAAGATCAGAAAAGAGATATCGAAGACGAAGATTACAACATAGCAGATTACATGGAAAGTGAATTCGCAGAAATCAATGTCGTCGAGACCCGAGCCATGTTAGATGCGAGCGACGCTCCTCTCCGTGAGGAGAACGCTGCAGATGAGTGGCGGAGGGCCATCCAGCAGAAGGACGAACAGATCAGTTGTCTCGAAAAGAAAATTGAAGAATTGACAACCATCATGATTGCGATGCAAAGACAATTACAATCACCGCAGACAACACTGCCAGAGACAAACCAACCAGAAACCATTAGTGATGCAGATGAAAGAAGAGAGTTTGCCTCTGATGAACAACCGAAAGATTCTGCTCAAAGCGTCATACCAGAAAGGGAATTTAAACAAATGGTCGAACAAGTTCGGGAGGCCATAGCCCAGTCTAAAAGTGGTGCATTGATTTTAAAGGGTAGACCCTACCCGGAGAAATTTGATGCCGTACCCTACCCTAGAGGTTTTGTGTCACCGAACTTTAAGATATTTGACGGGGTTGGAAATCCCAGACAGCACATAGCACATTTCCGAGCCAGTTGTGGTAACACCGGAGGTACCGAAGCATTGCTTTGCCGTCAGTTCGTCAGCAGCTTGTCAGGGATAGCATTTGATTGGTATGCCGAATTGCCTAACGGATCAGTGAAGACATTCAATGAGTTAGAACAGTTGTTCGTAAAAAGATTTGCCGTAACGCAGCATCATGTTTCTATTGAAGATCTCGTGATTGAAAGACAAAAGCCTAACGAGACTTTAGTAGATTATATCTTGAGGTGGAGAAAACTTAGCATGAAATGTGAACCTCAGCTACAGGAACATCATGCGATTGAGATCTTGCTCAAAAGCATCCATGGGCCAATAGCTTTCATGCTCAAGGGACTCACCATCAAGTCTTTCGAGAAGTTACTCAGCAAAGCCAATAATCTGCAAGAAGAAATCAAACATATGAATTCTTATGAGAAGGCCGAGAAGTCCAGGACAACCAAGACAGATGAAAAGAGATCTGGAACAGTTGCGGTGGTTAACGGGGAAAGCGACGAGTTGCAAATACAAGCCGAACAACCTCGGCGGATCTTCCAACGTCCTCGTCGGAATATTCGGCAATCATCTCGGCAGAGACCTCACCGGACGTACAAAAGACAAATTTCAACTATACCCCACAGAATGTACTCTTTTAAAGATAAAGCAACGAAAAAGATGTTCTGCAGTATGATCAAGAATCCCGAGTTCGGGTTGCCTAAGCCAAAGAAGCCTGACGAGGTCAACAGGAAAGGACATCCGAGATATTGTCCATACCACAGGTTCACTGGACACACCATAGAAGACTGTTACAGTTTCAAAGACTTGCTCGAAGAAAATTTCAAGAGTGGGAATGTAACAATCCCGGAAGAAAATTTGAAAGGAACCTGAAAAAGGTCATATTAATATGATTTCGGTCGATTTGTTTGTTCTAGCCTATTCCTACGCAGCTGCCAATGAATGAAATGCCTCTTGGCTACTATTGTACTACTTTTGTTGCTTAGTATGATCAGTATTGGTCTGTATCATCTCTCCTACTGCAATGAATGAAAGAAAAAGAAGTTTGTTTTTGTCCATAATTGTTCAATATTTGGAAAGCTCAAATTTGGATATTATGCTAAGACTTCGACTTCAGAAAAGAATGAAATTAATGCCCTAATAACTGAGTTGTTTACTTTAAGGAATTCAGACTGGGTCCTAAGTGGATCTCAAAATGAAGCAGTGTGCTTGAAATACGAGTAATTGATCATGGATATCAAGGGCCTTTTAATTTTCTGCCATGTGGCTGGGTCCGGACTTTCAATAAGTTATAATATCTCAGGATTCATATTAAGGAACATTTCAGAATTATTAATTCGGGGAGTTTCGACATTCAAAATCTTTAACAGAAATATGTCTTGCCAGATACAGTAATTCTCAGAAAACAAAAGGAGCAATAAAAAAAAAAAAAAAGGAAATGTTCCTGAGGAAAAACTTGAGGTGGGCACAAAATCAAAAATTGGTGTCCCAATCCAGACATTCAAAATCTTTAACATGTGCTCCACCAGATATAGTAATCCTCAATGAAAAAAAAAAAGAGAGCGAAAAGCTCAATAAAAAAAAAGGAAAAAAGAAAGAATGCTCCCTGAGAAGAAGCTTGAGGCAAACATATAATCAAAAATTGGTGTCTTAATCTTCCCCCGATTAATGAAACTTGAAAGGCAACCTTAAGAAGTTTCCTCCGATATTATGCTTTGGAGAGAGTCAAGTGATTCCATGCCTTTTGGCCGGTCATTAATTGGCTCAGAAATATCTTCAGACAATGAAAAATATTTTGATCACATGAGCGGAAATTCTGAAGTCTGCTTAGGCCCAGAAAGAAAGAATTAAAGGAATGATGACGATATTAGCAATTAATGTAAATTCGACCCTGAAGTCGTATCCTTCAGTATCCAACAAATACAACTCCAACTTCAACTCGAAGAATGTCAGAAAGATTTCTCAAATACAACTCCAACTTCAACTCGAAGAATGTCAGAAAGATTTCTCAAATACAACTCCAACTTCAACTCGAAGAACGTCAGAAACACTTCTCAGAGTCAACTTCAACAACATTTACAGAATCTGCAACGAATCAAATGATGACTACTACAAACGAAGCTGCGAACTTGCAACGTCTTCAACTGTGGCATACTTAAAGATAACACACCTTTATAGGTCTTGAAAGAATATAATTCCGATAGTACCTTAAAGAGTGAGTTATTTTCCAGCACTGGTTCTTAGTCAGTGGACGATACTTCAGGAAGCACTGTGCCTTCTGTTTCAAAGATAAAGACTCGTTCTTAGAGGCTCATATGCCGCACTTGTCTAAAACTGGGTCCAAATCCTAAAACAAAATTCAACATTCAAAAAAATTCTGCTTGAAAATTTTTTCAAAAATCTCTGCATATACTTTTCAGTGAAACTTCGCACTGCACAAGTTTCACGAATTTCTCCCAAATTCAAATATCAAATTCCAAATCTGAATTCTCCAGTCTGAGACTGCGATTGATATCCCTTCAATTCTCTGTCGTTTGAGAAAGGATCAGCTGATTCTATTGACACGGCCGCGAGTTTCGATTGGTCCTGTTAGCGTGGAATCACTTCCTTTCCCAAACAAGATCCTTTTCGATCAACTCTTTGAGTGGGATATGAAACATTCTCATATTCTCACTTATGCTGTTTCCTTTGACGAAAATCTTTCAAATCATATTTTAGAGGTGGAGGATCTCAGCATCCGATACCGCATTGCTCTGCAATGATTCTCCTGATATATTTTAGAGGTAGAGGATCCCAGTATCCGATACCGCATTGCTTTGCAATGATTCTCCTTCGATATTTTGGAGGTAGAGGATCTCAACATCCGATACCGCATTGCTCTGCAATGATCTCCTTATATATTTTAGAGGTAGAGGATCTCAGCATCCGATACCGCATTGCTCTGCAATGATCTCCTTATATATTTTAGAGGTAAAGGATCCATGTATCCGATACCGCATTGCTCTGCAATGACCTTCTACGATATTTTAGAGGTTGAGGATCTCAGTATCCGATACCGCATTGCTTTGCAATGTTCTCCTGTTTGCTTTAGAGGTTGAGGATCCCAGCATCCGATACCGCATTGCACTGCAATGATATCCTTCTATATTTTAGAGGTAGAGGATCCATGTATCCGATACCGCATTGCACTGCAATGATATCCTTCTATATTTTAGAGGTAGAGGATCCATGTATCCGATACCGCATTGCTTTGCAATGATTCTTCTGCTATATTTTAGAGGTAGAGGATTTCATATCCGATACCGCATTGCTTTGCAATGTTCTCTCGATATATTTTAGAGGTAGAGGATCCCAGCATCCGATACCGCATTGCTCTGCAATGATCTCCTTATATATTTTTGAGGTGGAGGATCCCAGCATCCGATACCGCATTGCTCTGCAATGATTTTCCTGATATATTTTAGAGGTAGAGGATCCATGTATCCGATACCGCATTGCTTTGCAATGATTCTCCTGATATGTTTTAGAGGTAGAGGATCTCAGCATCCGATACCGCATTGCTTTGCAATGATCTCCTGATATATTTTAGAGGTAGAGGATCTCAGCATCCGATACCGCATTGCTCTGCAATGATTTCCTGATATATTTTAGAGGTAGAGGATCCCAGTATCCGATACCGCATTGCTTTGCAATGATTCTCCTTCGATATTTTAGAGGTAGAGGATCCCAGCATCCGATACCGCATTGTTTTGCAATGATTTCCTGATATCTTTTAGAGGTAGAGGATCTCAGCATCCGATACCGCATTGCTCTGCAATGATCTCCTTATATATTTTAGAGGTAGAGGATCTCAGCATCCGATACCGCATTGCTTCGCAATGATTTTCCTGATATATTTTAGAGGTAGAAGATCTCTGCATCTGATACCGCATTGCTTTGCAATGATTCTCCACAATATTCTAGAGGATGAGGATTTTATATCCCATTCTGTGTTGCTTTAGGAGCCCCTCCTATTGCAATCTTTCAAACGATATTTCTGAGGTTGAGGGAATAAGCCCTTCGATTAATCCAAGGCATCCTATCCCAATCTTTCGAGATCGGTATAAGACCCCCTTAAATGGAGTATGGCATCCTTTCTCTTTCTTCCACCATAAATTTTACCTATATTTCGATCCACACCTCGGGATCAATACCTGATATTATGTCCCATTCTCGATACACATTTGAAGTTTGATAACACCAATTCCACTCTCCAATCCTCAGCGAGAGATTCTACTCCTCGATTTCAAATCGAATATCCACTTGTTCTATCCTCAGCGAGAGATTCTACTCCTCGATTTCAAATCGAATATCCACTTGTTCTTTCCCGCCGAGAGTTCTGGAATCTTCAGCTTCGAAGAGTTACCTGACATTCCCCAGCGGAAACCTTTGTCACTCTTTCTTTGTTTTGTTCTGAGTGTGTTGGCTTGGAACGTTTGTGTTGGTTTTGTTGATCTTGTCGGTCAACGCCAATACGCGCGGTGTGCTCGCCCAGCACACCACACCTATTGGGGTCCTTTTGTTGACCTCACTTTTTGTCGAGGTTTAGTATTCCTCCTAGATTTAGGATTCTAGCCTCAGGAGCTTCCCCGACGATCCTAGATTCCTAGCGATGGGACCCACCTCGTTTTAGAGTGTCTGGAAGCCACTTCGTTACTCTTTGAAATCTCGTACGAGATTCCGTACCGCTAGTCTATAGGCTCGGTCGAAATTTATGTCGGAGTTCAAATCGAGTCCCTATAGGACTCCGGACATTAGGACGACCTCGTGCACATCTTACACACGCACCATTCGATTGATCGAGCTCGAGTCGAATTTTGCGACGATGCCAAATTTCGATACGATTTTGACTCGACCGTCGTCGAGGTTGCCCGGACGACCTCGGACGACGAAACGGATCGCGCCGATGCGTCCGAACGTCGATTTTACCTAAAATTGACGTTAAATTTGCGACGATAGCCTGTCGGGGGCGAAATTGGTGAATTAGGGCTTAATTTAATAATAATTACAATATATATATATTTATATATTTATAAATTAAATCCTAAGCCCTAAACCCCCCATTCGGCCCATCTGCTTCTTCCCCGCACACGCACGAGCTCCATGGAGGTTTCGACGAGCCTTCTCCCGCGCTCGATACCGCACGCCTCTCGGCCCATCTCCCTGCTCCTTGAGCCGCACTCGATCTCCCATCCCTTATCCCTCGCGGGAGCAAGTTGCTCCCTGCGGCATTTTGTTCGGCGCGTGCGTTATCCCCGCGGCGTCTCGCGTGCGCAAGTGGCCCGAGCCTCTCGTCGCTCATCTTTGCGGCATTTCCCTCCATCCTGCCGCACCTTCCCCGATCCTACTCGACTCCACAGGTAGGGAGCAGCACTTCTTCTCCTCCTCTGCCTACATAAACCCCATTTTGGGATGAATTTAGGGCTGGCCGAATTTCATCTTGGAGGGGAAGTGCTGGTACCTGAATCCTTGCTTTGTTTGTATGCTCTACATTGTCTGGTAACCTCCTTCCTCCCCTCTATTCTTCTCGGTTCGGCCTGTGGAGGCCGTATTTTGTGCCGCTGATTTGGTTCTCCTTGTTCTCTGCACTAGCCGGTAACCCCTCTCTTTTCTTTGTTCCTTCTCGATCTTGCTTGAGGCGGCTACGGTTTGTATCGTGGGCTTGTTTTTCTTCCTCGCTTAGTGTCTCGGTCGAGCATTCATGTGACATGGAATATTTCACTTACTTGCTTAAATGACTGTTTTCCTCTTTTCACCCCCTAGTGGCATGCTAGTATGTTGTTACATTAAGGTTTAAGGGGTGTTTCATTACTCAAAGCATGTGAAATATGGAAATGTAAGTATATGGAAACTTTGGTTTCAATGACATGTTACTATCTCCCTATGTTCTTTATGTTTATAGCAAGTTCAAAATATTGGAAATGTGACTTTAGGACCATGCTAACTCCTCTTGCAAGTATATTGGGATGTGTAATATAAGGCTTTTCATTCACTCTTACCTAGCATGAAATATTGGAAAGCTTAGTTCTTAATCATTTCAATTTTCTTTGGCTCAAAAAAAAAGTGCATGCTAGAAGTGATGGAGAAGAGATTCTATGTTGTTCTTACTTAAAGCATATGCTAGTCTTTTCTTTTTGATACATTAAAGGCATGGTTTTGAGGCAAAGAATAATCTCTTTTGCAAGCATGTTGAGAGGGTTATTATAATAGTTTCTTTGCTTGCTTTGGTTTGGCATGAATCATGGAAGGATTTATTTGGCTTTTTCAATATACATGTGGGGGCTTGTTTCTTGCTCTTTATACCTTTCCCTCACAAAGATTGCATGCTAAGAAGAGGCTTATTTTAGTTTGAGAAGTTTCACACTTTTCCTTACATGAAGCATATGGTGGTTCTACATTTTGAATATATGGAAGCTTGGTTCTTGGGTTCCTTGTACCTTATCCCTTTATAAAAGCATGTTAAATGAATGTGAAAAGTCTTTATGCTTATCCTTGCTTGCAAGCATGTTTAGGTGGAAATTTGGAAGTCTCTTGCATATTTTAACTTGATATGAAGAATGGAAAGTTTTATTCAGCTTTATATATTTATGGAGCTTGTCTCTTTGCTCCTCCTATTTCTCATCTGTTAGAGAGCATGCTAGGGAGTGTTAAGCTCAATTTGGAAGTATTTATACTTTTCCCATGCAAGGTATTTTATGGCTTCAAAGCTTTGAATACTTGGGGGGGGGTTAGTTATCGGGCTTCTTGCATTTTTGCCCCTTTATGGAAGTATGGAAAGTTTTATTTGAAGGCTACATACATGTGGAATTTTATTCCTTACTTCTATCTCTTCTTTATCAAACAAAAATACATGTAAGAGATAGTGAGGAAGGATTCTATGTGAAGTTCTTATTTGAAGCAAGTACAAAGCATGTTAACATAGGCATTGAGATATTCCTTACTCACTTTAGCTTGATATGAAGCATGGAAGGATTTATTTAATTTTATATGCATGTGAAGCTCATTTCCTACTCCTTTCATTTCTTTATCAAAGAGCATGCTAGGGTGGAGTTTTAATTTAATTTGAAAGAGCCCCATGCTCACTCTCATGATAAATAGGTAGTGGCTTTATATTTTGATATGTTGAGTATGTGGAGGTATTTGTTTTGGCCTCATGCTAGGTTTGGTTCCAACTTTATTGTGGCTCGTCATAGCCTCACTCGGAGGCTCGGTTGGCTTATCCTAACCCTTACCCGAGAGGCTATTTCGATCTATATTTGTCTGCTCTTATTTCAATGCTTTGAGAAATTTATTTTGGCTTTGTTTGGGAGCTTGGCTGATTTGATTTGTTCCTTATTTGAGGGCTTACTTTGGTATTCTGGATTTATTATTATATCGGGCTTTGTTGAGACTTTGCTATACTCTTTGTTTTAAGCTTGATCCTAGCCGGATTTTGGCCTCATATGGCTCGGTTTTCATTTGGCATTGTTGTATTATTGCTTTCGAATTGAAGCTGGCTTCATTCCAGCCCAGCCATGGCTCGGGTTCGACCCTATATGGGCCCGGGTTTGGCTCATTTAACTCCTCTTTTGCTTTGGCTCGGGGTGGGAACGCCGTGACTTGATTTTATGTTATTTCGAGCCCAGCTCTTGGCTCGGGTTAGGACTTTGGTGCTCTTCGGGTTTGATTTGATGTTGGTGGCTCGTTTCAATTTGGAGTTGGGTGAATTTAAACTCCATGGCTATTTGATAAATACCTTTATATGTTTTGTGGTGAACTTGGGATTGAATTGATTTTATGGGGCTTGTCTTCTCATTGGGATTTAGCCGTGAGCTTCATTGTGGTAGTTTGGAATTTAGGGAAGGGCCTTACTTTTCGTTGCTCCCTTGCTACAGGATTGCCGCGAGTCCCTCCCATTGCTTGTAGCCTTACTTGTGAGCCTCCTCCTCGTCCGATTTTCCTTGACCGTGAGCCTCTTGATGTTGATTTGTGATTTTGAGGCTGGATGGGGGCTTTACTTATTGCTGCCCCTTTGTTGTGGCCTTGCGCAGAGCCTCATGGTGGTGATTGATGTGGTGATGGCTTGGCTTATTGCAATGTTTGAACTTGGAGTTGATGGAAATGAATTCAGAGTCATTTCTCATTTGCTTATGGGAGTGAATTGAGCACTGATACTTAAGGCACTTTCTTAAAGATTTTATTTGGTGGGATTGGTGCTAGTTTTGAGGTTTTTGGACTTGTACACTCACTTTCATATGTATTGGAAGTTTTCCGGATTCTCCTATTGTCTGTTGTGAGCTTAATCCGGAGTCTGAGAGTAGTCCTATTTGCAAGAATTATACTTCAAATGAAAAGAATCAATTGAGGGTCGGGAGGTCTAGATTTTAGTATGAGTCTGGGGCTTTAGTCGGTTTTCTCGGAGTCACTTTACTCTTCTTTTCTCGTTTGATTTATCGATTTTTAAACGATTCTCGAGGGTCATCGCTTTTCGTTTGGTCTTATCCGAATGCAAGGATATCCATTTCGGGGATAATCCAACCGTGCCCGAGTAAGAAAATGACGTCCTCGAGACCGATTCGAGGACCTCGGGCCCCGCTTTCGCCGTTCTGTTGTTACATGTTTTAGGGGTGAGTGGATTAACCTTCCTCCCGTTTTAGTCTTTTCGGGTATGGAGGTGGGTTAATCTCCTCTTCTTCCCTTCCTTATTGACTTACACGTGTTTCTCGCTTCACTCGGAGTCGGTTTTGTTTTGTTTTGTTTTGGGGCGATGACGGCGATGATGCAAAAGGCACGCCAGTGATAGAGTAGAATGATATCCCATCCTACGACATCAGGACTCGCTCTAGGGCCCCGGTGAACCGTAGGATGACGGTATCATTCACCGCTACAAGGCAAGCGGGGCACCCGTACCTTCTTAGGATTGTTAGCGATCCTTTACCCTACGAAATGATCGACTCGTGGACAATTATATTTTTCAAAATCTGATAAAAATACGATACTACATTTCGCAACAAAAATATCTTTCCACCACAATCAAAAAAATTGATAAACTTTCTTTTGCATGTCTGAAATCCATATGCATGCTAAAAATATAAATTTCAAAACTACATTATAAAATTTGATTGTCCACTTGTTGATTATCAGTCTAGGGTGGGGGAACACTCTCCTGAGTTAGGTTTAGTTGGACACCTTTCTTGCTGAGTAGCGGGCTTTATACACTCGTGTGACCGAGTAGCCTTCGACGACCCTTCGAGCAGTACTACACAGTTCTGAGCCTAGCCCCGACCCGAGTGCTTGCGGTTTTCTTCGAGTTTTCATTTGATTTTTGATAGAGCACTCGTGGTCATTTTCTTAGGATTTTCTCGGAGTTTTGGTGACTTTTACTACTTTTCTCGAGCTTTCCGTTGTGGGTCGGCTCACTTTGTTTTCTTGAGTTTTTCGACGACCTTTTATTTTGCTTGCTTGGCTTTCATGTGGCACACTTCTGCCGGCTAGACGAAAGAAAATAACGGGCCTCCCAGGTATACAGGTTTGTTTACATTTGCAGCGTGTTACCTTCTTTATACCTGCTACTGCATGCTATACTGTTTAGCTGTCACTTTTTATACCTGCTACTGCATGCTATACTGTTTAGCTGTCACTTTTTATACCTGCTACTGCATGCTATACTGTTTAGCTGTCACTTTTGTACCATACCTGCTACTGCATGTTGTTCCTGTTTAGCACGTTACATTATATACTGTTGCATGTCTTTACTGCTACTCCTGTGCTATATACATATCCTGTTATAAACTGTACAACACTTAAACATACTTGCATAGGATGTTTAGGAGAACTCGACCATAGGGCCACCTGATTGAACATTTTGACTTGCCATTCTAGAAAACTCAACCTCTTCACGGCAAGAAGCTTGGAGCTAACATTGTGGGCAGCACGACCATCTTCAACAGCAAAACATGTCTAATCAGCTAAACCACTCCTTAGTTAAATAACAATCCATAGGATTTCGAGGTCGTTCGCCTAGTGCGACATAAGTCCTCAACATTTCTTGGGCCTTTGTATAGCTATGCTGTACAATATAAGCCCCGACTCGTTTTAGGATTCCGAGGTTGTCGTTCGTTATGACCTAAATCCTCACATCTTCAGAGCTATTCGTGTGATCGTTTCACACAAATGTAAGCCCTAATTTAATAAAATTGGCAGGATGAAACACTTGATTAATATCTCCTAAATCGAAGCCAAACCATAGGATAGCTTGGGAAGTCACCGAGATTCGCCTCTGGATCTTTGATATCCCCTAGTTCTTCCTCCTTTGGATTCTACAATAAAATGTTCCAATTTTGAGCCAATCCCCTTTCACACCTCTTTGTCCGATTACGTTGAAGAGTCCTATCCTTTTGACCTCCTCGAAGATAATATTTCCGACTTTTATCAAGAGTTTTCTTAAGTGATTTCGGTCATTTAAGATGTAATTAACTATAGAGCTTGCCCTTATAGGAAGCATTTCCGAACCCAGCTTAAAATAAACCCTATTTAATTCTTCATATTAAATAGGGGAATTTGTCGGCAAATATAATGGTTTCGCAGACCAAACGGACGTCATATATTTCTTAGTTTATTTGATCGAGCCTCACCCTCAAGTCTTGTGTTTGTCTTTCGAGATAAATGCATGACTTGAGGTGTAGCGTTCTTTCATTTAAACTATGAAAAATATGGGGTTAGTTTGATTCCCTTCCTTTTCGTTGAAGGATCCTTCCGAAGCGGGCGACGAGATTTCGATTCCGGCGACCGACAGCTTCTTACGGGCACTTCACCGGCACAAAACAACGCCGACAGCACATAACCTTTGTTCCTTATAGTCCAAATAAGTATATGTAGAACGAAGAAGTGATGACTCACATGACATGAATACACTCAAAAGACCATATTTGAAGTAAGTGTAAGCATCCAACAATATTAGCCCGGCTTGGTTTTGTTCACTCTCATAACTCCCTATATAAATGAGCTAGCACTGCCCCTCACAACGAAAGCGTGCTAAAGAAATCCATGTCCTCTAACAATAGTAGGTATTACAAATGAATCTTAGAACCTGACGTATTTGGGAGCAACAAAGAGCCAATGGTGAATAATATGTATGCCCAGAGATGTCGACTGAACTCCATATCCCTAAGGTCAATGTAATTATCCTGTAAAATGTTCACCTGAGCCACCTTAACGACATGCAAGTATGTGAATGAGCTTGTCCCATTCTAAAAGCAGATTTAATAGTGGGGTGGATTGGATCTTGATATATAACACCCGACACTGGGTGCTGACCCAGTAGTTCATCACAACAGGCAGTTCAATTCTATCATCCTTTTCTGTTCCAACCAATATATGCCCAACAACAGGGGGCCCATCCACACAAACACCCAAGGTCATAGAAACATCCTGCAACATCCTGTCATCTTGCCGAAAGGTAGATGAAAGATATTTTTTGTAGGGAGCATGTTTCCACCAACAGTCAGAAAGTGATGTTCTAAGCTGATAAACAACAGCTAGCTTACGCAATCTAACCCAACTACACATAAGCCATCCACGAACCTAGGAAAATTAAAGGCCACTCTTTCAGCATGGCAAATGTGATGCGGCCTCAAGAATAGTTCCCTGAAAAAAATGACATAATCAAATATTATCAAAAATTTTACGTAAAATTGGATGAAATTAATTATGAGAAGAACAGTACCATGTCTGGGTGCACGGCTCTATGTCGAACGCCCGAGGTAGCAATACTGGGGTGGGCCCCATGTGGTGTAAGAACATATGTTCATCCCAGTAGGCCACCTCTGTCGACGTTTAACCGGCCTTGTAGCCTCCTTAGCAATCTAACATGTAAAATGCAACACAAGTAGTTAGCAAAGTAAAAGAAGCATTAATATATGATTTGGATGTTGGTTGCAATGTAAAAGATGATGGAAAATTATCAGATAACGTACATTTTATTATTAGGATTATACGGGCGGGATGACCGATTGTCTCCCCTTCTTTTGCACAGACCGCACAAACTATTTCTACAACTTGTAGTTAGGGCTGGCAATTTGGCTCGTTGTTCGCGAACAGCTCGTGTTTGGCTCGTTAAGTAGCTCGTGTTCGGCTCGTTCGTTAAGCCTAACGAGCCGAACATGAACAAATTTTTAAGCTCGAAATGTTAACGAGCCGAACACGAACAATCGTTTGTTCGCTCGTGTTCGGCTCGAATTGGCTCGAAATAAAAAAATAATCATATAATTATTTATATAATAATTTATTATATATATTATTTATATATTAATATATTATATATATTTATATTTAAGTTTAAATCATAATTGCTTGTGTGGTAGCGTGGTTATGCTTCTTGTTTCCATTCATTTGGTTCAAGTTCGAATCCGGCGCCAGACATATATTTTTCCAATTAATTTTAACGAGCCAATATCGAGCCGAACACGAACAAGAATATTTAATTCGAGCCGAACACGAACACACCTTTCACGAGCCATTTCGAACACGAGCCGATTTCGAGCCGAGCTAATTTCGAACGAGCCGAACACGAGCCAAGCCTGAGCTCGCTCAAGCTCGGCTCGTTTACAGCCCTACTTGTAGTATCATCCATACTACTTTTGTATCTGTTCGTGTGAGGCTTGCCGGATCTTCGTCTGTAATTTGGTAGTAACAACTTAACAAATCCGCGCTCATCATCCTAGTTTTGCCATCCGGTGTGATCCAGAATGACATGAAATTCACCACTACATGTCATCTTCTAGAGTTGTAAGATGTAATATTTTTAGAAGTGTGCTAAATGATTAACCTTCTCTGTCCTAGCGCTACAATTGCATGTGGGCAAGACAAGGTATATTTCTGAGTGACTACAAATGCATTTGCATAATCTTTCATCGAATGCCTCACGAGCATTTACTTGAGTGGGCTCGGGAAAATGTCTAAACTCATGTTCATACCTATGTAATAAACTCTGTGTTCGTTGTGCAATGGATGACTCATCTGGGACCACAATGTTAAGGCTCTTTGAAAGAGAGCTACAATGTTATAATATATGCACAAAATAAGAGCTTTCTTTGGTAATCCTTATGCACGATCTAAGATGCCATTGAAACACTCATATGCATTTGTCGTCATTGTCCTGAATCTCATTCCTTCATCTGAACTAAAGTTCATTTCGTAATGTCACGTTCAATCAAACACTGATAAGACTCTACCATTGTATTCTTTATATCAGTCATGTGACGCTTATAAACATCAATATCATTTGTATTTCCCGCATCCTATATTTTTTGGCAAAGAAATTCTACATCTGCTACTCCCATTTTTCTAATATCTTTATTAAAATTTTCTTGTAGATGTCTCAAGCAGTGACGAAGCAGTCATAGAAATATATCTTTACAACCACATAACAATCCTGAATGTTTATCCGAGATTATATATAATCAGTTATGGAGTAAAAATTGGGATCATTTCATGAAGACAAATTAAAAATCATAGATGTGATTCATTAGATTCAGACTCAAAAGTAGCAAATACGAGGGAAAACAAGCCACTGTTCGCATCAATACCAACTGCAGTGAGCTAAGTTCCCCTATACTTACCTACAAGAAGGTGCCACCTAAGCTAAGTACCGACCTGCAATGCTCTTACTCATAAATTGAAGGTCTAAGTGCCCAAAAAGTCTCTGAAAACAATGAGAGCTATTAGACTGAATTCTATAAACGGAATCTGGCTTGGCAGAATAAATAATGTCCATGAAGGGATTGATAAACTTGTATGATTCCTCCCAAATAACAAATATTACCTTGATGGCCTAGCATCTTGCATCCCATTAGTTCATCTAAGAAATCTTGACGGCAAATTGGGATCAATTCATAGACCAGTTGTGGAATTAATAATTTGGATCAATTCATGAAGGGAAATTAAAAACCATAGTCAAGATCTGTTAGATTCAGACTCAGTAATAGCAAATGCAAGGGGTAGCAAGTCATTATTCGCATCATTTCCAACTGCAGTGAGCAAAGTTCCCCTATACTTAGCAAGAAGTTCGCATCTAAGCTTAGCACCGGCCTGCAATGCTCCCACCCAGAAATTGAAGGTATGAATGCCCAAAAAAAGCCTCTCAAAATGATGAAAGTTATTAGACTGAATTCTGTAATTGAAACATAGCATGACAGAACAAATATCATCCATGAATTGATTGATAAACTTGTTCAATTCCTCCCAACTACCAAATATTTCCTTGATGGTCTTTTGTCTTGCATCTCATGCCTTCATACAAAAAATTTTGATGTTGAACTTAGCTTCCATTTGCCTGATAATCTCTTTTGGTTTTAGGTCTATTTGGTATCTAATCACAGGCAATATATGTACTTCGTCGGTGATCCCTAATCACAATTGGATTAGCACACATGTGTGCCGCACCCATAGTTCTGATTTTGCATGCACCTCCCAAGTGCTTAATGCGACTGCCATGCAAACGCCATAGACAAGCTCAACTGGGATTGTTAAACTGCACACAAAATGCAGTGTACTTTTGATTAGAGCAAATTGTTTGACATTCCACATTATTAATAATCAACCAACTGCTCACTAAAAATTGGAGGTCCTTCTTGCTTCGAAAGCACATACCATCTCCATGACGTATGAGAGCAGGGTGCTATCACAAATGGGCCATCAGACGCTACTACTTCATATCATTCCTTCGTTGCCCAACAAATATGAACATACTCATTATGGAAAATGTTGAAAATCCTATTGATTTATTGCATTAATGTTTTCTCCTTTTATGGATTATTGCATATCTGTACAAATATGACATAATTTTTAATATAAGTAAAGAGAATATAGCTGTAATCAATTAGGTTCTTTCCTTATCTAGGAAGTGGTATTCTTATAAGAAGATGTATCTTGAAGACATCAAGTATGAAAGAAAAAGGATTCTCTTCTATTTGTTTCTGTTTTTATGGTATCAGAGCGGGAATAATCGCTCCGAAATAAACTCTCCATCCCGATCCCCTTCCTCTACAGAGCTCGCCGCCCATACCTTCGTAAGCCGAACCCAGCAAACTGGGAAGACGACGACAGGATCGCGGATCGCTGCAAGCAACCGGGGAAGGCAATGACAGGATCGCGACCTACAGATCGTGATACACAGAGAATCCGACGACGGAATCGCGGCCTACAGAAACTTTAAACTCCAGTGTTTGTCTTCTCCCGCACCCGATCTACCCGAAACTCAAACCGTTTCCTTGTCCAGTCGTGAGCAAACTCTTTCTCTATCATGTCTGAAAATTCTGCTACCTCCACTCAATTCTCCACCCTGTCGTCGGCTTCCGCACCACTCTCCTCTAGAACCACCGAAAATCATCCAGTCCAAATCACCACAATCCGACTCAATGGTGATAATTTTTTACGCTGGTCACAATCGGTGAGGATGTACATTAGAGGAAGAGGAAAGATAGGCTACCTAACAGGGGAAGTCCGTGAGCCAACCACTGCAGATCCATCCCATGCAATCTGGGATGCCGAAAATTCCATGATAATGACCTGGCTGGTGAACTCTATGGAAGAGGAGATAGGCGCAAACTACATGTGTTACTCTACTGCCAAAGAACTCTGGGAGAATGTGACCCAAATGTATTCAGATATGGGTAACCAATCTCAAGTTTATGAACTCTCCTTAAAACTTGGTGATATTCGTCAAGGTAATGATTTTGTCACAAAATACTTTAATTCTTTGAAGAGAATATGACAAGATCTAGACTTATTTAATGATCAAGAGTGGAAGTGCCCTGACGATGCTAGTAGGTATAAGACCATTGTTGATGCAAATAGAATTTTTAAATTTCTCACTGGTCTTAATGAGGATTTTGACGAGGTAAGGGGTAGAATCATTGGAAGAAATCCCCTGCCATCAATCCACGAGGCCTTCTCGGAAGTTCGTCGTGAAGAAACTCGAAGAGGAGTAATGCTCAACAAAAAATCCACTGCTACCAGCATACCTGAGACCTCGGCATTCAACTTTGAAGTTCATATCAGCAAGCGAAATGTTCCACATCAACAAAAGAATGAGGAGAAAACCCGAGTGTGGTGCGATCATTGCAACAAGCCACGACACACTAAAGAAACATGCTGGTATCTCCAAGGGAAGCCTGTCGATTGGAAGCCACGGAACAAGCGCCAACAACCAACCGCAAATACTGCTGCAGAACAGATCAACCCATTCGGCAAGGAGCAAATCGATCAACTCCTGAATCTGCTAAACCCCAATTCAGCTACTGGTACTCCAAAGTGTTCTATGGTACATGCAGGTAGAAATTTAAACCCTTGGATTATTGACTCTGGAGCTTCTGATCATATGACAAATTTACACCATTTATTTTATTCATACAACCCATGTTCTGGCTATGAAAAAATTCGTATTGTGACGGTAGTTTATCTTCTATTGCTGGAAAAGGCAACATTAACCTGTCCAAAAGTATAAACCTTAAATCTGTACTCCATGTTCCAAAACTCAAATGTAACCTTTTATCCGTCAGCAAAATTTCAAAAGATTCTAACTGCCGTGTAATTTTTTGTGAATCTTCTTGTGTTTTTCAGGACCAGAAGTCGGGGATGACGATTGGGAAAGCTAAAGAGATAGGAGGACTTTACTACTTTACGGACTCTATTCCTAGTAATAAAAAGGTTCAAGCTTACAACAGTATAAGTTCAAACCCTGCATTAGAAAAAATAATGGAATGACATCTTAGATTAGGCCATCCAAGTTTTCCTTATTTAAAACATCTGTTTCCTCATATGTTTAAGGGTGTTAATTGTAACTTACTTCAATGTGAAACATGTTATTTGACAAAAAGTCATCGCATAAATCTTGCTCCAAAACCATATTATGTTTCAAAACCTTTTATGTTTGATCCATAGTGATGTTTGGGGACCTTCAAAAATCAAAACTTTATCTGGAAAAAGGGGTTTTGTGACTTTTATTGATGATCACACCAGAATATGTTGGGTTTATCTCATAAACAAAAAATCAGAAGTCGAAAAAATATTCCAAGATTTTTACAACATGATTGAAACTCAGTTTGAAACAAAAATATGCATCCTTAGATCAGACAATGGAACTAAATACTTTAATGAATGTTTGGGGGAGTTTTTAAGAAACAAAGACATAATTCATCAATCTACATGTCGTGATACTCCACAACAAAATGGAATTGCTGAAAGGAAAAATAAACATTTACTTGAAGTTGCTCGAGCAATGATGTTTTCAATGAACGTTCCTAAATATTTATGGGGGGATGCCATTTTAACAGCATCATATCTAATAAACCGAATGCCTACTCGTGTTTTACAATATACTACTCTAAACAAACTAAAAAATAGTTTTTCAAATCTACGAATGTCTTCAAATATTCCTTTAAAAATCTTTGGATACACATGTTTTGTTCATATTCCGAATAAATATCGATCAAAATTAGATCCAAACTCTGAAAAATGTATTTTTCTTGGATATAGCTCAAACAAAAAGGGTTACAAGTGTTTTAATCCTGTCACAAAAAAAACTTACATCAGTATGGATGTGATCTTCATGGAAAAAATTCCTTTCTTTCACAAAAACCCTCTTTAAGGGGAGTATAATACAAATGAGGAAGATGATTTTTGGCACATTTCTGATCCTTTACCTAGAATTGTTCTAACACATGAAGTTTTTGATAAAAATGAATATGAGATAGTTGTTGAGAACAATAAAAACCAGGAAAATTCTAGTCAAAAGATACCAGAAATTATCTTATCTAACACAGGGGGAGAAATACTGCAGGATAAGACAACTGAACCGCTGGTTTATTCAAGGAAGGGATTTCATAAAAGGAAAAATGTCCAAATTGAATCTTTAGCTCCCTCCCAATCTGAAGAACCGAATGATGGTCCACAAGAAACACAGGTAATTTCCAATCCTGATCTCATCGTTACATCAATAGAAGCTCAAAATCCAGAAGTTATGAATCTGGATCTTCCTATAGCCTTTAGGAAAGGAACACATTCTTTTTCTACCAAACATCTCATTACAAAATATCTATCCTACAAAAAAATCTCACACAAACATCAATTTTTTCTGTCAAAAATTTCTAATCTTTCTGAACCTAGAAAAATACAGGAAGCACTTAGTAATCTGAATTGGAGAATGGCAGTAAAGGAAGAGATGGACGCTATGTTAAAAAATGGAACCTGGGAAATTGTCACGTTGCCAAGAGATAAGTGCACTGTTGGGTGTAAATGAGTCTTCACTGTTAAAGTCAAAGCTGATGAGATATCGAAAGATATAAAGCACGACTAGTAGTGAAAGGATTCACACAGACTCAAGGAATTTACTATCAGGAGACATTTGCTCCAGTAGCCAAAATAAACTCTATACGTGTTCTACTGTCCATAGCAGCAAACAGTGATTGGTCCTTACATCAGCTCGACGTTAAAAATGTCTTTCTAAATGGTGAATTAGAGGAGGTATTCATGGATCTTCCACCAGGATTTGAGAAGAAGTTTGGAGAAGACAAGGTGTGCAAATTGAAGAAATCCGCGCCTGGTTTAAGAAGTTTGGAAAGGTGATTAAAAAGTATGGATATGCTCAGAGTCAAGCTGATCATACTATGTTCTACAAACATTCCAAAATAGGTAAACTTGCTAACTTATTGTCTATGTCGATGATATTATCCTTATAGGAGATGACACTAAGAAAATCGAGATATTGAAAGAAAGATTGGCCACAGAATTTGAGATAAAAAATCTGGGGCCGGTAAAGTACTTTCTCGGCATTGAATTTGCCAGATCAAAGGAAGGGATTTGTATTAGCCAACGGAAGTATGTACTCGACCTACTCAGTGAAACCGGAATGTCGGGATGCAAAGCAACTGAAACCCCGATTGAACCAAATAAAAGGTTACAAGTAACAAATGAAATAGATGGTGTTAATAAAGAACAATATCAGAGATTGTTAGGAAGGCTAATATATCTTTCACACACTCGTCCTGATATAGCTTTTGCTGTTAGTACAGTAAGCCAATTTATGCACTCTCCAAATGCTCATCACTTGGAGGCGGTATATCGGATCCTTAGATATCTGAAAGGAACGCCTGAAAAAGGACTACTATTCAAGAAAAATGAGCACCTACAGATAGAAGCATATACAGACGCAGATTGGGCTGGGAGTGTTACAGATAGACGGTCAACCTCAGGGTACTGCACTTTTCTGGGAGGAAACTTAGTAACTTGGAGGAGTAAGAAGCAAAGTGTCGTAGCAAGAAGCAGTGCTGAAGCTGAATTCAGATCTGTGGCTCACGGGATATGCGAAGTTCTATGGATTAGAAGAATTCGAAGGAGTTAAAATTCATAGTCCACCACCCATGAAGGTGTATTGTGATAATAAATCTGCAATTGCCATCGCCCACAATCCTGTCCTTCATGATCGAACAAAGCACATAGAGATAGACAAACACTTCATCAAAGAAAAAATTGACAGCGGAGATATCTGCATGGTGTATGTTCCTTCCTACAACCAAATAGCAGATATTCTAACGAAGGGTCTTCACAAGAGACAGTTCGACAGTTTAGTGTGCAAGTTGGCTCTAAAAAATATTTTCATGCCAACTTGAGGGGGAGCATTGAAAATCCTATTGATTTATTGCATTAATGTTTTCTTCTTTTATGGATTATTGTGTATCTGTATAAATATGTCATAATTTTTAATGTAATTAAAGAGAATATAGCTATAATCAATTAGGTTCTCTTTTATTTGTTTCTGTTTTTAGAAAATCATGTTATCTGCTTCTTCAATATTTCTTAAGGAGCAACCTTAGTAAGACCATGACATGCCATATCACTGCCTGAATAAGGCTGTTGAGATGAAGATCCATATTCTTCACTATTATTTTCAAATTCAGTAGATGAGCAGTATCTATTGTCTCATAGTCTTCATCAGACATTGTGAAATGCGTAATGGTGCATTCATAAGGGCATGTAGGTGTGGAAGTGAAAATTGGCTCATCATGTGGTGACATGTTTTGCGGTATTGTCACAGTATCCATGGTTGGACAATGAATATTATGAGTTTCCACTTCGGTGTCAATCACCAATGTTTGACGAGAAGCTTCAGTCAAAATGACTCCACAAACTTCATCATCATACATGGGTGGGCGACACTATAAATCCCATGCCAACAAGGAAAATACATGTCAAATTAACTGTGTTACTACTTGGATCAAGCTGTATAAATCTTAATTATGTTTTTCGCTTCATAAGCTCTTAGTTTGAATTACATGAAATCTGAACGTGCCAATTTTTTACACCAAAATAACTAGGCCTGAAATTTTCATCGACACTCAATTGTTCATCATAGAATAAGATCAAAGAAACTAACCCTCAACTCATTACTAAAAATTACACTGTCAAACAAAAAGTAATCCAAATTAGAGGTAGTAATGTTAAAAATCTTTACAAAAACACTAACGAAGTACAAACCCGATACACATCATCTCTACAACTAAAATTGAGATAATAATAAAAATCCATATATGTAAACAATTCTTCACAAAACAGTAACGAACTACTTACTAATGCGTACAATTATATTATTCACCTGCAATCTTGCTTTTCAAATATCAACAAGACAAATTTTTTTCAAGCTAATTGTGCGGAATCACCATTTTCAAGTGTTAGGTATGTTAATACATGAGAATTTAAGGATATGTATGTAAATATGAATGTTAATTGCATATAAATCTCGTTTTTTTTCTATCTGTTTGACCTTAAATCCATGATTAAGCATACAATTAACAGGGATAAATGATTAAGAGGAAAGCGAGAAAGAATGGTTGCCTTCCTTAATGGTTTCAGCCAGGAAAAAGATGACCAATTCGGTAGGGGCCGGGTCGCTGGCAGGACCAGAGTGAGAGCGAAGGGTAGTGAGGGCGGGTCGCCGGCCGGTGGGCGAGCGCTTGCGGGACCGAGAGAAAGAGGCCGGTTGGCGCGTGCGCTGGCTGGAATCGAAGCGTGGTGGCGGTCGGGCCCGTGGCTGCGACAAAAAGCGAAGAGTGGAGCCAGAGAGTAACCGCTGGTACCTAATTAGACAATCACAAGGGAGATTATTTGTAAAGAAAAAAAAAAAGCCTAATTTCATTATAAAATTAAATGTACCATCATATTTTGATTTAATCGAGTGGCCGGACGTCATTATCGGCTCTCTTGCATGCCGGAGAATGCCTAGGGTTTCACCGAGGAAGGAAGTACGGTTCACCGAGAAGGAGGAAGAAGAAACCGTCGATGATGGACCGAAACGACGAATGTGTTTATTGTAGAGTGAATGACATTACCCGAAATACGAAACGGACCCGGGCCGATTCGGGCCAGGTCACGCGATTTAAATTTAATTTTTTTTGTCGCCGCCACGTGGCGCTTCTTGATTCGACTCCGCACGTAGAGCTACGTGCGGAATCCTGATGTAATATTTCTTCGCCCGAAGGAGTTAATGTTAGTAGGATTTAAAGTCAACTCAGATTTATTAAAATCCAAATTTAACATGAATTGAAAGAAAAATTCAGATTTTAAATCTGAAATTTCATAAATCCCTGAATATTATGTTTTTTTTTTTTATATTTAGCTAGATTTAGTAAATCCAGACCATAATAGGATGCTACCAAATAGACCTGAGCATTGGGCGGACAGTCCGACGGGCTTATCATAAGCCTGCTTAGAATATGCGGATTTTATTATGAAAATTAAAATTTTGCTGGCTCGACCCGGCCTTAGCCTACTTTGACTTAGTCAAAACTCAAATGAGCTCGAGCAGTGCCGAGCTCGGCCCTCTTATTGGCCCGTTCCCATAAATATATTTCGTGATTGCAACATTTTGAGTCGATTAATTTTCTTATTCTTTTTCTTCTTTAACTAGCTATAAATTTTAATTTTTATATTAATACCAACCAAATCTTTTATAACAAATAAAAATTATCATTATTAATTTTTTTTAAAATGAATTACAACTTTCATGCATATATATGATGACTAATATGTGATAATTGAAGTCAAGGTGTTAGATATGTATTTAAATAGAAATTGATGAGTGTTATGTATATATTTCGTGTGTATACATTTGCTATTAAATTCATTTAAATGCATAAGAAAATTTTGTGCTTATAAAAATAATTTTAAACTCTTGTTGCACATCTTTTAATGTTTCAAATGTTCATATTACATATTTTTTAATATTTTAAATTAACAACATGATTTGAAAGATAATGCTAAAGATTTTATTATTTATTTATTATTTGGTATAAAAAATCACTTTTTCTAAAGCCCATGGTAGCCTGTAAGCCGACCCAACCAACTTAGTGGGCGCGTCTGACAATAAAATTATAAATAGAATCAAGGCTCCAGCGCAACTCGAGCCCACTTTGACTTGTAAAAGCTCAAATAAGCACAACCCACGCTAAACCCAGCCCACCCAATGCATAGGTCTAATACCAAACACCTCTTAAATAAGATTTATCAGATCCCGTAAGTTTGAATTTATCAAATCGAGTCAGTGGCAAGAAGAAAGATTAAGAGCGATCATGGAACAAATATGACTCACCATTGGATTTACATAATCCAAATTTATGTCTCAAAGTTATAGAACAAGAGATAATCAGATGACATGTGAGAAAAATTAGAATTAATGGAGCATTAGATTTAGTTTATTTTTTGGGGTGCTTGGCTGGGCTTAAGCTAAATTCATGGTTAAATCCTATAAATAATACTTTATCAAACTCCCTCTGATTCGTTGTCCGTCCAGATTTAGGCAACTATACATATGTGTAATTTTTTATTCGATTTATTAAATTTAAATAAGTAACATATCTATTTTAAAATTTTCGTCTACTTTAAAACATTGACCCATAGAATCCAAATATCCACTAAATGAGGATAATATATACCTACAATTAGAAATAACTTGGATATTTGCAAAACCTTAGTTTTGCTTTGCAATTAATGGCGATGACCACTACGAATAACTTCTGTCATCCAATAACTATCACTTTTCCATCTAGATCTATCATTTGTTATCAATTGTAATCAATACCATCATTGTCATCTAATCATCATCATCTAATCTTCATTTATCAATCATTAATGCCCAATTGTAATATCTCTATGACAAACTTTAAATTACTACCTCTCATCCATGATCACATGATCGTCATCGATCGTCATTACCTAACCATTATCTCTTGATCATCAACACTCAATGCATCCCTCCCAATTATTATCACCCAACCAGTCTTCGCATTATCATCATCTGTTCATTGTCATCTAATAGTTATCACTCGATTTCCAACGCCATCGTAATGCTATATAAAAATTTTGTTGCACCGTCTTTAGGGTGCATTGTTACACCGTTTTTTAGGCCTGTTATTGCACCATTTTTGGGGATAGCCTTGTGTTTATGATGATATACATTGCTTTACAGGTTGTTTTGTGACTCCACGAAGTTAGTAGTTGCTTCGCACGGTGCTTCTTAGTAAGGAGTTGGCGGCGACTGATCATGATCAGCGGTGGCCAACCAATAGTAGTCGGCGGTGATTTGTGGTGGTTGGTAGCTGCAGGAGTTTGATGCAACTTCAACTTCTTTTCCAAGCTTCAATCATCTTCAAGGTTCAAATTCCATTTCCTCCCTCTTCTTATGAGAGGTGTGGGGCTTTATTTATAGGGTCCCAATTGCAATTAATGAAGGAATATGAACCGTTTTGATTGGAAGAGCTGTAGAGATTCCCTCAATCAGACGGTGTTTGATGGACATTTAAGTGCCTTAAAGATATCAGAATTGGGCTATTTTGGGTCTGTTGATTCGTCTTGCCAAGGTGTTCGATTCAGCTATAAGATCACCAAATTCAACATATGTTTGACCTTCCAAATATACCAAGAAAGCTTTCAAATGTTGTTTAAAGGCTTGATTGAGGCTTGATTGGGGCTTGATCGGGCTCAGATTGGACCAATTTTGGTACAACTGGGCCCATCTCAAAGAGCTGGTCAGTTTGACTGTATGTTTGCTGAAATCAGAGTTATGGATGACTTTTAGTTAACATTTGAACGTTTCTTGCTTAATAGATGGTTTTGAAATCCGTGTCGTGCCTCGAGATTCTTATCAAGTATTCTGCAGTTATTACTTGGTCCTATCACATTCTGAAATTAGAAATTAAGTTCCGAGAAAGAAATATTGTATACATAAATATAATTATACAAAAATTATTTATTTATTTTTCAGAATCGAGCCCACTTGCCAAAATGTTTGAACTAAGCCCACATATCGAAGTGGTTGAATCTCGTTCACTTGTTGAAGTGGCAGATTCAAGCCCACTTACCGAAATGGCTATATACATTTCTCTCAAAGGACGATCTAGCCCGCTTATGCAAGGGCAACTATTAGAGAAGGCCATTATCAAACCATTATAAAAAGCGCAGTTTGATATTTTAAACTCGGTCTTTCATCCGGACACCAGAAATGGGCGTCGTACCAGCAAACACATCGTAATATTTTCATCAAGACACTGTGGAAGGTGCAATACAGTACAAAATGTGACTCATTTATTATTTTCATTACTTCTCTATCTCTTGTATATAAAAAGGGAAGTGAAATAAGATTAAATGGGGATTTTTTTCTTTTCTCTAGCGAATCCCAACCTCTTTCTCTCTCACTAAAAGTTTGTAACTCAGAGAACCTCAAAAGGCTAGATTTTTAGGTCTCACCGGAGAATAGAATTCAATACATTCTCGTCTGAATTCAATAAATTCTCGTCGGACTCGCTTCTTCTCTCATTTTCGCACTTAACTAAAAGACTTTTAATGGGTTGTATGCACTCACTCAAATATAATTATTAAATTCACATTTACTTATTCAAATCTTCATTGTTCTCATATGATAATTTTACTTTCATGCTCAAAATAAATAAATAAAAATAAATTTTTAAGATTATTTTTTATTTGCAATAAATCCAAAGAGACGTTTTCTATTTTATAAATTGTTAAGAACTATACTCATATCATCAGAAAAATTTTATGGAGATATTCAACAACATGTTTTGTTATGATAAACAAGATTTTGATGTCAAGTTATTATTAGATGATATGATAAAATATTAAAAATTATACATAAATATTTATAATTGTAATATTTAAATAAAAATAAAAAATAATACAAATAAATTTTATCTTAATGAAGATTTATAGACATACCACTTAATTCTTTTGTATTTAGATAGCTTAGGCTAAAACTGCAATTCTTAAATGCATGTCATCTTAAAAGTCATATTTCATTTTCTAGAAGCCAATATATATATATATATATATATATATATATATATATATAATGTTGACACATAAGTAGCACCAGTGGGCTGAAGCATTTGCTAGTGAATTTTGTATGGGCTTAGAAGGCCCAATTTTTTTTCCAAAAGATATGATTACCTCTGTCTGCCTAGCTCGCTTGTTGTCAAGTTGCTTGCTGAAATAACTTGTCGAGCTCCCTTGTTGAAGTAGCACATCGAGCGCACCTACTGAAGTGGCTTGCCAAGCCCGTTTGACAAAGAAATCCACACGAGCTCACTTGTTGAAATGTCATAATGAGTTCCCTATAATTACTGCTCGAAAATTACAAACAACCGATATGAAAGACATTACTGCAGGGTAGACACATGTCCACATCTATTTAAGAGCTGCTTGACAGTCATATCGTTATCTTCTTGCAAGTATATCATGGATGAGCCTTATGTCGTATGAACTACATTTTATCTCTCCCTCTGTCCCGAAAAAAGGGTGGGAGACGAACCAGTGGAAGAGGGATAAATAAATTCAGCTTGGATTCATCCATCTATCTCTCTTTCTCGCCCTATTGCTATTTCCTTCTCTAATTTTCTCCCAACCTTATTTAATCTCTTGTATAAGATTAATAATTGAGGGTTTGGGGGAGGGGAAGATCCATCATTTTATTGCTTTCTTCAAAATTTCTCCCAAAATAATCTCATTCCCAAGCTGTATGAGCTTACAAACAATACAAGATCCTATGTCCTAAAAGGATGAAACATATTTCCCACTTTTAAAAAGTCAAATAATCGCATTTTTGGATTGAGATAAAAGAGTTAGGTGCTATCAATATCAAAAGCAAATTTTAGAAGTTCGAATGATAAATACAAAGTAAAAAAGAGAATACAATTCAACACAAAACAACGACAAATAACAATAACAACAAGAGGAAACTTTAAAAGACACCCGAAATTGTAGAGCTGAACACCAAACTCAACATCTAAATCAATAGAGATGTCCGATATAGGAGAAATCTTCATAAAGTATTCAAAGACAAACGAGCTAAATTTTAGAGACACCTAATGGAATAGTAAAGGCACATGAAAAGAAAACATACATGATAACCAAAGTGGAATAAAACAAATATTTAAAAAGAATGAAACAAGAATAAATCAGATAGCAGCCAAAGTAAAGACAATCAAAACATGTATCACCAAGAATAAGAAGAAATCAACAAAAAAACAATAGAAAAACCCGAGCCAAGAATAAAAAAAAAGGAATTTTACATGCATAGCCCCAATTATTTTCCATTCATATATCTCACACCGAAAATTTCATTTTTACAAACACAACCCCCAATTCTTACTTTTTAATTGTGTGGAACAGTGAAATCCATATTTTCATGCATATTAAGGTGTTATGTTCGTAAAATTCAAAATTTTGGTACGAGATACGTAAATGCATAAAAATTAGGTGTTGTGTGTATAATTTTTTTTTTTTGTCATGTACCACGTGGCGCAATTTTAGACTCCGCACGTAGCTCTACGTGCGGAGTCCTGATTTAATATTTTCTCGTCGTGCTGACCATCACAAACATTAATCGAAATAACAAAGACGATAGCTGGATGAAGAAACACCCTATAACAATAGTGAAGAAAAGAACATTAAAAATTAATAGAAATAACTATGTCAAACTCCAGAAGTAACAACAAACCATATAAAACCAATTGCAATAACCATCCAAAGAAGTAACAAAAGCTAAGAAAAAAAGAAACAAATCCAAAGAGCAGCTCAAGGCAAAGACAAATGATGAGAAAAATAAGGGCTCAAAATCTTACCTCTAAAACCACTAAAAATCCATCTAAATATAATGAATATTTTAAACAAAAAAACTAATAAAAATCAAAATATAGTTGAATTTTTAATGTATGGATGGAAGTCTTCATAGCAAAACCAAATAAATTAAGTAATGATTTGAATAGTCATAAGATAAATTTTCTTGTTAATCTTATCAATAATAATAAGAAAATGATAGAGACCCTGAAAAATATTATCAAAATAAAATAATCATCACCATGAATGCTGTTGTTAATAACTCTCAATTAATAAACTAAGGTAAAATGACATTTTCGTAATCAAGCAGTTGAGATGTGGTACCACTCACCTACCACATCTCACCTACCGCTCACCTACCTCCCACCTACCACTCTCTTGGTTTGTATAAATAGAGAGGGTGTGAGGCTTAGGAGAATAAGGAAAGATGAGAATCAATGAGGTTGAGAACTCATGAGATAGGAGAGATAGCTAAGTAGAGGCGAGGAGTGCATCTTGGAGGTCTCGAGAGTGAATTGGAGGCCACGGAAGATGAGACTCATCTATGTAAAATGACGTATTCTCCTCATTTCGCCTTACTAAATTCATAAGTAATTCTTTCCATGGATGTAGGTCCAAACGACCGAACCACGTAAATCGCTTTTAGGTTCTTGTTTACTCAGGCATTTTCGTGATTTTTTCACCAAGTTATATTTCCTACAACAAATGCATTTATTAAAAATATAACTAAGAAAAAATAATATTAAAAAAACAGATCACTATTGAGTTTGAATTCCAAGCTAACATAAAGTCCATGTGTACTATTCACAATTGTGTCTTCTCCCCTTCAATCACTCTCTCCTGTCCTTCTCGCACGTGCCGTTCGCACCAGCGCAGGTAACTACCTCCACCGGCTAACCGACACAGCCGGCGCCCGACTTCCTCCCTTTTAATATACATTATACAGATGGTGAAAAACTCGGATCAGCTCCTCCTGCTTCCACGTGTCTCCATTTCCCCACACCCCCTCCCTCCCATCTTTATTCCTCTCCCCCTTTCCCCGAACCGAATCAATCCCCCCTCTCCCCCAACTCTACTAGATCAGAGTGCCCTACAGACATCCCTACTGCGACCAAATCCATGGCTGCGCTCCAGAAATTCAAACTACTGGCCACACAATGCGCCACCGCTAGTAGCCCCTCGAGACCCCCTACCTCCGCCGCATCCGCCGTCGTCGCCACCGCCGGATTACGACTCCGCCGGCGAAAAACCCTAAGGACGCTACTCGGGCGCCGGAAAAGCTTCTCGGGGTCAGATCCGTCTAATCGACCCGGGAAGAAGGGAACGCTGCGCGATCTATTCGTTTCTTCTCCGCCCTTAACGCCGGATAGATGCGAAGCCGGAGGTGGGAATGGAGTAGGGTGCGGCGGAGAAAACGCTGGTGCGGTGAGGTGCGACCGTGAGGCGGATGGAGCATGGAGGAGACTGAGCTTGGATTTGATCTCCGGCGGCGGGCGGCGGGGATTTATGCGATTCGGAGCGCGGGGGCTTCGACATCGATTGCTGCGGCGGAGCTGGCGGCCGGTTTTGGTAACAATACCGGAGTGAAGCTTCGGTTTGTTTTATTGAACTTTGGTGCTTTATGTTTGTAATTGTAAATAGTTGCCTCTTTGTCTTTGATTGGGGGTTTGTGCTTTTTGGAGTTTGAAATAAAGTAATTATTTTGATTGGTTTTATTGAAGTTATTAGTTTTTTAATTGGGTTTAAGAAATTTTGTAACTTGAAAGTGTTGATTTATAGAGTGCTCTTATACTCTTCACATAAATCTATATAGAAATTGGATTAATGTATGTTCATATTTGTGTCATGTGTTGTTGAATTTAACTAAATGATGTGTAGTGGTTGTACCAATCTAGGAGATGTTCAACAAACATTGGATTAGAAATACATGTTTGGAGTACTTGCCCCCCAATACTTGTTTATAGTTATTGAATGAATAAACAATTGTTATTTATATAATATCACTACCTTTGGTATCAATGATAAAGGAGGAGAGATTTTATTTGTTATAGGATCATCTAAAACCTATATTAGAGTGGGAGGAGGAGATAGAGCATTGAGGCTTTCTTGTGAAATCCTAACACTCATTTTGTATTCTATTTTTATGAGTATGTATTCCTTGATTGGATTTGGTTCTCCCTTCCGAGCTAAGGTGTCGAACTTAGTTTTCACTTCAAGATGGTTAGAATGCAGAGTGTTTCTTTGGGAATCATAGATATATTTATTCTGTTGGAATCATAAATATTTTTATTCTATTTCTTTCTAATTTTTCTTGATTTGTGTTTTTGAATTGGAACTAATTCACTCTTCTTAGTTAAGGAGTTTAATTGAATTTCATGGAATAATTCAATGACAAAGAAGCTTGATTCACCATTTTTATGGCCATAATCTTAAGTAAGCTTCAAACAATTTTTATCAAAATCTAATACCTTTTTTGCTTTACTTGTGTTGATCAACCAAAGTGAGAGTTACAAACATTTTTAATTGAGAATGTCGATTATCAATGAAAGAAGAGTGCATCTCATCCACATTATATAGCTAAATTTGGTAATGCAATGGATAAAACTTTTTGTTTGATATCAAGCATTTTGAATGGTGATAAATAACATAATTGAGATGGTATTTATTCAATCAAATGAGTGAAGTCTGATGAGCAACAGTGCTCTAAGTGAAAATAAAATAAAAACTCTACATTTTTTGTTAGTCACTCGTATGACATATAAATCTTTTATAATCATCACTCAAACTATAAATCATAAAATAATCTGTTGCGCATTGGGTGCAATTCACCCATGCCATGGTACCACATTCAAAGGTATATATAAAAAAAATTGTTATATTAAATCTTAATCATTCAATATATTTTATATGATTCAAATATTTTTCAAAAGATAAAAGTATTGAAAAAAAATCAACAATAATAATTTTGATTCATATGAAGACAAATTATCATGAATAATTTTGTTTAATAATATAATGACATAAGTTTGTTACTCAATTATCTAAATTATCACTTATTTTATAAATAGTTACTAATGATAAGGATACATGTCATTTGTTAAATAAAGACAACGAGAAGAACATTATACATTAAGAGAAAGTACCTAACTAATATTATTTCAATAAAAAATAATAAAAAGCCTTGTACAATCAAGTTAGACAGGTTCATAATATTATTTAAGAGGTTCAACATTCTAATATTCTTAGATGCTTATATTCCAAATGTGCATTTCAATTAGATCAATATGATTACCAAAGTATTGCTTAATTTTAATTTCATTTCATTAAAGTACTAAGATCTCTAAAGAATATTGTACATTGAACAAAGGGTCTGACGCAGTGCTATAATTTTTGGTCAAAATGGGCAAAATATTTCTAACAAAAATACTATAAATTTATTCCATTTCTACATGTTATAAGAGGCTAGGATAGGGTCATAAGAAGGAATCTAGAGAAGAGAATTCAAAACCATATCTACTAGTACCAAATGTTCCCCATCAACAATAATATTAATCCCTACCGCCCACATAAAACCTAAAACCCATCGTCACCAATATGAATGATAATCTTCGTTATTACCAATAACGTGCATGTTATTACCAATAAGGTTGATGTCAATTATCAACATCAACTCAGTCACTCGCCTCACAATCGAAGCTGACATCCTTCATTGACACCAATGTTGATGTCATCCAATGCAACAGTGAGCGCTGCTCATCAATGTTACCAAGGTTGTCATTCACCATCGTCATCAAGATTGTCACTTCATATATCCAATAGTGCTAGTACTCTTTATAAATATGTAGAAAGTTAAAGAATGTGAGGTTGTTTTAGCTATAATTTTACTATAAATTAGTTGCATTTTTTTGCAAAGCAACTTGTCATTAAGTGTTTTCATCATGTATGAACAAAGAGTAACACCACAAATTTGTTATAAATAAATCTCAAAATAAGCCTTAAAATTTGAGCGTAAACTGGTCACAAAATTATAATATATTTTTTTCATCAAAAAATAAAATTGTGATGTGGTTTTTTGAGAAAATAAAATTTGGTAGCATAATTAGCCATAGACTTTATTGTAAATTAATCTCGAAATAAGACTTAAACTGATATTGTGATATTGCTCAAAATTAGCCATAAACTTTTCTCTTAGATTTTTGTCATAATATGAAAGTGATATAGGATGGTTTAAGCCTATTTCACAATTAACAAGTCTTACAACCACTTTTTGACAATATTTTTTTAATTTTATCGACCAGAACAATAAAAATAAATATTTCTCAAATTCATTTCAAAGCAAAGTAAATAACTCCTACTATAAAATTACTTAAATAGGATTAAGTTATTTTATGCAAAATGGAATTATTTTTAGCCAAAAAATTATTAGATATTTTCAAACTCACTACCATTGGTTATGGTTAAAGAACCTAGCACAACTAACTCTCATGAAATGTTAAACTAAAATAAAATGTGCCATAAATATATTTTAGAAAAGCTCATAAAGATTTATGAGTGTTATGTGTAAGCATTGGATATTCCTAATGTGGTTATACGCATCAATAGGTAAGACTAGTCAAGCATAAAAAAATGTCCTCATGTACCACTCCATCATAAAGGAGGTGATTGTTTTGCTATACTCCATGGTTCAAGGATGCACCACAACATACTATCATTAATCACTCGCCCTACTAGTAACATCAAAAAAGAAAAAAAAAAACAACACTTATGAAATGCAAGTCATAATAAGAAATAATATAATTAAATCCTTTATGTGATGCACAATTTCCCAAGCCAATATATGGTATGAGTAGTCAGATATAATTTAAGAGGCTGGTCATGAACCTAAAATCTTGCCCATACAGGAGATAAGGAAGACGCTGATCCAAGCGCTCCCTTCTCATTCAGTGCCACATGTTGACGTATAAGAATTAATCAAGTGAATATGCAGAGCTACATCTAATCAAATGAGTTATATTTAGCATTACTATAAGCACCTTTTACCTAAAATTTATGCAACACATCTCGACCTTGTCGTTAAGTAAATAATCTCTATTATTTCTTAGGCTCTTATAACATCTTCTTTCCTATACCAAATAGAATAGTTATCACATCCATATTTTTTATTACATCTTGAAATGCACATAATAGTAAAGGGAGAAAAATGAAAAAAAAAGAACAATTATTATATGGAAATTCTTCTTATCTACATATTTAATATTCTTTTTTTGCTATCAACAGGAAAAAAAAAAACTCCAACTTCATTCCTCTTAGCTTAAATTTATGACTACAGTATCAATCAATTGGCACAATTAGCTCAAAGATGACCTCTATGTTCACCCTTCCATTAACTTCGCTCGCACTTAGGCATTCTTTTGCCTAAAATCCGTCTTTTTTAGGGGAAAAAAAAATATTACGTGCGGATATTCAAAATATACGCTTCTAATAACCCCTACATATAGACGACTATAGATGTCCATAACTAATCATTTCTTGCTCCAAGAATTTTTCAGTAAATCTTGAAGTGAAATCCTTAATTTATGCAATGCTAAATTCTGCATAACTACATTACTAATTTCCTTGAATAGCTTCTCACCTCCCAACTACATACTTTCCTAAACGCATTAAAATAAAAAATAAAAAAATAACAATTTATAAGAAATGAGTCTCTCTTATCTTTATTTTCCGCCTCCATTTGTAGCTTCGTTTGGAATCCACATCTCTCCTAGTTTTGGTTTTCTCTCGTCCCAACATGAATCGTGCGGGCAAGACAAGTGAAACACGCAATTGTTGGCTTTTTGTCGTCCGAATTTTGTATAACATGGTGGGCTCCCCTTACTGGTTTGCACAATCAACAAAACAAAGAAAATAACAATCAAAATGGATAAAATATTTCCTCAAAATGGAGGTCAGTGTAGTTCGGACATGAAATACAATATAATTGTTCTTTAATTTTTTCAGTAGAATCATATCGTACCAAGTAAAAAAACATCTGAATAAATATTTCTGATTCGCCACTAACAAATTTTCATCATCCGGCATGAATCTCGAGGCAGTATATTGAATAAGAAACATTTAAATCTCGATAAAAAGTCATCCAGAGCTCTGATTTCAGTAAACTTATAGTCAAACTGACCGACTAGATGAGACGAACCTAACGATACAAAAACTAGTCCAATCCGAGTCAAATCAAGTCATTAATCCATTCTTAGAAGATTTCCGGACATATTTAGAAGATCAAAAAAATGTCGAAACTAGCAATTCTATACTCAAATCGAGCGTCTCGACAAAACGAATCCAACGAGCTTAAGATCACTCAATTCTGACATCGTTAAGGTCATCAAATGTCCCTTAAACGTCGTCTGATCAAAGGGAGTCCTCTGAACCGTTCGATCAAAATAACTGCATTAATTGCACCCATAATCTTATAAATAGACCCCAACTCTCACATGAGAAAGGAGAAAGCCTAGAGAGAGAGTTTAAGGCCTTAAGGAGAAGTTGCAACTTAGCACCAGGGCCGACCGCCGTCGACCACCGCCAACCGCCGTCAACCACCGCCGACTTTCGTCAACCTTCTTCATCGTCGACCTTTGTCGCAGTCGCCGCTGACCTCTGTTGACCTCCGTCACCGTGAACCTCCGCCAATCATCATTAATCACAACCAATTAGACACCGTCAGTCGACATTGTTCTATAGAACATATAATTACTCTCTCCCGTCTGTAGGACAGTGGATTTCTGTAAACATCAATCAATAGTGGATTTGCAATCGGCGCAGCCGTGGTTTTTCCCTTTAAGGGTTTTCTACGCAAAAACTTCGAGTCGTCACCACTTATTTTTCATCTATATGTGTGTTGAATTTTCGTACAACGCTAAGACAATAATCCGCTACTCTACCGTCGCACAATTTCTAGCACGCATCAATTTCAAAGTGAAAGTCATATAATACAACATGATTGCATGGAAGAAAAATCAAAAGTACAGCTCAGATTTCAGGCTTGTCCGCTACTTAGTCAATGACAAGCGTAAAATTTTAATTGAAGTCTGTACCATAGGACCCTGGACTTAATATTTTCTTGTCTAGATGAGCCGTCGTGTGATCCGAAATAGTATAGCCGCATCCGGATCTTCCCATGCAATCCACAATGATGTGGCCTCATTCGGACCATTGTCCGGGCCTGCATGTTGATAGCTATTTCACATGTCACTATTTTATGGGAATTTTTACAACCGTATCACTCAATGATCATGCGTTTATTTGTCTAGTTCTTAAACTTTAATTATATATAATATATATATATATATATATATATATATATATATATATATATATATATATATATATATATATCTTTTGTGTGATATAAAAGCTTTGGGTGGTATAGGTGGTAGGGAAGTGAATACATGAGAATTGAGTGGTATTTATGTAAATGCCCATTTGAATTAGTTTATGCTGCCCTCCTTTTCTTAAGGGTAATTATTTACAAAAAAATTGAATTATTTAGTAAATTTTGATCAGTCAAAATTTAAGTTATTCTAATATCAAAATAAATAAAATAATTCAAATAAAAACCTAGAAATAATTTTTTGAATCACTTTTTTATTGGTTTAAGTGTTTTTTTTCTATTGTTACAGAGACCAAATATAATTATGTTGTTAGTTTTTTTAACTTAGGTTTATGGAAAAAAAAAAAAAAATTGAATTTAGACCAACATGACTATTTTAATGATCTAATCTTGAATGAATTTATACAGTCCTCATTTTCTTAAGGGGAATTATGTACAAAAATATTTGGATCGTTTATGAAATTTTGATATTTTAAAAGATTAATTAAAATTTATAATAATCTTATTTGAAAATAAATAAAATAATTTTAAGCTATATTATCATGAAAAATTGATTATGACATTTTAGTGCTTTATTTATAGCTATAGGCACACTAAGAGTCTGTTTGGTGAAGTTATAAATTATCGATAGTACTGTTGCAGCCATCTAGCACTACAGGAAGTTCTATACGTAAGCCTACTACTGAATAAGTGTTCGATTGATCGTTTATTTTTTTGCGGTTTGAAAACAATTGTATGGCAGCTGTTTCTGGACAAATGACTATTATGCTCCTGTGTAGTAATGTTGTTTGTAACATAACTGTCATACCTATATACTTGATACTTCATAATAATAAGTTCACTTCAAAATGTACAAAAATCCAAATATACATCTCACTTAACAGTGAGTACCAAGTGTGCTAAAAAAATATATATATTAAAATGACATTTAATAAAATGATAATATTATTTTTAACATACAAACGATGTATGTCATGAGCTACACTGTCCTCCATAAATACTATGCACTCCCGATCACTGTCGACAGTGGAATCAGCTGGAATGTTTGCCCACCGAAAGAAGTCACACTTCTCCGTGATTCTCCTCAGGCACCTATAGAACTGCATCCCATAGCTATGCGCCTGCCAAGACGTAAGTATGGAAGTCTGAAGTCCGCAGTGACAGAACAATTGTCGGGAGGTCTCTGAAATCTTAGAGCTCACAAAAGACAATCCAATAGTCACGTCAGAAGTTGAAATTACTAAAAGAACTAACTAATTAGAGTTTTTTTTATAGGTGTGTGGTCTCAGAGAATTCAGTATACTATCTAACAAATCTATCACTACAAGTAGACAACAGACCTTTTAAAAAGAAGGGTTCTTGGTTGCCTTTAACCCATGTAAAACCAAGCTTTTATGTGTCACACATGCATATCGCCAAAGAAGACCATCCAGAAAAAGTACCTTCAAGGCACTTCCTATATTAATTTTCAAAGTGAACCCATGAGCTATTAATGCATAAAATTCTCTCAAAAAAATTTCTCGATGCTCTGTGATGCAATGCTCACTCTATGAAGTTTCTGTGTGTGAAAATAATTTTATCTTAGCATAAATTTTGGAATTCGTTTTGCATGAGCATGATGAAGCAATCCTACTATATTTGTCTCCTAGCAGTGATGATAGTGATCATGACAATGATGATCAATGAAAAAGTAGACAACAAACATAAACACCACAACCAAAACCCACCCTCGGCCCCACCCTTTCCCTCCATAAAGCCTCTTCCATCTACTCAAGTTCACAACAAACAGAAGCACCAACACCAACAACACTTTGCTCTCAAGTACACAATAAACATAAACACCAAACCCCATAAGTCCTCTTCTTCTGCTCAAATTCACAACATACAGAAGCACTGACACCAAACAGAAACACCACAACCAAAATCCATCACAACAAACAAAAGCACTAACACAAAACAGAAACACCACAACTGAAATCCAAACGGCGTAAACCCACGAGAAACCGAAAGATCTTAAAGATTAGGTGCAAAACCATCAAGAGAATATAGATAAGAGGATACCAGAAGAAGATGACATTTGGAATGACGAGTTTGGGCATTCCATTATATTTTATATTGTCGGCATATTTTTAGGTTGAGTGTTTTGTTTTGAAATTCTACATCTGCTACTCCCATTTTTCTAATATCTTTATTAAAATTTTCTTGTAGATGTCTCAAGCAGTGACGAAGCAGTCATAGAAATATATCTTTACAACCACATAACGATCCTGAATGTTTATCTGAGATTATATATAATCAGTTATGGAGTGAAAAATTGGGATCATTTCATGAAGACAAATTAAAAATCATAGACATCTTTTTTGGTGTGCGTTGTGTTTTTATGGGTTTAGATAAAATCATAGACGTCCTTTTTTGTGTGCGTTGTGTTTTTATGGGTTTAGATAGGACTTTTATCCTTTTTTTTGTAATTTTTATTATATCAACGCGTAAGGAGCCGTATAATGCTCTTTAAACTAAAAAAAAATTAAAAATCAGACTCAAAAATAGCAAAGACAAGGGGAAACAAGTCACTGTTCGCATCAATACCAACTGCAGTGAGCTAAATTCCCCTATACATACCTACAAGAAGGTGCCACCTAAGCTAAGTACCGACTGCAATGCACCCACTCATAAATTGAAGGTCTAAGTGCCCAAAAAGTCTCTGAAAACAATGAGAGCTATTAGACTGAATTCTATAAACGGAATCTGGCTTGGCAAAATAAATAATGTCCATGAAGGGATTGATAAACTTGTATGATTCCTCCCTCTGCTACCCTCCCTCCCACTTCCACTTTTCTCTATTTCTCTTTCACTCTCCATCTCCCTTGCTCTCGCCCTCTCTCTCATCCTTTCTCTCTCATTCTCTCCCTCTGCTACCCTCCCTCCCACACTCTTAATCTCATTGTCTCTCCCTCTCTCTCTCCACCCCTCTCCATCTCCTCTGCATTTAATTCATTCTCTTACTCTCCCTTACTATCTCAATCCCTCCCTCCTTTGTCGGCATATTTTAGGGTTAAGTGTTTTATTTTGAAAAGGGGGTCGCCTAAAAGAAATTATCGGCGAATTCTTAATTTAATTTAAATAAATAATTTGAAAAGTAGTATTTGATTTTGAAAATAATTTTTAAATTTGAAGATTTTAAGATATGAAATCAAACTGATCTCACATCCCGAATAGTTCACATAAACGAGCACCTGCACCACAAACCGTGTGTCTATCCCGAAGAATAGACACACTGCTTGATAATAGGGCTCGATTAGATAAACTAGAAAGGTTTAGTGACATCCGTTTGGTCCGCGAACCAATTTTATAAGCCGACAAGTTCCCTCGCTTAATATAAATGAATTAAGTAGGGTTTATATTACTCGGGTTCTTAAAATTCTCTATAAGGGCAAGCCCTATAGTTAATTACATCTTAAGTGACGGAATCACCTAAGAAAACTCTCGATAATAATCAGTAGTTCTGCTCTCAAGAATTTCAAAGTTTAAGTTTTCAAAGGATTGAATTTTGGAATTTCAATAGGGAATGGATCAAATTTGGAACATTTTATTTTGGGAATCCAAAGGAAGAAAGGTAGGAGAAATCACGTATTCAAAGCGAACTCCGTAATTTCCCGACTATCCTATTGTTTGGCTTGGATTTAGGAAAGCCCTAATGTTTATTTAGTATTTCGATCTCGCCAATTTTAATTAGTTAGGACTTATATTCGTATGATAAAATCATACAAATAGCTTCGAAGATGTGAGGGTTTATGTTGTATCGGACGACTACCTCGGAGTCCTAAGACCGGTTAGGGCTTAATTTACATGATATGTTCATGCAAATGCCTAACGAAGAGTTGAGGATTTATGTTACACTAGGCAAACTTCCTCGAAGTCCTATGGCTCGGTTATTTAATTCTAAGAAAGTTTTGCTCGAAGTAAACTCGGTTTCTATCGATGACGATGGCCGTGCCGCCTACCATGCTCCGAGCTCCTTGTTGCAGAGGTTTAGTTTTAGAAGTTATAAATCGAGAGATGAGAGAAGTGTTCTGGCTTAGAGAAAATCTTAAAATCCAGTGTGTTTTTTAATATTTTAATTAAACAAATCTTAAAGTTGATTATAACAACACCGGCTAAGATCCCACGGCTCCATCCTTCCGCAGTCGTTATTTTTATCGGATTCACTTAGTCCGGATGAATTTGCTAAACTCAACCGAATGAGTTCCACACTTTCATTTAGACCGTGGAAATCTCGTTAGCAACACGTAGGTTACATCATCCGAGGTATTCCCGATCATCCAACAAGACGTTTTAATTTAGTTGTAGTTGTAGTTTTGTTGTTCCGTTTGTGATTAAATTTCGAGTTGTTTTATATTTTGAAATGTTGTGGCGGTGAATTTTATCTTGTAATGATTTTTAATTTAGTTTTGGTTTCAGTTTTAGGGACTATCCTAAAGGTGTGGGTTTTCATGCAACAGTTTTTTATCATGCAAGAAAAGTAAGTACGATGCGATTAAATAAATTGCAATAAGGTAAATTGCAATAAAATAAAAGCGTACCTGGAGGGTCTTCCCGTCATCCCAAGCTGCACTTAAAACACAATTAGAATATTTAAGCATTTAAAGCAAGTTCCTAGGTAAAGCTAAGGGAAGGGTTATGGTTTTCTACCAAGGTCCTACTCCTATGGCTAGTCATCTCCTATGACGTCTAGTGTGTCGGTATTTTGGTTTGAGGATGATTTCCTTCATCAAAGAACAATTAAGTTCAATTGTTCTTATAAACATCATATCATATCGAGGAAGTGCTTAAGACGAATCTTAAACATCTTTTCAATATTTCTAGGATTATTTTAAGTCCAAGAGAATTTAATTATACAAATGAATTAATCGTCCGGAGTTCAAGTTTTGTTATCTTGCTCGATGAACTAGGACATTTGAATATCCTATAAGTGAAGTAACACTTCACTTAATACTCCATTTAGGAGTTGTGACAACAAAAGCTTTCGAGGGCAATCGATGTTCAAGTGATTTATGATTTAATTTAATTTCAGTTAATGCGATTTAAGTTTGGAATAGTGTTCAAGTTGTTTTAGATTTATTTTTGAATTCTTTATGTCTTAGGTGATGTTATTTTTAATTCAATTTAATTTAACTTTAATTTAATTTAATTTGGTTTAGTTTCAATTTTAATTTAATTTATTTAATTTAATCTAATTTTAATTTTAACTTGATTTTAATTTAATTTAATTTAATTTAATTTAATTTAATTTAATATGATTTAATTTAATTTAATTTAATTTAATTTGATTTAATTTAATTTAATTTAATTTAATTTAATTTAATTTAATTTGATTTAATTTAATATGTTTTAATTTAATTTAATTTAATTTAATTTAATTTAATTTAATTTAATTTAAATTTTAATTTTATTTTATTTTTAATTTTAATTTAATATTTTATTTTTTATGTTTTAAAGATGATTTAATTTTAATTGTTAAAGTATTAATTTAATTGAAATTTTAAAAGGATTTAATTTAAATAATTTAACTTTAATTTAATTTAATGATTAAGTCTTTTAGCATTTTAAATCTTAAATTTGGATTATCATTTTAATTAGGAATTAAATATTATTGAGATGATTAATTTAGGGATTCTTAAATTAAAGAACAAATCTCTTCCTAATAATATCCCTATTTTAATAATTCCAATTTTATTATTCTTCCAAATTTAATTAATTATTTGATTAAGGTTTATTTTAATTATTTTTAAATTGTTTAGTAGGTTTCTACCCTTTAATTATTTAAATTTCAATCATCCAAATCAGATTAAGATCAAATATTTTACTTTTTCATTTTATTAAGCCTAAAGTTTTAATTAATGGTTAAAATTTTAATTACCATTTTGCCCTTCAAGCTTACTAATTCCATAACTCACTAAATTGAGCTCAAATGAATTTGAAATTTTTATGTTTCTTCACTCATATTTCAATAAAGGCATTAGAGGAGAAAATGTGATTTTTCTGTATTTAATTTATTTATGTAATTATTTTTGGTGGAAAATAGGGATTTCCAAGGAAAATTTAATAATATGACCAAGGGAAAGTTTCTGTCCTTAAGAAAATTATGGGACATTCCTAATGACTAGAGGACCACTTGGACCAATTTTGGTGATTTTTTAAATTATATTATTTTTATTATAATTATTTTTATTTTTGGAGTATTAATTAATTTAAAAATAAAATAAAGGTTGAAAAATGAATTTTATATTTTTAAAAAATCTCTCTGATATCAAGGAAATCAGAGAACCAATTTTTACAATTTTCTGATTTTTATTTGATTTATTAGAATTATTTTAGTGGAAATGCTAAAAAATACATTTTTTTAATTTTAAAATTACCTTAGGGCTTTAAAATTTAATATCTCATCAAATATACTTAAGAAAAATATGGGGTTTGTTCCTAAGTGATTAAAATTCAAAATGTGACATTTTGGTGAATTTTATTATTTTTGTGATTTTTATTTTTTTTTAATTATTAAAAATATTAAAATAATGCAAAAAATCAAATTTTTTAGAAAATTGAAATTTTAATTTTCTTAAATTCCCCTGATATCAGAGAGGCTCCAAAACCAATTTGGTGAATTTTTGAAAAGCATTTTGAAAGTTATGAATTTTTTAAGTTTAATTTTGGCTAAATGGCTTAATAAACCCATTTGATAGGGCTAGCCAAGTCCAATTGACTTCAAACTTTTATGGTGGGTTCCTCTGATCCTAAAGGTCAGTGGAGGATTGATTTCAAGTCAATTTGATGTATGATTAGCTCTAATTAATTAAAACTCCATTTTGGGTGTTTAAGCCAATTAGGATTATTCCAAGTGAGTTAACTCAAAACCTATTTTTCCTAGGGTCCTCTGGTCATAATAAATATCACCAAATTTTCCTAGAATTTATTTCACAATATGCTAATTATTGGAATTAAAATACTCAAACTAGCAACCTAGATTTGAAAAATCAATAACTCTTCATAGGGATGGCCTATGACTTTGGAAAATTCAAGGAATGTTCCCAAATTCAGAGGCTTCAAAAGCCCTATGGTCTCATGCCATGGTGAATTGTATACATGCATGGAGAATTGAAAATGTGCAGAGAGTAAATAAATTATTAAAAATCAAATACTCAATGAAATTAAATGATTTCTTTTCCACATTATTCTCCTCTATTCACTCGAGCAAGAGGGTATTTTTATTTTATTTTTATGATTTTTCTACACAAAGTTATGCATTTTTGAAGTTTAGGGTCAAAAATAAATAAAATATTTCATTTTCCCGCTCAATCGCCACGTGTCGCTCCCTGATTGGCTGGCACGGTTCTGTGCATGGATGCAACTACCATCCAACTCCATCAGCGCGGTGCGTTGGATACACGCCTGATCGGACGGCTGCTGCTTCTCTCCCCTAGTTCTATTCACCCAAAACCGTCCAACTTCAAATCTTGATATCTCCCTCGATTCTCAACGAAATTGAATGAATTTTTTTTTAAATGATCGTCTAATCGAGTAGCACACATCTATATGGTGATGATATACTTAAAACATGTGAATAATTACGTGAAAATTAAAACATGCTCGATCGGAGGAGAAAAAATTTGATACCTTTGTCTAAGAGGTGAGGCCTCAATTGGAAATGATTGGATTGAGCTTAGGAGTGCTTGGAGAAGCTTTGGGAACAATTTGGCAGAGTTTACCCAAGGTTATCTTTGCATCTCCTCCACTTGGTCATGGAGGTAGGGTTTAAATAAGGAAGGTTATGGTGGAGCTTGGGTGGCCATGAGGGTTGGCTTGGTTCATTCATCAAGGTTTTTTTGGCTGAGGAAAACTCACATGATTGAGCTTGATCTTGGTGCAATCAATTGGGTTATGCCATGTGTAAAGTCAAGGATTTAAATGGCATGGGTGTAAGGAGCATTTTTGGTCCAATTTGGGTCAATTCATGGTTTTGGCTTGGTTCACTCACCAAGGCTTGATGTGGGCTGATGTGAGATCATTTGGGTCAGCTTCACATATGTGGTGAAGTCCCCATCCAAGGTGAGGTGGCCAATTTTGGTTAAAGTGTATCATGAATGGGGTTAAAAAAGGTTTAGTGAAGGCTTAAGAAAGGCTCCCTCTCCTTGCCATAAGTGGCATGGTGAGGTGGAAAGGGCTCCCTATGGCTTGCATATGGCTTATGCATGGCTCCATGACTTCATTTGGCTTGCTCATGGCTTGGGGAAAAGGTTGTCTCACTTGCATGGAAAAAGGTTATTTGGAATTTTGAAAACTTTGGATTCGATTGATGGGATTTGTCATGATGCTACAAATGGGTTGATTTCATGATGGTTTAAGACTTTGGTCAAATAGGATTATCAAAGGAATGATGAAGAAAAGGTTTCATGTGGGCTTGGAAATGGACTTTGGGCTTTTAAAATTTGGTAAAGGTGGGCTTTTAGGAAGGTTTAAGGGAGTGGGCTTTTAGGTTAGATAATGGGCTTTTGAATAGAAAAATTTGCAATGGGCCATGCCAAATAAATGTTGAGTTTTGTCTAAGGATGTGTCATGATTGATTTGAAACAAGTTTGGAGTGATTTGGGTTTGAATTGGGTTGGATTTGGGCTTCTTTGGTAAAGGGGTTAATGTAGGTCAAATTGGGCTAACTTGGGCCAATGTTGGGCTAGGGTTGAAATTGTTGTAAAATTAATGTTGGGAAATGTTTATGGGAGTGTTTCAAAGAGGTTTTGACTTTGGTTGGGTTTTGATTTTGGGGTTTGGGCTTATTTGGGTTAGGTTTGGGTTTAGATCAAGATTGGGTCTTTTAGCTTTGGGTTGAATTTGAGTGGGGTTTGGGTCTAAATTTTGGGCAAATTATGTTAGTGTTTTATTTTTGGGGATATTAAGGAAGGTTTAGAAAAGGTTTGGGGTTAATTGGAGTTGAATTGGGTGAGTTTGAGCTAAGTTTGGGTCATGGGTTCAAATTGGGCTTTAAGGTCAAAAGTGAAATTGGATTCAAATGTCAATCAAATTGGGCTTGGATTTGGTCTAGATTAGTTTTGGGGATGTTGAATTGAAGTTTAGAATTGAATTAGACCAGAATTTGGGTCAATTGGGTAGGTTTGGTTTGACATTGGGTTCACTTTGGGTTAAAAATGGGTCAAATTGGGAATTTTGATAAAAGTGGGGTAAATTGACAAAATTGGCCTATGGTGTAGTTAGACAAAATGAAATTGGGAATATTTTGGATTTTCTGGAATTTTTTGGGAATTTTCTGAATTTTTGGATTTTTTGGCTAAGAGGGGCATTTTGGGTATTTGGAGGGTATTGGGGGTATTTTTGGAATTTTTGGTATTTTTGGCTATGGATGATCAATTTGATTGGTGAGGAAATGTTTAGGAATGGTTTTGGGGAATTTTGGGTGATTTGGAAATTTTGGAGGATTTGGGTAATTTCAAGGGTTTTGGGTAGGCTAGGCGGGTGTAGGGTCCCTGAGGTCAAAAATTAAAAATTTGGAAAATTGAAGATTGGGTAATTGTAAGTGGAATGAAATCATTTTGGTTGAGCCATGAAGCCATATCAAGCCCACATGAGCCATGAAGGGACTCATTTGAGGCATCCACTTATGTTGTTCCTAACCCTCTTACCGAGGCTTAGGGGTTAAGGAACATCCATGTGAAGTTTGCGAGGAGTTAAGAAGTGGTTTGAATTTCTAAGTGGTGGGTCCCAATTCTAATCCTCTAGGATAGTCAAAGGAAAAGCCTAAGGCTAGATCCTAAGTACTAAAGAGAAGAAGAGAAGACCTCATCAAAAATGAGGTCAACATATATTAATATTTTTGTAAACAAGCCGACTCACAAGCTAACGAGTCGAGTCGGGGTTGGCTTGAGCTTAGTTTGTTAGCTCATCGAGCTCAATCCATGAATCACTTATTAAATCGTGCTTGAGCCAGCTCACGAATCGGATTGACTCCCTTCTACCCCTATTCATAGCCACTTGCAAAAAGAATCTCTTGTGATTCTTGACAATATGGGTTTGCATGGGGCAGTATTTTATCTACTTTGCTTTTCAGACGACAATCACAATTATGTTTAGGGAATTGCTTTAATTTCTTATTATTTTTTTAGAAGTTTGTGTGGTAGAAAGTTTTTTTTTTAACTTGAACTGTTAAAGTGTGATGGCTGCCAGAAAGCTGCAGTCCGACTTCTTCAAAATAAAATAGATTTGTAATAGTCACCACAGTTTTTTGAAAAACACTTTTTCTGTAGCTGCTTCACAACTGCTTCTTTAAACAACAATTAACTCCCTGAAACAGACCCTAAATCAAATATCTTTATTCAGGTTCATATAATTTGTTATGCATGCTCATCTAATGTTCTATCAATAATTAACTTTTCAACTTACTTTGTTTGAGACAATCAACCTTGAGAGATTTGATTTTATCATCAGCTAGTTGCATACAATTAATGGTATTGTATCATCATCGTGCTACACATCTTGATCAAATTATGGTACAATAATTTCTCAATTTTGTTTCAACTTTTCTCAACTTTTAAGTGATAGCAACACAATAAATTTCAATAAAGAAGCGAATTGTCTAAAACTTTGCTTGTTAAAAATTGACCTGACAAGTGAATTCGACCTGAACTTAGTTCAAAAATTTAAGTTCCAATTGACCCAAATAATTTTTGGTCTAGTTTGGATTAAGAATGCTAACTTGTTTGAGCCAACACTAAATTGACTTGAAACTGATCCTCTAACCCAAAATTAATTCGAACTCGACCCACTAACCCGACATTGACCCGAGATTGACTAAATATGACTCGAATTTACCCTTATTTGTATTATTCAAATAATTTATATAGGCCGGGTTCTGATTAGTGGGTTGAATTCAAATTGGACTTTCTAAACCGTTTTATATTCGGGTAAGTTCTAGTCAATCTGTTCTAGTTGGGTCAATTTTGAGTCAGACTTGAGCCTGACCCGTGGATACAAACTAACCACTCTTTCCAAAATGCATAATTTCAGGGATAGTTGATGAGAAACACAGTCACATGCTAATAGAATTTCAAAAAATTGAAAATTGTACTTTGGATATGTTAATATTATTAATTTTGATTTATTTCATCAATATCACTATTGAAAATATTGTTTTAGATTTAACTTGATCTGGTTAATGATTTTTGGACAAAATATTACTTTAAATTTTAAATAAATTACTTTGAATAATCTGGTTATTATAGCATCATATCAAAAACCCTAGTTCAAAACTTCGCCTATTTTTTGATCTAATCTGCGAGGATTATTAAGGTGATTACCTTGTTTTTGAAGATGAGTATCTCCAAATAAATAGTATTGTTGCTAAAATCAAAATGTAATTATTACAATGATCCAATTTATTCTAGAGATAAAGCCAAAACTTTCTAGCTTGATTATTTTTTCATTTAATATTAATCTTAAGTCAACACCACTCATAGCATTTGTTATCACTGCAAAGCCACTTCAAATGTCACCAAAGATAGGTTCATAGTTGCTAATATACTTAGTACTTTATTTGATATTATGTTCATGATTCAGTTCCCACCCACACCCTATGTCATAACCATATCATTTATTTGCATTTAAGGATAATTCTCAGTTGCACAAACTTATCTTATTTTTATAATAATTCATCTTAATCTTAAATCATTATAAAATGTAAGAATACTTTCATATCCATCACACACATACAATTTTTGTGATGTAACACTATGGTGTTCTAAACATATCCATAAATATATGTATTTCACTTTTAAAAAAAATTAAAATAGTGCTAATTTTTATTTGATATAAATATTTGAGCGATAAGTGTAAATACGAAAATTTATATGTGAGATGCATAAATACATAAGTTTTGCGTGCTATGTATGCAAATGCACCTAAAGTATTGTTGAGAAATTTTGGGTAAAGAAATGCAAGAATCGACACAAATCCAGAAGAACAACAAAGATTTAACGAGGTTCGACAAAGATGTCTACATCCTGGGAGCAAAGCGACAAATTCACTATTTCAGAGAAGTTACAAGTTCAGTTCATATACCCATAGGGTTACATATCTATTTATAGATAAAACCCACAGATAAATTACTAAAACGCCCTCGCTCCCCCCAATGTACTAAATTCTAAGAGACACTTCTTTTCACCGGGAGTCACAACTCTTTATTTCAAGAGACTCCAAATTTCCAGTATATGAGCCATACCTAACAAATCTCCACCTTGGCGATTATTCAGCCCTTTATGAGAAATACATCCTGGAGTTTCTTACACCAAAGTGGGTTGGTTAACCATGCTGCATTTCCATTATATGATCTAAGAGAGTGAACTTCACTTACAACTGTACTCCCCAACAATTTATAGCTTGCAATGCCTTCAAAATTCTTTGTTGTCAACAAATCTTTCCTTTGTTTGCCACAATCCGAAGTTTCTGGTTCTATCGAATTTCATTATCTCGAATTTTGCACCAGACATTGTCATTTAATCTCAGAATTTTCTCTTTTAAATGCAGAAATTTTTCTGTGATTCGTAAGTCAAAATTTTCACACGAAACATTTTTACTGTTAGCACAAACACTTTGGCCAAACTGTTGTCCCGCAAACCTCGAGTCCTTCTCCGATCGCAAAAACGTCGCGTCGAAAAACCCTTAGCACCTGTTTGCAAAATACCTCTGCAAAACCCTTTGCCAAATCGATGCCTACTCCACCTGTCGAAACTCCTTCTGCGACAAACTTGTGAACTCCGTCGGACTCACAACGAACTCTCCTCTGCGTAAAGGAGATCTCCTCCGCCCCTGGTTCAAGAGCTGTGCGCGGAACAACGCCTCCTCACGCGAACCTCCAAACTCCACGCAGCCAAAGAACATTGTTAGCGAACTACCAAAGAACCGTCGCTCCTGTTCGTGAAAAAAACCTCTGCGAAACCTTTGCGCCTGGCCTCGCGAAAAACACCTTCGCGTCTGATCGAGCGAACTTCACCTCGCAGAACGCCGCAAACTTCTTTGTTCATCCCGAACTCCTCAGCTTAGTTGCCAAATTGCTGAAGCCAGAAATCACTTGCTCAGAAGCTTTCCAAAAATTTCTTCTCCAGCAATATTCTCTTAATTAAACTCTCTTAGTTAAGTTTCTTAGAAAAACAATTTCCTTCTTCAGAAAATTCCATTCCCAATTTTAGGAGTAATTAAGTTTGCCGAGAAAGCAATTTAAATTCCCTTACCCCCTCTGCGTCCACCAAAAAATATTTCCTTTAATTAAACTTTCCCGAAAAACTTCAGAAAAAATCTTCTCTTGATTGGGATCTTCCCTTCCTTTGGTGAAACCTCCTTATCTGCCTCTCGCAACAGACCTGATCCGCCTCTGCCAACAGTTCAGACAAAATATTCCTCTCCGATGCTAGGATTCCTTCTCCGCTTCCAGCCTTCCTGCGCCCGCTGCTCGCCGAACTCCTGCGCTCGCGAAGTGCTTCGCTGCTGGCCTCCTCAGCGAAGCTTCGCTGAATGTGGTCGCGCGAAAATTGCTCGCAGACCGAACTGCCTCTGCTCGCGAATCTTCCTGCTACCAGATGCCGCGATTCGCCTGTCTGCCGAAACCTTCAATTTTACGCTTGAATCGAACCTTCTTACCCGAGCAAAATTCTCAAATTCTTGTTCCTCCCCGTGCCAATCTTTTCTATGCTCTAGAACCAGGCTCTAATACCACTTATTGAGAAATTTTAGGAAAAGAAACGCAAGAATCGACACAAATCCAGAAGGACAACAAAGATTTAACGAGGTTCGACAAAACTGCCTACATTCTCGGGAGCAGAGCGGCGAATTCACTATTTCAGAGAAATTATAAGTTCAGTTCACATACCCATAGGGTTATACATCTATTTATAGATAAAACAGACAGATAAATTACTAAAATGCCCTCGCTCACCCCAACCCACTAAATTTCAGGATACACTTCTTTTCATCGGGAGAGACAACTCTTTATTTCAAGAGACTCCAAATTTTTGATACATGAGCCATACTTAACACTATAAATACATCACCACAACCTCCATCAAAACTTTTAAGTCATTTTCACTGAGCTCTATATGTTGATAATAGTGATACATTTGACAAATAGATTCCTCAAGAATTTCTTTCCTATTAGTGCATGAGCTTACCCACAAATGACATATTAAAATTTATTAATATCATGATTTTCACCTCTCCTTAAATTTTACATGACATATGTATGTACATGCATATCACCTATATTTTTTACATAAACCCGCCTAAATCTTACAAATCACATAAAAATTACGTTCATATGAGATTTTAAATGTTGAATATAGCTTTTCATACAGAGATAATTAAGGCTTGAATGCAAAAATTAAAGTTTAGGTATTAGATATGTAAATACATAATGATGGAGTGGTGTGCATGTAAATCTTTCTTGATAAATTTAGATTTATTATTATTATTTCTTCTAGAAAAAGACTTGGATAAGTAAAAGTTCTACTTATTTAACTAATAATAATTACACTGCCGGCCTAAGACTAACGTGTAATACTGGACAAGGCAAATTACAATCTCAGGAACATTAACTTGGCTTTTATGGAGAAAAAAGGGGTGGTATTTACATACAGGCCTTAAAGATTCTATGCATTTACATATTTATCCTCTAATTTTTCCTTTTTTATATTTATACCTCCTAGTTCATTCATGTCTCATAAAAAAAAAAGTGAATTATATACAAAATAAAGTTCAGGTGTTAGAAACATAAATACATATAAATTAAGTGTATTTATGTAAATCTGTAAGAAAATAGAAGAAGTAGGCCTAATTGTGAAAATAGCTATGAAAATATATAATCTCTTGTAATAAATATATCTGTAGAAGGTCTGCCACGTCTATTAAATATGGGAGAAAAATGCAAAAAGCATTTTTCAATAAAAAGAGGACATCTGCATGACTTGCAGGTCTTATTTTGGTTCAATTGTCTCTACTTTCCCAAATGCAAAGATGCAGTAACTCTGCCTTATAATGAAATTGCGTAATTGTTCCTTCTTTTACTTCATAATAGTTTATGGGGATTTATGCACATAACATGAAAAATTATAGAATTTATGTATTTAATTGCTGAATTTTATGGGAAATATTAAATCTAATGATTGTATAATATGAACTATATGAATATTAGGAAGATTGATATTTGGTAATTTAATTAGAAGAGATCTAATTATCTGATCTGTTATATATTATGAAGATTGATATTATGTAACCTGATTAGATTAGATCAAATCAAATCAATTATATAATCTTTTTTATATAAGAAAATTCTTAATTTGTATGTTATAATCCTCTCTTAGTATAGAAGGAAGTAGAACAGATTTTTTGTGTGTGGAGTCGTAATCCTATTTCGACTATTTTTTATTTGCTCCACACCTATGGATAGTTAAATAACGCATCCACATGGACGTTGATGGATTTGCATCAAACCATATAAATCACACAGTATTTGATTGTTTACTTGTGTGATTTTATTCTCTACATTATTTTGCACAACAATTTGGCTTTAGGGTAGATTGGTGCGATTTTGACAACAAGAGGTTGCAATTTCGGCGAAGTCACAGACATGGGATAAAGAAATAAAAGCAAATAAGGTTATGATATCTGGTGTAGCCATGGTTAATAGCATGTTGTCAGATACTTCAACATCCATCACGATGGGGAAAAGGCATCGAATAATTAAGATCAATAGGATGAGATTTGCCGACAAATAGAACTTTGGTATGTGGCAATGCAAAGTGATGGATGAGTTGTGCTCTTTAAATTTGGGTCAAATTCTTGATAATGATGAATGTTCTGAAGTGTTGCAAGAAAGAGATTGTTTGAAGATGAATCAAAGTACTTGTGATTTGATCTGAAATTGGTTATCTCATGAGATCAAATATGGGGTGACGATGGAGCCTTCAACAAGAAAATTGTGATGAATGCTGGAGAAAAGTTATCTCATATGAAGTGTCAACTTTATAGGTTTCAGATTAGACTAGAGTTAACTATTGATGAATACTTGGATGATTTTATAAAGCATTTGACAGATTCATTAAATCAATATGAGGCGTTGAAGACAAAGACAAGTCTTCTGTTAAATTGACTCTCAAATGAGTATAAAAACTTTAGGATTACACTCTTTTATATGAAGAAATTTTTAAATTATGGCGATGTGAGTACATCGTTGTTAAATCATGAGTTCTTTCAAAGAGACAACAAACTCACAAAGAAAGAGTCGACTAAAGCACTTACACTCAAACATGAAAGATTTGAGAATAAGTAGAAATAGGCAAAGAAGTGCAGCAACGACAAAACTTCTCAAAAGCAGAACAAGTCTCGAGGGTGAAATCTTAAGAAAATTTATTGTGATTAATGTTTAGAGACTAGTCATTGCAAGAATTATAATCTGAAGTTGATGAAGAATGGAAAAGGAGTTTTTTCTGAGGAAAAGCTAGTCTTATTGTGGAGAGCTGTAATGTGGCGGATTTTGATGTATCATTATCTGTAGTTACTCATTATTTGTATACAAATGATTTATGTTGGATTATGGACACGTGCTATTTTCTTATCAAGATTTGTTCTGAATGTACAAGAATCTTGATAGCGATGTGATGAGTATGCCCAATAATTAATCTTGTCATATTATTGGTGTATGAAGCGCCTTTATCCGGATGCATGATGGTATTATGAGGGAGTTGACTAATGTTAGACATATTTCAGATATCAGAAAGAATTTATTGTGAGTTGAGTCCTTAAAGGCGAAGAACCAGAAAGTAGTTATTGAGGTAGGCTTTTTGAAGGTGTTATATAGTATTAATTTTTATGAAGAGAGTTCATCATCAAAACACTTGCCATTTTTCAGGATAGTAAAGTGATTGGAATTATTGGTGTTGTTGTTGATTTTTATGACACCACTAGATTATGACATATGTAATTAATTCATGCTGAAGCTGCTTCACTTCAGACTTTAGTGAAGCAATGATTAATTAAAGGAGTAATGACTTATATGCTTGATTTCTGTGAATATTATATCCTTGGCAAGAAGACACAAATATCTTTTAGTACTTTTATCCACATTATAAAGGATATTTAAGAGTACATTCAAACGGACATTTGGTGTCCGATCAAGGCAACATTACTCAGTTGATGGAGATACTTTAGTTCTTTTATCGATGATTGCTCCATATATATATATACATGCACCATAAAACATAAGAGTGGGGTATTGGAGATTTTCATAACTTGGAAGAAATGAAATGGGATTTAGACTAGTAAAGTAATACAGTATATCATATTAGATAATAAAGGCGGATACACATCAGATGTCTTCTTACAAAAGTATCAGGGAGCTGGGATATAACACCACTTCATCGTTTAAGAGTCACAGTGGCAAAACAAGGTGTCAAAGAGAATGAATCGGAGTTTGGTGAAGAAATTTTGATGAATGTTGTCCAATGCTGTGTTGGATAGCTTCTATTGGTCCAAGGCCATTAGAAGTGTAAACGAGTCCAGTCGAGCTCGAGCCACCCTTGGCTAGAGCTTGAGCTTAATTAATTTTATCGAGATCGAGCACGATTTTAAGCATTAAGTCTATGAGTTTGGCTCGGTTCACAAGATGACTTGTTTATTATAGATGAGAGAAAATAATATTCATTTAAGGTAGTTTTATAATAAAATGATAAATAAAGCGAACAATTATGAGAGAAATAATGAGAAATCAGTTAATATAAAATACAAAATATTATTTTTGAAATATTTTTAATACTTTAAAAATAAAGCCTTCAAATTCAATATATTTTGTGCATATTTTGTATTAAGATCACAAAATATTTTCTATTAATATTTTTTAAACAAGTCCGCTCACGAGCGAACGAGTCAATTTGGTGCTAACTTGAGCATGACTTGTTATCCTATAGAGCTTAGTTCACGAGCCACTTATTGATCCGAGCTCGAGCCGGCTCACAAGTCGGTTTGACTCACTTACACTCTTAGAAGTAATAAACTATGCTTATCACTTGGTAAATTTCAGTCTTCTGCAACTATTAGAAAGAAAATCCAATGAAGATGTGATCGCGACATCCTACTAGAGATTATGAACACATAAGAGTATTTGAGTGTCTACATTACTGCCACATGCAAAATGATAAACTAGTGCCACGAGTAAAGAAGAAGATTTTCATTGGCTTTAAGTGTGAAGTCATTGGTTTCAAACTTTATGATCAGTCATATTATAAGATTATCATTAGCATGAATGTTACATTTAATCAGACAATCATGTTGAAGTCTCAAGACTCAAACCATGTAAAGAGTTCTATAGAAACATAGATAGGCAGTACAAGTAGGAGTTTGATGCAGCACTATCTATTCCACAGAATTTATACACTTCAATCAGATTGCAAATCAGAAGGCATCTATTGACAGTGCTAAAAAAAAGTTTGAAGAAGATGTTGAGGATGAGATCATGGCTTAAGAATATATTGTAAGAAGCAAAAACAAGCAGTATAATATCCCAAAATTAGCTGCCCGCAAATGAGATAGAGATGCTAGTAATCTGACGCGTATTTCAGGTTGAGCCCACGTGAGAGTAATTGTGTCTTCACCCATGAGAAAGACATCAGTGATATTTTTCTTGCTGATGTTAGAAGATAATGTCATCAAATAGATGATATGTGATGCACATTCAACCTCACTATAGTAGACTTAGATTTTTATGATCTTGAATTTATCCCATAGCTTGTCACTATCGAGAGTTGTCCAGCATGTCATAACACCATATAGTAATGTAATTTTTTTTAGTAATTGTTGGAAGGCCCTTTGGAGTAAGTTGGGTGATAAGTTTCAATTTTGTTCAACAATGCCATCGACAGTGATCAGGTATGAGAGATGCCCACAACATTGAAAGTCTCATTATGTGCTTTATGAGAAAGAAAATCTGACAGTGAGATCCAAGTCTTTCCAGAGAGGAAATGAGGCTTCTCTTAGCTTGGGAGAATGGTGTTGAGCATCTGTTTCGTGGCCCACATAATTGTAGAATCGCTCGGGAAGCTGTGATTTGGCTGCACTGCAACCGATCAAATCACCTGAATTTTTTATTTTGAAAATTGTTCTGTTTTTTTATCTATTTCCTAATTATTTATTTCATATTGACATATTTCTAATTAGTTTATTTTCTATTAAAGAACTATTCATATGATGTTATTTTCTTGTTTAAGCTGACATTTAGTTATTGTTATTATGTTTTTAAATTGTATTATTTATTTAATGCTTTTAGGAGTATGACATCTTCTTTTTTTTGCAAGTTGTGTATCTTTATCTTGCTCTGGTGGATCATCCTCTTCACCATATCTCATCGTTCGTCATCTGACCTGTTGTTTTCAGCCAAACAATAGCAAAACTCCATCTACCCCCTCCAAACATCATTGACTGCCCCTATTTTCATTCCCAAACTATTCCAAAACCACATCCTTGCTATATATGCTTCCCATACAACTTCTAAGATCCCTAAAATGATATCAAATATTTATGTATATACCATACAATTCTTATATATTTACGTATCTAATTACATCTATATCACATCAATAACATCACTTATAGAAGTAAAATACACCATTTCAAGCATATATTTGAAACCTCTCGCGCTATAAATATAAATACGAAAAGTTTAGTTGTTAGATACATAAATACATAAGAATTTTATGACATGTAAATAAATTCTAGTAATCTTCAAAGATTTCTTTAATGTCAATTCTATTAATTTAACTAAAATAGTGAGCTCGCTATTTCCTTGAGATGATCACTAGCTAGAACTTCACTTTATCGGATGCTATTGAAAAATATGTACAATCTAATTCAATTACTACAATGAAAATAAAAAGAAGATTAATAAATAAAAAATAAACCTAAAATCATATATTGAATTGCCTAATTTATGGCCACATCACATGTCATTGCTTTTATGAACTAAAATCTTGAGATGGCCAATAATACAATAAAATTACCTAAACTAAGTCGGGCCTCGATGTAAATCAGCCTAGTTTGAGCGAGCTGAACATGTACTCGTGCTCGCTCATTTATATATATTTTTAGTTTGAAATGAACTCGTATTTGAAATGACTCGTAAAGAGTCTGTTCATGTTCAACTCAATTTGACTCATTTAAATTAATGAGGAAAATTAATGTCGAGTGTTGGATGCGAGCCTGCAACATTTTTATGCAATGAAAGATGTAGAACAATAAGACATACGAGTTGTGGTGATTTAAATTTAGTTATAAATATATATAATATATTATTATGTAAATAATGTATATCTTCATTCTTTGAATGTCTCATTCAAGCTTACTTCTTAACTGCAATTAAATTCTCTATTTTTTTGGCTAATCGTTCCTTATTTTTTCTTCACAATTTTTATGGTCACTACGATTAGAAGCACATTTTGTTACGGGATAATTACTTACACAACACCTAAAATATTATATTAATATTTGGAAATTAGTCATTTGGTTGATATGGCACCAATAAATTTCTAACATCCAGCAAGAATCTAAAGGCAGGACATAGATCTCGAGATAAACAGTTGAGTAAGAAATGTTCAGCTTCGATTAAAGGTATTCTAGAACTCCAATTTCAATGCACTTATGGTCAAACTTACGGGTTCTTACGGAACATTGATTAAAAATCATCCAAAATTTCAACTTTAACAAACGTACGTCAAACTCACCGGATCGACGAGACAGATCAAACAGTACAAAAATCGGCCCAATCCGAGTTGAGTCAAGCCAAGATAAAGTCATTTAACAACTTTTAGAAGATTTTTGGATATAATTAGAAGGTCAAACGGATGGCGAATATGACATGCCTATGGTTAAAGCGAGCGTCTCAGCGAGAAGAATCCAATGAACTCATTATCGCTCAATTATGACGCCATTAAGGCTGTTACATGTCCATCAAATGTCTTCCGATCAAAGGGAACTCTCTGGGTTGTTTGATCAAGAATCTTTGGGATTTCTGCCTTATTTGTAATTTGGAACATATAAATAAAACCCCAAACTCCTCCTGAAAGAGGACTTGGACCTTGGGGTAAGAGCAATTCCAACACATGCAAAAGGGGGAGTTGTTGTCTTGCATCCAACATCGCAAATCCAACTAACTCTTTTTGATGCCGCAACCTCAGGTCACTGCTGATCTAGGTTGTCGCCGCCACCACGGGCCGCCCTCACCGTCGCCTCTTTCGGCTACCTCCTCAAACCCCTACCTCTTCCAGCTGCCTCCTCGGGCTGCTGCCTCTTCTTGTCACTATCTCTGCCTTGGGCCGCCTTCGTCGCCTCCTCTTCGGCCCACCACCTCTTCTGGTCTTCGTCGCTTCCAACTGCCACTATCACCTACTTTCGATCTCTGCCAGTCGTCGTTGCCGCCTCTTCCAGTAGCCTCCTCGGGCAACCGCATCTTTTGATCATCACCGCTTCCAACCGCCAACACCGCCTCATCAAGCCGCCATCGCCGCTTCCATCTAGCCAATTTTGATCGTCGTCACCGTGGACCTCCTTCGTCACCACCTTTTCCGACTACATCTTCTTCTGACCGCCGCCTCTTTTGATCATCGCCTCTTCCTGCTCTCGCCGCCTCCTCAAGCCTCCTTCGAAGATGCCTCTTCTAGTCACCGTCGCTTCTGGCAACTGCCGCCTCATTGGGTCGTTGCCGCTTCGAGCCACCGCCACCCCCTTATGTCGTCGTCGCTACTGTCTCTTCTGGCCTCTAAGACGACCAACTACGACCTTCGTGCTTCATAGCTTGTGCAGCTCCCGACATCAGCCTACGCTATGGACATCGTCAAATCTCACAACTACGGCCCGCATGTCCAACTACAATCTATTTGCAAGATAGATGGTGGCCAATAGATTTGAAAATGGCAAGTTCCGGGTTGTTGATTTGTTATTTTATCTGACCTATTTTTTTGGTAAATTATTATAAATATAAGAATTAAAATTTATGTGCTGATATATAAATAATTTGTTTTGAAAAATGTACGTAAAATCAGCAATTTTATTTTTTTCCCCCAATATGTCACGAGGCCGAAATGTATTGAATATTTCATTTTGAATATTACCTCAACTGTCTCTCAGAAGTTTCAGAGAAGAAAAATTTTTCTCACCAAACACAGAAAAATTCAATACTAAAAGTCATTTCTTATACGACGGGTTTAGAGCCGTGTCAGGCCCTTCCATTTTCGGAGAAATGATAAGTCAAATATGAGAAGTAAAATTTTAAAAGAGACATACAAAAATCTTCTAGAGTGGAGAAGATAAGGAAAAAGTTTCACATAACTCTAAAAACATCTATCAAATTGTTGAGAAATTTTGGGTAAAGAAACGCAATAATCGATACAAATCCGGAAGAACACACAGAAATTTAACGAGGTTCGGCGAAGATGCCTACATCCTCGTGAGTAGAGCGGCGAATTTACTATTTCAGAGGAATGATAAGTTACACATCTATTTATAGATAAACCCCACTGGTAAATTATTAAAACGTCATTTCTCCCCCCAACCCACTAAATTTCAAGAGACACACATCTTTATTCCAAGAAACTTCAAATTTATGGTATATGAGACATACCTAACAAATCTCCACCTCGGCGAATAAACCGCCCCATACGAGAAATATGTTATGGAGTTTTTTATACCAAAGTGGGTTGGTCAACCGTGTCAATTACAACACTTATCATGTTCACACCAGCACCTTCGCCAAACTGTTGTCTCGTGAGCCCCGAATCAATTCGCACCTGTTCGCGGAATACCTTCGCGAAACTTCTGTTTGTGAATAATCACGTCTGCTCGCATCCTTCACGCCTGCTTGCATACCGCATCCTGCCGAACTCCATCTGTCTCAAATCCTCCTGCGCAAATTTCGCTGGTCGAACTCTTCTGTTCACAAAATGAGATTCATGTTCGCAGTAACTGCATGCGAACTCCACCATTTGCAACTCCTCATGCGACAAACTTGCGAACAATCTGTGAAATTCGCGAACCACTCCTGTTCGCTGATTGCCTGGCCGAACTCCTCTGTTCCTGCTTCGAACCTCCTGAGCAATTCCTCGAACTTTGCCGCGTCGAATCGTGAAAACTTTGGCCGAACTATCAGTGAGATGTCGCGATTGGCCTATGGCAGAATTCGAACACCTCCTCTGCCACCGTGATTCGCCTATGACAGAATAACTTGCGTCGAACACCTCCTCTACCGCCGCGAATCGCCTATGGCAGAGTAACCTGCACCGAACGCCTCTTCTGCCACCGCTATTCGCCTATGATAGAATAACTTGCGTCGAACGCCTTCTCTACTTCTGCGATTCGCCAATGGCAGAATAATGTCGAACGCCTCCTCTGCCGCTGTGATTCGCTAATGGTAGAATAACTTGCATTCGACTTGTGTCGAACGCCTCCTCTGCTCGGTTGTCAAATTGCTTAAGCCGAAAATCACTATTTCCCCCTTAATTAAGTTTCCCTGAAAAGCAATTTCTTTCTCTGCGGACCAGAAATTTCTTTTCCGAGCATAAAAGTTTGAAATATTTCCAATTAAATATTTCCCTTAATTGAGCAATTTTCTTGTCCAGAATAAATAATTATCTTTCTTTCATTTTGCAACAGTTTCCTTTCAGCAAGAAAGAAAATTAATTAAGTTTCTTTTAATTAAGCTTTCCAGAAAAGTAATTTATCTTAATTAAGATTTCCTCATTTTCCTGACAAAAGTGAACAAACTGTTTCGCCCGTTCTACTCGCGAACTCCTTCGTCGAATTCACGCAAGTCCATCACCGAACCCTGAAAAAACCCTCGCCGAAAACCCAGCGAGATGTCGTTGTTCGCATCCTCTGTCACGATCCAGACTGTTGAAATTTTCCGCCGAAGCCCTTCGATTCTGCGCCGAATTGAACGACCTAACTGAGCGAAATCCTCAAATTCTTCTTCCTCCCTGCACTGATCTCTTCTATGCCCTCAAACCAAACTCTGATACCACTTGTTGAAAAATTTAGGGCAAATAAACGCAATAATTAACACAATTCCGGAAGAAGACACAGAGATATAACGAGGTTCGGCAAAAAGATGCCTACATCCTCGGGAGCAGAGCGGCGAATTCACTATTTCAGAGGAGTTACAAGTTCGGTTCACATACCCATAGAGTTACACGTCTATTTATAGATAAAACCCACAGATAAATTACTAAAACTCCCTCGCTCCGCCCAATCCACTAAATTCTAAGAAACACACCTCTTTATTCCAAGAGACTCCAAATTTCCGGTATATGAGTCATACCTACACCAATTCTAGAGGACAAAAAAAGGCAAGAATGGAGCATGGAGAGTTCAAGAAGTATCTAGAAGAATCTAGGATTATGTATTTTTGTAAGAATTATATGAAATTCTCTAGAAAGTATGGATTCTAGAATATTCTCATAGTTTGGAGGGGGACTATAAATAGAGACATCTCCCTGCATTTGTGTCCATCCAAGGAACTTAAGTATTCAATCAAAAACTTCAAAACATTCAATTGTGAAGAGTTCATTTCTCTGTACTCTTTTTCTTAGAGCATTTTGTGTTTATAAGTCCAAGTGTTGTGAGTGTTAACTGATTTAGTGTCAGAGAAGAGCACTAAAACCACACGGATGACTTGAAGAAAGTAATACGTGACATGAGGCTCTCAAAATCAGCTTATCGTTCAGTCTATATTTAGTTTGTTAAATAATTCGTGCTCAATTCATTGTCAAATAAGTGAGTTGAATATTAATAAAAAATTTTAAGTTTGTTTTATAAATGAGTCAAACAGAAATAAAATTTATTTGTTCGTGTTTGGCTTTCTCTTTAGTTCATTTTGACTCGAAATAACTAAATAGTTAAATAATAAGATTTATAGATATCATTTCTATATTAATTTCTAATATGTGCTAAAAATGTTAAATATTATTCTACAAAAATAAAAAATAAATTACAGGGGGAATGGCGGAAGGTGAGGCATTTCTGTAGTGCCACACAGAATATCGAGCCTTAACGAAGAAAAAAATTTAGTGGTAAGCAAATTAAATATTTCAACGAATGCTGAGTAAGAATATTTTTTTTAATTAATAAAAATTAATTAATTATTTTTTAGCAGCTATTAATGAGCTATTTCCAATAGAAATAATTTCAAACAAGCAAATATGAACAAGAGCTTTATACTCCTATGAATTTCGAGCCAATTTTATGTTGGCTTGAATGTGGATTAATCTACTTGAGTGGGCCAATTTGATTATGAGCCCAAATATAGTGTGTGTGTGTGTGTGTGTGTGTGTGTGTGTGTGTGTGTGTGTGGCTGTCAAAAAAGCTCGTTGTTCGTGAATAGTTCGTGTTCGGTTTGTCAAGAAGTTCGTGTTCGATTTGTTCGATAAACAAATGAGACGAACACAAACAATTTTTTTCGTTCGGTTTCTTTGAACGAACCAAACATGAATAGTGATGTATTCGCTCGTGTTCGGTTCGTTATTATTCAAAATATAAAATAATTTAAAATAATTATATATAAAAATTTATGATATTTTAAAAATAATTATATAATATAAAAATTTATCATATTTTAAATAATTAAACTTCTATAAATTATAATATATTATAAATTATTAATAACAATAATAATATTATATTATTAATTATATTAATATAAATTTTATAATATTATAATTAATATACTATATTATATATTAAAATAAAACTCTAAACGCTTTATTCGGTTTGCTTCATTTTGAGGAAGTATGGATTACTTGATGTGTATGGAATACTTGATCAATTTGCTTCATTTTGAGGAAGTATCCTATCAAAGCTAGGGCTGTCCAAAAAGCTCGTGTTCGATTCGCCAGGAAGTTCGTGTTTGATTCGTTCGATAAGCAAACGAGACGAACACGAACAAATTTTTTTTGTTTAGTTTATCAAATGAACCAAACACGAACACTAGCTCTGTTCGTTCATATTCGGTACGTTTACACCCTTATATATATATATATATATATATTGACACGCCAACAAATTTTCATTATTTGAGGCTTAAATCTCGAAATAATTTCTGAGCAAGAAATGTTCAAACTCTCAATTAAAAAAGATCAAGAGCTTCAATTTTAGCAAACTTACAATCAAATTAATCGGCTTTACAAAACGAACATAATAACATCGAGATTGATCTAATTTGAGTCAAATCAGTCTCAGATAAATTATTCTGATAGCTTTTGATGTTAAACTATTTTGATAGCTTTTGATGCATAATTGAAGTTCAAACAAATTTTAAATCTGACTAGTCTATAATCAAATCGAGTTTCTCGACAAGTTGAATCCAATAAGCGTAAGATCACTCAATTCAGATATGTTTAAGGACACTCGAATGTCCACAGAATGTCGTCTGATCGAGAGATCTTCTCCAAGCCGTATAATGGAGTAGCTCAAATTTTATTCTTATTTGTAGAGAGACGTCTCCCCGACTCAGTAAAGAGTTCCATCCTCTCAATGAAATAGGATCTGGAGACTAGTTGAATTGAACCATCAGAAGAGCTGAACTTAGAGTAGGACTAAAAAGAATAAGCTGAATTTTAGTGTCATCTCACACCGAAGACCCGACGAACACCACTCGCACTTGCAATCACCGACCACCGTCAACTGCCCATTCTCTTTGCAAGGAAATTCCTTGTAAAATCACGGCGTGCACTGTTTGATCTCAACATACGTTGCGGAGCAGGGACACAACTCAAAGAAGGTGTACTAAAGTTTCATTAACTATTCATAACTGTAATCACTCTCGACCATTGTGCAACACATAATATACATCCTGAAACTGTGTAACCACCAAGTGGGATAAGGGCCATGAATCACCAACTCATAATAGATTATATACATACAGATATTAAATTAAAGTATACATATTACTTAGATTTTGAGTTGGCCCGATTTGATTTGAGTCTCGCTCAAAATTGTCCTAAAGGTTGGGATGAGTCAAAAATTTAGCTTGTGACTCGGCTCATTTGATTCAATGAGATTAAAAAATTGATTCAATCTTTATTCTTTCATCTAAAATCTCAGCCATATTATTTTTTGAAGATTCAAAATAAATGAATAAATAATAACAAAAAAACTATACATAATCTCTTTTCATAATTATTTTTGTAAAAAAAAAAAAAAAATTGTTTTATATTGTATGGGGATGGTAAATCCAAGCAGGGATTATTAAAGTTTCCAATTATAACTAAGAAGGCATTTTCGAAGAGGGATTTAGAGTTTAGGGCAAATGGCTTTATAGGGGCGAGCATTCAGTCAGTTTAGATGGCTCACTTTTGGAATTGGTCAAATTGATTATAAACAAAATTCAAAATCCAAAACGCCGAATCAATCTAAATTTTGACTAAACTGATCGAAGGAAAATTTAATTCAGTTTAAATTATTTTGTCATGAGTAAGTTGAAATTTAATTATTTATTGAAATTTAACTAAACAAAAATATTAAGAATTACATATATTATTTATATAATATCGATTTAATTTCGTGAATATTTTATTTATTTCAATCAAATATTTCGTATAATAAAAATTTCAAAATTTTTAATTTATTTGAAATGAAATTTAAAAATATTTAAAAAATGAAATAAAATTTTAGTTCTTCATTTTTTCGGTTAAATAAAAATTAAAATTGAACTGAAAATTAAATATTAAAAATTTAAAAACAAAAAAAAAACTTAATCCAATTTTGAAATTGACGGTTGAGGCTATGGAAGAAGAAAAAATATTCCATTCGGAGTCAGATGCCTCTGCGTCCGAACTCCATCCCAACCACAGTTCGTGTATGGGAGAAGGTCTCACTGCTATTTAAAAAAAAAATAGCAGATCTGCGGCTGAGATCGGGGGAGTCCAGACTCTGGATGGAATATTTGTTCATGGAAGAAAGACTCGTAATTTTGCTTTTTGTGCAAATTATTTGGTAGTTTAATCCCAGCTTAAATTATTGAATTTAATAAATAAATAGATAAATGCAATAAATTATTTTAGTGTGCATTCAATCCCTACTTATTGGATTTATTATTTTTCTTAAAAATAAAATAAATTTAATTAAATTTTTATATTTTTTAATATTACAAAATAAATAATAATAACAATAATAAAAAACAGATGAATGGAATAAATAAATAAATAAAAGATTACCATTCCCTGCTCTCTATTTAATGTTAACCTAAAATGGTGAAGCAACCTTCTGAGCCTTCTTAATGAAAAAGAGAATTAGAAGATTTTCTTTACACCACGATTCACATGCAATATATATATTTACATTTATATCCATGAATGTTCTAAGGTTTCAGAATGTCCATATTTGCAATTTTATTTGCTCAAGAAATAAATTCTTAATTGCAGTTTATAAGCTTCATGCTATTATAGTATTTGCTAATAAATTAGAGAATATTTGCGGTAATTAATTTTTATGAAAATTATTTTTCATTTTATACTATTTAAATTAATTAAAAAAATAGATATATAATTTTGACTTAAACTTGCATCACTCCTATGCAACAAAAGACACAGAACCGCTTGACTATACAAATTTTGGTGAGTTAAAGTTAGATATAAGTTTCTTATTTCGAGCTAAAAAGAGTCGAACACGATCGGCTCGTTTATTAGTCGAGCTTAGAAAATTTATTGGTGTTATATTCGCTTACCTAACGAACGATACAAATATGAGCTACTTAAATAGCTGAACATGATATTTACACAAACAACGAACTTTTTTGATGCTCTTAATTTTTCTACAACCTTCAATCCATAAAATATGAGAGGCACAGAGAATGATTTTATGAAGAATCCCATCAACCAACTGTCGGGAAGAAAACTTATTAATCTATTTATAAAAAATAGAGATAAGACTTTATAACAAAAAATTGAGACATGCGTAGTCTGTTTTGGTCAGCTACAACGTATTAAAAGATAGTTGTGAAGTTGCTAAAAAATAATCTGATGCTCAAAAAGTTGAGGTGGCTATTACAAATCTATTTATTATTATTTTTTTTGTTTTTTGAAAAAGTTAGACCGCAGCTAGAAAACTGTCACTATACCTAGCCAGGACCAGTGAGAAAATACAGTTTTCAAAAGCTGTCAAAACACAGTTTACTCAAACAGATAAAACTGCACCGCACCGCCACCACACAACTGCCCCAAACGATAAGATAAGAGCTCAATAATTTCTAATAAAATTTGGAGTTGTGCTGTTCGAATTTGAGAGAGACGATGCCAAGGTGCTATATTAATTACAATTTAAGGGAGAAAGAAACTGAAATTACACTTAAACATCTTCTAAGAAGTTTAAAGATTTTACTTTATTTTATTTTTTAATTAGATGTTCTAAAAATATTATCGATATTATCTCAATAAAATTTTTACGAACCTTTGAATTTTATATACAGAAAATTTTACATACATACCTTACAATGCTTATTTATTTTTATGTTTAACGCCTAAAGTTTAATATTTATATTTATAATATCTTGCTGTCATAAATCTATTTATGAAATGAGTAATTTATCTCTAAAAATATAGCCATGATGTTTTTTTTTTTTTTGCTGTAATACTAAAAATTTAATTGGTATGTTTTTAAACATGAATGCTTAGATGTTATATAAATTTAAATAAATAAGACTCACGTAAATGTCCTATTAAATGGTAGGGGCCTATTATACGGGCCTCCAGCTATCATCCCGTGCCTAACTATTCGATGACAGCCTTAACTACCAGCAAACTGATCAGAGATGAGATTCGAACCCGTCACTTGAGGGAACCTACAACGTTCAAATAGACTGTTCTATCAACGAGTCACGACTGTCGGCACATTATATTATTAATTATATATACATATATATAAATATATTCAAATTTTAAGTTTTAATTTGAGCAAAATTATAGTAAAATCGAACACATTTAATGACATTGAAAGTAATTAAAAAATCTCCAAATTTTGAGATATTATTTTATTGACATTGCCATCAAACAACCTTTATTTTAATAATAATTGTAACAATAAAAGGAGGAATAAATATTTCTCATTTAGTTATATTGTCATCTTCAATTGTAGAGAAAAACCGAACTTTATAACATTTAGTTACATGGTGGTGTACTTCATTAATTGTGTTAGACCTCGTTATTTTTTTTTCTTTTTATGAGTTATTTAAAATAAATAATCTAATTTTTCTATTATTTTTATGTGTGATTATTTATTTATTTAACTATAAAGAATTACAACCCTAAGTTATTTATGACAGATGCTTTAAGGACACATCACCTTTTTATATATATAAAAAAATTTTAGGCAATTAAAAATTTAATAAATATATATTGCACACATTTTCAATACTAATACTAATAATAATAGTAATAATAATAATAAATAATAATAATAATAGTTGACCTGCAACTAAATTTAAGCTCTCAACCTAACAAAGATAAGACTTCAGCTATTTTGAGGAGAAAGTCTGCCCTCAATTAGTCAATGAAGTATTTTATGAGATAATGTCAAAAATATACGTATATATATATATATATCATAATAAAAAATTTAGGGCACCAACCACAATAAAATTCATATGGAAGCTTCTGTAGAACTTAAACTGACAGAGTTGTTAGCTAAAAATAAATAAATAAAAAACAATTAGAAATTTTAAATTAAAATATGTGACTGATAACCAATAAATTGGAGGATATGCTATTGGAGATATTTATATATGAATATCATTATTTTTCATAACAATTTAATATTTCATCAATCAGCTGATTGAACACTATAAAATAAAATGTTAGTTTGAGTAGTATCTTTCTTCGATCTAAACTATTGATGTGTTAATGGTACTCACTAAACTCATTTTTATTTGGATGTTTGATTAGTAATTCTTGGGGCATTGTTGTGCTTCGTAGTATGTTGCTCTTATTTCTTTATGATGCGCGTTGATAAGCTCTTTGGTAGTTGTTGGGTGTCGGAAGATTTGAGGCGGTATAATGATGATTTCAAGTTTCAGCTATGCATGAAATCATGCATACATAAATAATGAAAAGAAAACAGAAGCAGACACTGTAAATTCTTACGTTGACAACAGAGAAAAACCCAAGTGGCCTAGCCCAATTAAAGTAGTCTACTATGTGATTCTAAGTACATAGGTTCACATTTCTTCTAAATTGCAGAAGAATAAATTAAATTTTTGATGTATAATAATCACAATCAGACTATAGTTCTTGGTAATAATAACAATAGAGGGGTGCAAATGCCATAGTTGATTGCTTTGAAGTCAATAATTTGTCATAAATATTGTCGACATAGGTTGTAATAATATTAGTTGATCACAGAGGTCGTGGTTAGAAGTTGTAATAACATCAATTAACCCCCGAGGCTATAGTTGAAGGCTATAATGATAATAGTTGGTCTTGTAGGTCATAGTTGGTTATGTACACTGCAACGTGGAGCTACAATAACATTAATTGACTACTTCAGATGTAGTTGAAAGCTACATAAGCAGTGAGTCATATGGGTCATAGTTAGGAAATGCAATAGCATCAGTTGACCACCCAAGTCATAGTCGGAAGTTTTGTGAGTAATGAGCCACAGGACATAGTTAGTTATGTAGATCATCGTGGGGAGCTGCAATAGCATCAGTTGGCTATCAAGTCCTTAGTTGGAGGATGTAATGAGAGTTGTTGATCATGAAGGTCGCAGTTGAGCACGCAGACTATAATGATATAAGTTGGCCATTGGGGCCGTAGTTGGAAGCTGCATTAGCATTGAGTCAGATGGGTGGTAGTTGGTCATGTAAGCCATAATAGTGAGTTACAGTATCATTAGTTGGCCACCAAATTTGTAGTTGAAAGCTGCATGATCCGTAGTTGGTCACATATGTCATTATGGGGAGTTTTAATAGCATGAACTGGCCACTGAGATCGTGGTCGAAACTTACATAAGCAGAGAGCCACATAGGCTATAGTTGGTCATGTTGGTCATAATGACTAGTTACAATGGCATCAATTGACACTAAGACAAAAGTTGGAAGATGCATGAACATTGAGCCACAACAATTGTAATTGATCATATTGACCATGGTGAGGAGTTGTAATAACAACAGTTAAGCCATCAAGGTTGTAATTGGTGCTGCATTGATATGTGTTTGCTACAGAGACATCACATGTTGAAATATGAAGAGAACTTCAGGAGTTTGAATAAAGTCATCATACGTGTTTTAAATGAGACGATTGTAGGCATTGATGCAAGGAGTCATCACCGGATCTTCACTATGTCATTATTCCTTATATGGTATCTGTTGGCATCAATTTTTGATGTCACGAGTGTAGAATGTCTGCTCGAGTGCCAAGGAATTTTGCTCAATGCGTGTGTTAACCGCTATAGCGCAAGACATTCATTCGAGATATTTCGGTGCGTGTTGAGGGGCACGCAACCGTGGTCGTTCTGTTAGGCTTTGGCTTTCACTAGGCGAAGGCCGGTCGACATTTCACATATCGGATGGCTTTAGTCGGGCGGACGGGTATTACTCGACGCGTCGTGCGGAAATTGGCTCGAATTAGCCCATCCACCTGCGAGCTTGTTCGGATGACCTCGAACGACGCAACGGACCACGCGAGTGTGTCCGGAATGTCGATATTGCACAGGGAGGACGATTCGTTTTCTTACGACGTTGCGGGCGGGGCTTAAAATATGTGGATTATCGCTTTTGGCCAGAATCGCTCGAAAAGTGGCCCGAACGACCCGAACGACTCCGGATGACGAAACAAACCACGCGAGTGAGTCCGAAATATCTATTTTATCTAGTGGAGATGTTCGTTTCATCTGCGACGTGTATCCAACAAAAGAGACGGGAGAATTATAGTAATAATAATAATAATATTATTATTATATTATAATAAAACAAAAAAAGGAAAAGGAGGAGAATCATATCATGTCACGCATGGGAAGAAAAAAAATGAAAAAAAAAACTTATCCTCCCTCTCCCTCTCTCTTAATAATATTATTATATATCATTATTGTGTTATATAATATAAAAAAAATCTTATCTAATCTGTACTAAAAGAATCTCACGCATGCTAGCCTACCTTCCTTCTCCATTTTCTCTTTTTATATATATATATATGTAAGAGAAATAAAATAATAATATCCTATTCTATTAAAAAAAAGAAACTCACGCATGCTATTAGAGGAGGGGGATAATATCGCCGGCGGCCTTCTCAAGCAGGGGCGGATTTCCATTTTTTCTCCCTCTCGCGAAGCTCTTTAGCTCTCCTCCAGATCTCGCGGAACCAAGCCCGCCGGCCTCCTTTCACCTTGGCGGCGACACCGGCGCAGCCGCTGATGACCTACGCCTTCCTTCCAGCCTCCGGCGAAGCTTAGCGTCAGCACCATTCTCCCTTTCTCGGCCAGCCGCATCCGCGGCATCCTTTCTCGCCGGCTTCCTCCAACTCCGGTGACGAGATCCCGCCGTTTAGAGCTCTCCCTCGTCGGTCTCATTTTTCAGTCCAAGTCATCCTCAGCTCGCCGGACCTCCGCCTCGCCGGTGACGAACTTGCGCCGAAGTAAACCAGCAGAATAATCATATATTCCGGGCTCTCCATCGCACCTCCTTCGTTTTCGGCGTGCTTCGTTGTCATGCCAACCTCCGGACAGCGGACGTCGTTACTTTTAGGGAGATTGCGAGGACCTCCTGTCGCGTGCGAAAAACTTCCTCGATCATCAACGGGCATTGTGCAAACATCGCGGTGGTATAATCTCTTGAAACTTGCATTTTGCTTCATAGTCGGCCGTAGGTTGTTGTTGGTAGGCGTGCGGGTTCGATCGCCCGCACGGGGTGCGTGCGTCGGCGTGAGCCGGCGCGGCGGCGCGCCTATGTGACGGATCGTTTGTTTCCTAGAGCTAGCCTTTAGGATAGGCTTACTTTACATGCGTGGCCTAATCCCCTCGAAAGCCGAGTGAATCCGATTTATTTTGAGCCTTAGCACCGGTCCCGACGGGTCGGAGTCCCTCACTCCGTTTGCTTTGGATTCCCCGGTTCTACCTTGAAAAGGCGGGAGGTCGGACTTGGCAAAGCGAGAGAAGCTTTTCGGTGGCTCGCTTTGCAAAGTTTAGAGGAGTTCGCAAAACGGGAAAAGCTTTGTAGCTAGCCCATTTCGCGACGTCGTGGAGAGTTTCCCTCTCGGAAATCCGGAGGGAAAGTATCCCATTTGCCTCGCCGGAGCAAAGGCGGCAGTCGCCGTTTCTTTTCATATATTGACCCTAGGTTCCCCCGGGCGAGGTCGTTAGTGCGGGAATGGCTCGCTATCACATTTGTATGCCTTGCATGTTGCTTGATACATTCGCATGTTGCAAGCTTGCACCTATACGTTACAGTTTGCACTTGCATCCCGTTCGGTCGTCCGACCCAATCGGTACCCTTTTGCACTTTGCATTTCCCACGTGTCATACTTTTGCACTTTGCATTCTCCATGTGCACCCCAATCGGTCGTCCCGGACCGGTTGACACTAGCTGCACTTTGCATTTCACATTTGCACATCGATCGGTTGTCCTAGACGGTCGATATCACCTATGCTCTAATCGAGTATCCGGGCCGGTTGGCGCGATATTTTGGTCCGGCCGAATACTCTGACTAGGTCGACCAGCCACTTGCATCGTTGCATGTCCTGCATGTGTATGTATGCATTTCTGCATATTGTCGCACATAGGTTTAGCCATATTGCATTGGTCATATGTACGAGTTGCACATCCTTTCGGGTCACTGCCGCCTCGGCACACCCTCTTCGGGCCGCTGCCACCATGGCACGCCCATCACCTCGGGCCACTGCCACCATGGCACGCCCATCCCTTCGGGTCACTGTCGCCTCGACAGACCCACTTTGGGCCGCTGCCATCACGTTATGCTCGTCTTTGCTCGAGTCACTGCCTCATGGTACACTCGTTACTTGCACATTTTGATCAATTACATTTGCATTTGCCTGTTCGCATTGATAGTGAGCCAGACCCGTTAGGAGAGTGACTCCCGTGTCGGTCGCGATGCCTTAACGAGCGTCGCTTGCCGGGTTGATCCCGGTGAGTTACGCGAGTTAAGTCATCGGGATTGACACGAGTATGACTGTGTTAAGGATCAAAATGATCTAATTTGTGTCACCCATGCATGTTACGGGCTCGCATTTAATGGCCCTTATTCTAAAATATAAAATTACATATTTTTCTATTTATCACGTCTATCGTATTTGTAAATTTAAGCATATAGCAAATTTAGGCCGTATATGAGGCCGTCATTTTTAAAAGCTCATCCGGGTGACACTTATTAGACCCTTTGGATCCTCGGGGTGGGGCCGGCATGGCGACCCCGCCAAAGTCATACTAAACCCGGACTTGCCCGCACTTAGATTCTAGGTTAATGCACTTTTCGTTAGATGGTGTCTTAGGTTAGGATTTAGGATGCTTAGGTAGTCTTTTCGACACCTACGGCTATTGTTATTGTTGTGTTGTCTTGTCTTAGCCACGTGTCATTTTCTTGCTTTCGTCGATGTGCTTGCATGTTTATTGTGTGTGATAGTATGTTAGGGCGATTTTGCGGGAGCCGTGCACTATTTACACACTCGCACGAGTCTTATCATGGGGGAGCTCGTAATGATTTCTAACCCTTTGCTTGCGAGTGCTTGTTAGCTCCCCCGATTACATGGCACGGCTTGTTATTTCACGTTGCATGGTGTGCCGCTAATACTTGTTTTATGCGGGTCGAGTCTTTATTTTCTTTTACGGATGTATTTAATAGAGTCCTTAGGAAGAGTACGTATCGGAAATAAGGTACGGGCACGGGTTTCGAGGCGGACGACGCACCGAACCATGTGACCGGGACCAGAGCAGACGACTCGTGGCCCGTACCTTAAGTCCGAATCTTATATTTTTGTATAGATGCTAGGACCGGGCATGTATATGCGGAGTCCGGCCGCCTTCTTGCTTTTACGGATTATGTTGCCGGTCCGGCGACATTTGGTCTCTTTTATTTATTCTTTTGGAGTGCTTTTCTGCTTTTATTTGCATGACTTGCATGTGTTTTCCTTGTTTTTTACGTGATGCGAGAAGCGCTTTATTTTGTTTATTTCCTAGCTTTAAAGATCCTAATAAAATATTCGAAGATAAAATTAAAATTTAGGATTAAAAGATTCAAGATTTTAAAGTTCTGTCTTTATTTTCTGCATGGCCTTCGGGCAGATTTAAAAACGGGTTGCATTGCATAGGCTATCACCCGAGTCATACCTAATGGGGCCTCCACGATACTTTAGGACTCTTTTAGATAATTGCATCATATTTGCATGTCCCGAGGAGAAGTCCCCGTACTTCTTCATACGGCGACTGACATAATCTTGAATATGTGGTTGTCTAGCTCGCTTAGGATGTTAGGAGGCTCCCCGACCCAGACGGGGTATAAGCCCTCTTATTGGAGTGTTTACAGCTTTGTAGCTGAACCTCCCATTCTTTTCCTTCCTGTGGCATCCTCGCCATTTCGACAGGTGTGAGCCCCACCTCTTGGAACTCCAACTTATAGTCATAGGATAGAGTTTCGTTCCTTTTGACCTTAGGGCTACCGAGGTCCCCGTTGGGGTCACAATTCGAGGATTGTTGACCGGGGATCTCAGGACGTGTTGGGTCGACTACCTTCGCGACCGGGTGGACTTAGGGTCCTAATTGCTTGGAATGATGGGTATGTCGTACCCTGACTTAGCTACATCTACCTTTTTAGGAATACTCTTTCCATCCTCTTGACTACCTTTGTTGAGCCATTTCATTCCTTTGTCTTCGTTGGCATCATCTCGATGGCTCTAACGCCGATGATTGCCGTCCGTTTGGGATACGACGATTTGTCCTCTGCCCTTACGGCCGGATGTGCTTTGACGTGTTGGGGTTCTCCATTGGGATGATATGGTTCTTTCGCGAGGTTACGTATGCCGATGAGTTCGTTACTCTTGCGGGGATAGTGGGAGATCCATTCTCCGCCCCGTGGTCTAACATGAACTTTGAAAGCTTCGGAACATCCCACGTGAAATAACCTCCTTTTGTAGCCACTATGTTAGTTGGCACTTGCGAGTAAGCAAACCCCCTTGGATCGAGAGTATTCTCGGGTACACCCTAAGATGTAATTAACTAAGTGGGATACGTCCCCTTAGGAGCACTCTTGGCCCAGAACGAGGCACTTACACTGACTCTGCGGTTATGGGTAGTTTACGTAGGTATTCTTTCGCGGATATCGGTTTAAGATGCATTCGCCCGATGTTGTTTGGGCGAACACTCTTAAACCTATCCTTGCGAGGTTTATCGCACGTAAGCTCTCCACGTTTTGTGTTTTCTCTTGTTTGTCATTTTGTCGTATGTCCCTTTCTATTCGGTTCCTCTCCTCTTCGAATCACTTATTTGATTCGGGAGGGAGATTTATTCGAATGGGGAAGTATATGACGGTCGACAGGCTGGCGACTCCTTCTAAAATAAAGAGAGAAAAAACGAACGAAAACAGATTGGCGACTCCGCTGGGGAGGAGGCTTTCTCTTCACCAGGGGGGTTTTGCTCTTGTGAATTTTATGTATTCGCAAGATTAGCAACTCTTTTGGGGAAGAATCTGCCTCGTCCCATACATGGAGTTGTCTTGTCAGGTGTATATTCCTATTCTGGGGAATTATTGAGGGTAGTGCACTCTCTTCCTCTAAGGGGGTTTTGCTTACACTTTTAGTGTCCTAGCGTCTTTCTCGTCGAGATGTCAGCTTGTTGTGTCTTTTTAGACCTTGGACTTCGGATCCGTGCTTCGAGTGCTATGGTTAGCAACTCGAAGCACTTCGTCCCTTTTTCTACCCTCGACGGATCGGTCGTTGCATTTTCGCATGCATCGATGTCGTTGTACTTTGTTTTGATTGGTTTTCTTTGACCTTTTTTTTTCTCTTATTCGTTTTGTAATCGTTATCTCTTTACGCTGACGGACATGACGAGCGAAAAGATGGTTACGATTGCTTCTTGTTGAGAAGCTCTTGTTTCCTTTTCTTTAAGTGTTTTCGGTGCTCCCGAAGGTACTTATCACCTTCGGTTCTTTCGAGCATCCTGTTCGGATTACCATAGGTAATCCTACGCCTGCTGAGGCGTCTGCTCTGTGCCCTCCCCCTCGAAAGGGGAATCGCGCATATCGAGCTACCTCCGCTGCAGTAGCTCGTATCGAGCCTGCCTCTCCTGCGAGGAAGAGGCCAGCCCCCGATAGCGATGCGCTGCAGCGCCCTTCAGTTTTCTCTAGGCTGTCGGGTCGTTCTGCTTGTGTTCTCGCGATTGTCCCTACCTTTGGTAGATAAATCTTCATGCGACAGCTTGCTTGTCGCTACTTGTTGTCCTCGTTGTGGGTCGACACCTATCCCTACGGGTCCATTTGAGGCTACTCCGCTCCGAAGTTGGGCGGGAGGGCCGGAGGACCGAGGAACAGATTGCTTGCGAATCCGGCGGCAAGCCCCTTCGTTGCTCCGGTTCGGCCGGGGTAGAATCTTCGATTCCACTGGCTGAGAATCAGTTTGCTTCGCTCTTTCTAGTTGCGTAGACTATGTTCCCGCCAGAATTGCTCGGAGGCGCTCCCCGCCTCGTGACACGAGTTCTCTTCGATCCACTATCCCTTTTGATCATTCTGCTACGAATTTTCTGACGAAGGAAATCGCGGAGCGGTTACCTTCGTGAGAGGACGGGGTCGGGTTTCTAGGGAGGAGCTCTTGGCTCGAATATCGAAACATCCGAACGCGTCATAGAGCGACTCTCGACTATTCCTCACCCGCGACGACTGCGTAGTAGGGGCGAGGTCCTCTCGTCGGTCCGCTACGAGGTCGAAGTATCTGCGCTCCGCGATGCGGACCATCGAAGCCCATTCGGGAGCCCCGAGAGGCTCTAGATATGGAGCTTGATGGGGCTATTCCAGAGCTTGGGTCTGTTCCTTTTACCTCTACTTCTATAGCGGCAATGGCCGCAGCTCTTACTGTACCTCCTTCTGTTGATGATAATAAAAAGAAGGGCTTGTTTGCTTACTGTTCTCCTACTTTGAGTCGGTGATTCGCTTCTACGGTTTTTGGTAGTGGAGCGAGATCCGGGCGTACCCCGCCGATACTCCTCACGGTCATGCTTCGAAAGGGTTATTGCCCTCCTAAAAGGAAGTGGGTCCGAAAGGCCCCCACCGTTGCACCTCTCATGGTTTCACCTCTTGTTGCGGAGGCTATTGTCTCGATCCCGGGACGGTTTGTCCCCAGGTTGATCACGACTCGGAGCTTTCTCGGATTAACCCCGAGGATGAGCTCGAATTCGATCCTGAGGATGATCTGTCCGGCGGACTTTCTGATATTCCTGAAAACCTCCTTGAAGATGATGATCTCCTTGAAGATGAGCTTCATGATGTTGATATGGCGAGACACCACATCCTCGTAGTGACCACTCGTGGTCAAAGATCTTCTACAGATGACCCGTCACATGATCTCGAGGAGGCTGACCGTCATGAACCCGTCGAGGTTCGAGAATGTCCCCGAGATGGATCGAGGAGTCTCGCCCCGAGGAGACCATTGCCCTTCTACAAAGTCGGATAGCAATCCTCACTACGCGGTTGTTGCGTTACGGGCCGAGCGGGGCTGGGTCGGCGCGGCCTCACCCCCGACACGGGTAGAGACGCGCTTAGTGACACCTATCGTGCCTCTGAACCGGTAAAGCATGTACCTACCACATCTTCTAATGATGCTCACCACGAGCCGAGCCCTTCGACTCGCATCTACGATCACTAATAGATGCGAAGGTCGAAAGCCGCCCTAGCGACTCGGCGGGGAGAGGCCATAGTGCGTCGAGGTAGACCCTACCCCGAGGCATATGAGTATATACCATATTCCCCGGGTTCCGTCCCTCCCTGTTTTAAACCATTTGATGGGGTTCAGAATCCTCACCGACACGTCGCTCAGTTCCAAGCACTATGTTGCAACATCGGGAATAATGACGCTTTGCTACTTCGACTCTTTGTTACTAGTTTGGGAGGATTCGCTTTTGAATGGTATGCCGATTTGCCAAACGATACCTTCGAACATTCTCCGAACTTGAAAATGCGTTCACAAAACGTTTTACAGGTGCACATCATCGAGTCACTTTAAGTGACCTAATCTTATCTCATCGGGAAGCCAATGAGCCCTTAATAGACTTCATTATCCGGTGGCGCAATTTGAGCATGAAGTGCGAGCCGCTCCTTCGGGAGCGGCATGCCGTTACACTTCTTTTGGGCAAAATCGAGGGTCCGATCTACGTCTTGCTCAAAATCACCCCGATTAAAACCTTTGAAGTCTCGATAGAAAAGGTGGCGAGTACGCAGGATAGTGCATAATCTTTGGTTCTAAAATCGGATGATAGAGCCGAAAGGAAAGAAACATTTTTCGGCCCTCCCTTTAAGAAGAACGGAAGAAAGCTTAGCCTTGACGACGGTCGATGGTAGGCTAAAAAGGCCGTCTGTCCGCCGAGCAAGCTCGCCCCTCCCCCAAAATGGAAGGGTCGAACTTCGGAGCGAGAAGAAATCCCGATCCTACTCCTTTAAAAGAGATTGTCTTAAAAAAATCTTCGAGAATCTCCTCGAACGGGGCATGCGGCTTCCTAATCCAAGGAAACTGAAGAAGCGAGAAAAAGACCGGGAGCCGACTACTGCCCTTACCATAGGCACTTGGGGCATGTTCTTGAGGATTGTTATGTCTTCGAGAATTGGCTTGAAGCCCGCTATCGAGCGGGGGAGATAGAGATCCCGGAGCGGTGCTTGGAGAAACCTCTCCGCACGAGGATCGGTCTAGAGTCATCACGGTTATTTCGGCCACTTCGCTACTACTTTTACTACGACATGCGATGTTGATGTGCTTCCTTTCTTCTTTCTCGATGATGTAAGCTCGGAAGCGAGAGCTGTTCCCTACGAAGCATTATATACCACTTGATGAAGCAATAAAAGACGTTTCGAGTATTTTTCTATGTCGGTAGTAAGCTCTCATAATTCGACGCGAAATCATTAGTGAAGGAGAGGAACAATATCCACTGTTACACTCCTCTGATGGTGCTTACCGCATCCGTGATGACTTGAGCGATTCGTCAGAAGATACAAGTGAGACACTTTTCCCTCAGGACTCTTCCATAGAGCTCGTTTCTTTGAAGTGCCCCGTTGAAAGTGACCCCCATTGGGTCCCCTAACGAGGATATCCGGGAAGTACGCTGCCGAGCGGAAACTCCTTCCTCCGAGGGTGGCTAATCCTACATCACTCAAGAAAAATAAGGAGATCATCACCCGGGAAATTGATGATCCCCATGAAGCTCTCTGCTCGGAGAAAGGAGGCTAAAAATCTTACTAGCAAGGTAGATTATAATGTGCTTAGCACATCCGAAGAGGTTACCGGCATCATTGAGCATCTATGACGCCCTCCTACTATCCTCCGAATTGAGGGAGACTTTAGTGAAAGCTCTTTTAGAGCACGAAGTCTTCCATGCTATTACTGCTGAGGAGAGGATGAGGGAGGCGGACCTTCACGGGATATAGCTACCGTCACCTTTTCTGAAGATGATTTATTGTTGGGCACTGCAGACCATAATCGCCCTTTGTACATAACAGCTATAGTATACGGCACACCTCTGAACCACATACTAGTTGATCCCGGTGCTTCCGTTAACATCATTCATGTGCGCACTCTGGAGTTGCTCTCATTAGGCACTCGAAGATTATGCTCGGATAGGATCATGTTGAATGGCTTCAATGAAAAGAGGCAAAAGACCACTAGGGTCCATAACCCTTCCTCTCCGATTTGGAGAATTCAAAAGTGAAGCCAAGTTTCACGTCATCGATGGGAATACGTCCTTTAGAGCCTTGCTCGGACGACCACGGATCCACGAACATGGAATGGTGCCTTCGACCCTCCATCAATGTATCAAATATATGCGCGGAGGAGAAGAGTTTTCTATCCCGGGTGACGTTCATCCATTCTCCAGTGAATGAAGTTGGTGTGTATGACGATGCCGAGTATTATGTTCCTCATAGCAAGGCACCATTACCTTCTTCCGAGTTCCGTGGGACGTTCGCGTGCTCCTCCTCCTCCTAGCCCTCGCTTAATCAAAGGCAAGGAGATAGAAAAGGAGTCACGCACCCCACTTGTAACGGGGCCAATCAGAAGGCTCCCTACTCTGCCCACCCCTAAAGTTACGATATGTATCGACTCTGATACAGATTCTGAGGCAGAAGAAGCCCTCCAGGTGGACAAACCTAGATATTCACGAGGTGACACTCCAGAGAGCTCTGATGAAGAGATCCTTTGGTCACCACCAGCGATGATGGTTCCTCGTCTAACCGGATTGACAACGACGGATGAGGTGCTCACTATCAACCCTGTACCACAAGGGCACTATAGAGATCTGACAGCTGCACGTGCTTCCACAGTTGAAGAGCTCAAGACTTTTTATGTACCTCCTAGACCTGTGTCTAAGGAGAAAGGCATTTTGTTTTATAAGGTTGATTCTCATGTTACCGGATCTGATGTAATGTCTTTCTATGATATAAATGAAAATGTAGAGGACATACCTCTTTCATATTATTGCTCGCCTCTCATTTCTAAATTATTAGATAATGGTTTATTGCACGAAAGATGGCACATCCGCCAAGCCAAATTGTGTAAGGCTATGTGGCAAAATAGAGCTACCGGGAGACGGATCCGGATTAGGATATGTCGAAGTGGGATAATGTTAAAATTCTCAATGCTTCATGCAAAATGATCTCCTCACATCATGATATCCAGAGAGTCATTCCCCATGGCGAGGAAGTTGAGGTCAAAGAGGCCCCTCCCGCATTGGAGGATGGCGTCTCTTCGACTATTGACGAGTTGGTCGAAGTCAACTTAGGCACAATGGACGACCCTCGTCCCACTTACATTAGTAAGCTTCTGTCTGCCTCCATGGCCGCTAAAATTATGGAAATCCTCAAGGAGTTTCGGGACTGCCTTGCTTGGAGCTATTCCGAGATGCCCGGTTTAGCCCCAGAGGTTGTAGTCCACAATCTTTCTATTAATCCGAGTGTCACTCCCGTAAAACAAACACCTCGGAGGATGCGGCCCGAGATCGAGTTGAAGGTTATTGAAGAAACCAAAAAGCTCATCGAGGCTGGCTTCATTAGGGAAGTTTCTTACCCTACTTGGCTTGCAAACATCGTACCCGTTCGAAAGAAAAATGGGCAGATACGAGTTTGCATCTATTTTCGGGACCTGAATAAGGCTTGCCCGAAGGACGACTTCCCTCTACCAATCCCGGAGTTGATGGTAGATGTCGCCTCTACACATGCAATGTTCTCCTTTATGGATGGCTTGTCCGGATACAACCAGATCCGGATGGCTCCACAGGAAGAACAACATACGGCGTTCCGTACACCCATTGGCATCTTCTGTTACAAAGTCATGCCCTTCGGCCTCAAAAACGCCGGGGCAACCTATCAGCGTGCCATGACTCATATCTTCGATGACCTGCTACATCACGAAGTTGAATGTTATATTGATGACGTGGTCGTTAAAAGTCGTTCCGAAGAGGATCATCTCGCAGATCTAAGGACCGTCTTCGAACGCCTTAGAAAATTTGATTTGAAGATGAACCCATTGAAGTGCGCCTTCGGCGTCTCTTCAGGGAAGTTTCTAGGCTTTATAGTCCGACACAGGGGTATAGAGATCGACCCTAGCAAAATCAAATCTATCATAGAAATGGAGCCTCCTAAAAGCTTAACGCAACTACGCTCCTTACAAGGGAAAGCGTTGTCGTCCCTTCTCTGCTTTGGCCAAGAAGGATGCCCGTTTCCATTGGGATAGAGCATGTCAAGATGCTTTTAATGACATCAAGCATTACTTGCTCAATCCTCCAGTTTTGGCTGCTCCTGTCTCAGGAAAACCCCTTATACTCTACATTGCCGCTTTTGATGAGTCAGTGGGAGCTTTGTTGGCACAAGTTAATGAAGTCGGGAAAGAGGGTGCCTTGTACTATCTCAGTAGGCGCCTCATCCCGGCCGAAGTAAAGTATCCGCCAATCGAGAAACACTGTTTGGAGTTGATATTTTCAGTCCAAAAGCTGAGACATTATATGCTCTCGCATCATATTGATCTTATCTCAAGGGTAAACCCCTTGCAATATCTCATGACTCGCCCCACTTTAGTTGGACGATTGGCGAGATGGGCTATGATCTTATCACAATTTGACATATCTTATGTTCCCCAACGAGCCGTCAAAGGACAAGCTTTAGCTGATTTTCTAGCGGCACATCCAGTCCCAGCTGACTCAATGTTAAATGATGATTTTCCGGATGAGCATTTGTTATCCATTGATTCACCTGAATGGGAGCTCTATTTCGATGGAGCATCTTCCTTGAAGGAAGACCCTTCAGGATCCCTTCGAGGGTGAAGGCCGGCATTGGCCTTATATTTGTTTCCCCGAGCGTGGTATTCTTCGCTATTCTTATAGTTTAACGGAACCACGCACAAACAACGAGGCGAATATGAAGCCTTGATCCTTGGATTAGAATTAGCCATCCAAATGAGCATAACAAGGATCAAAGTTTATGGGGATTCACGGCTCATTATTTGTCGAGTGTTAGGAACTTACAAAGTCCTCGAGCCGTATCTCTTGGTCTATCACAACGGAGTTATGGTATTACTTAGAGCACATCCCCGATGTCACTTTAGTTAGAATTGCTCGTTCACTAAATAGCAAGGTCGACGCTCTCGCTAAGCTTGCTAAGGAACTATCCAATCCTGCGGCGACCACTGTGGCCGGTTGTAATCCAAGATAGGAGGGTCCCATCACCGGTCTCTCTTGAGCACTCGAGTCTAGCCTCTCGGGGAGGAAAGGGCGTAGTCCTCTCTACTTCGATGAGTCACACGATGATTGGCGCCAAGACATCACCTCGTACTTAACAAAGGGCACACTCCACGATGACCGCTCTCTCGCTACCCGGATACGAAAGGAGAGCATTGTCATTTACCATCCTAAATGACACCCTTTACCGACGCTCTTTTGACCCGAATGTGGCTACGGTGTGTTGGAAAGGATGAGATTCGAAAAATCTTGGTTGAAGTCCATGATGGTATTTGTGGGTCCCATCAATCGGGCCTAAGATGAAAGCCGAGATTAAAAGGCTTGGATATTGCGGCCCTCGATGACCCTTGATCGCATAGATTATGCCAAGAGGTGCCATCATTACCAGGTTTTCAGCCCAGTACCTCACCAGCCCCCGAATGCACTGCATCCGACAGTGGCATCTTGGCCTTTTGAGGCCTGGGGGACTGATATCGTGGGGCCTATCGACCCTCCGTCCTCTAAAGGACATCGCTTCATACTTGCAGCCACCGATTACTTTTCTAAGTGGGCGGAAGCCATCCCTCTGAGAGAGGTCGAAGGCGACAACGTGTTGCATTTTCTAAAGAACCATATTGTGTATCGATTTGGTGTGCCACGTCGGATCATTTCCGACAATGGTTTGGCTTTCAAAAATACCAAGATTAATCGATTTGCGCGTCGACATCAAATCGATTGGAGGTATTCTACGGTGTACTTACCCGAGAGCTAATGGCTTAGGCGAAGCGTTCGATAAGACCACGGTGAACCTCATGAAGAAAACCCTTCACGCTAACAAGAAGGAGTGGCATGAGAGGCTTTCCGAGGCATTGTGGGCTTATCGTACGACATATCGTACCCCCACCAGCTCTACCCCTTACGCTTTGACATTTGGGTCCGAAGTAGTCCTTCCCTTGGAAGTTGAACTACCTTCTTTGCGAGTTGCTCTAAGCAACAACATCACCAGTGAAGACAATATCCGACTCAGATTGGAAGAGCTTGATAATCTTGAGGGAGTTAGGCTACAAGCTCAACAAAATCTCGAGTTATACCGCGCTCGCATGGCTAGAGCTCATGACAAATTGGTGAGGCCGAGGACCTTCGTGGTTGGGGACTTGGTGCTTGGTTCTACGCCGCCCAATTGTGGCTCACCGCCGAAGACATGGCAAGTTTGAGCCTACGTGGGAGGGACCTTTCGTGATTGACAAGGTCTACGAAGGAGGAGCTTACATGCTGATCGATGCAGATGGATCACATCCAATGCCCCCTATCAACGGGCGATACCTAAAGAGATACTTTGCTTAGCTCTCTTCCATGTACTCACCGGGTTTTATATTTATAAAAATTTACATTTTGTAATGCATGTACTCTGTAATCTGCATCAACGGAGCAATAAATAATGTGCATGTTTGCCATATCTTCTTGCGTGAGCGCTTGCGATGATTACTTCGTACTGCCGACGAATCATTTTTTTGTTCACAATGATTTCTTGCAAGAGAAACCCTATTTTTCTCTCGATTAGATTGCTTGCTCGCATTTCGGGTAAAGTGGAAGTCTTATGAGCGGCTTATGCACGGTGCGGCCACCAATCTCTATAAGAGAAGTCTTGCTTTTCTTCTACTTAGCTTTTTCCGATCCGCTCTACGCGAGGTCCGAAGACTACTACTCCCTCTCGTTGTGAGCATGTACATACATGTTCCACTCATTCTTATGGATATGGAATACATGTCTATCTCGTTCTCCTCCAATGAACGCGATTGAAACCCTCCTACGGAGGCAGTTTAGCTTAAAAGCTGGACAGTCATGTGGGAAGGACGTCATCATAGCTTGACCCCACCCTTTTTCCACGGCACGAATAACCCTTATCGCCGCATTGGGAAAATGCATGTTGCATCGGCTACAATATTTTGCTTTCCTAGCAAATCCAAGCCTAAGCGGAGTATCCTTCACACCCACATTTAAATCCAAAGTTGGATCACCACGATGGGTGTTTTGATAAGGGCCCCCTTATACACATGTTGGGTCACTTTTACCTTCCTAATATAAGGGCTACCTTATTAGCCTCTGAGGAGTCTCCAATGAGAGTCTTTCTTAATAGACTCTCGATTGAGATATGCTGCATTGGCTAGACTATCTTAGCTAGGCATCGACTCATGTGTGGTTGCGATATTCTGAAATCCAATGGTACCAAGACGTTGCATAGAGTGAGAACCTTTATGTTCGACTTTATTGACCCATCTCGGGTTGCTATATTGCTTTGTTCATCTAGCATAAGATGCTCCTCAAACCATACGAAGTTCTCGTCGGTTCTTTCATGAGGGCGTCTCGTCTCATGACGATCGTTTCAGCTCCATAGCCATGTACTATGATGCATCTCGAGCCACACGATGTTATAGTCCATTATATTACGAGGACGCTGTGTCTTTTGAGATCTCCGGCTTTATGGCCACATACTACGATGCTTTTCGGATCATAAGACGTTCTAGTCAGTCCTTTTCTGAGAACATTCTGTAATTCGATATTTTTAGCTTTATTGTTAGGCTTCCTAGCCAACCTTCGCTACTTCTCAGGTGATGATGTAAAATTCTTAAGATTCATCACAGATGTAGTGCGGGTGTTGAGGTACGCACCTCGATTAGTTCACATGAGAGATCAGAGTTCCTTGATCCTCTTTCCTAGCCGATCGATGCGGACTAGTACTCGGAGGGGTAGCGAAGTCCGCCGGCATTCCCTTCTCGATCTAGTCGACACCGTTACCTCTTAGTGAGTGATGTGAGGCCCCATGGCACTCCTCATTAAAGTGATAGGCGGCATTCTAGCCAACCTTCCTTCCTCTCATGAGCGACGTAAAATCTATACGACAGTCCTCATTGATGGAGCGCGGGTGTTGAGGTACGCACCTCGATCAGTTTGCAAGAGGTACTGGAGTCTCATGGCTCTCCTTCTTAACTGATCAATGCGGAATAGTCCTCGGAGGAGAATTGAAGACCGGCGGCATTCTCCTCTCGATCTAGTCAACCTATTACCGCTTAGTGAGTGATGTGAGGCCCCATGAAACTCCTCATTAAAGTGATAGGCGGCTTTCTAGCCAACCTTCCTTCCTCTCATGAGTGACGTGAAATCTATATAACAGTCCTCATTGACGGAGCGCGGGTGTTGAGGTACGCACCTCGATGCGGTTCGCGAGGAGGGATCGAGTCCCTTGGCTCTCCTTCCTAGCGATCAACGCGGACTAGTCCTCAGATGCGAACTTTACGGCATTCCTTCTCGATCTAGTCAACCTGTTACCGCTTAGTGAGTGATATAAGTCCTCATGGCATTCCTCATTAAAGTGACGGGCGGCTTCATAGCCAACCTGCCTTCTACATATGAGCGACGTGTAGCCCGATAGTCCTCATTAATGAAGCACAGGCGTTTGAGGGTTTAAACCCTTTAGTATCGTGTGGTCATGCCTCTACGGCCCCTGAACCACATTGTTGAGTCATGCCTCTAAGGCCCCTGAACTCATTCGTGGTTATGCCTCTTCAGCCTCTAAACCACTTTTCGAGTCATGCCCCGTGGCCCCCGAACTCATTTGTAGGTCACGCCTCTAAGGCCCCCGAACCTACGGGCATGGTCATGCCTATATGGCCTCTGGACCCATTATCGGGGTGGATATAAGTCCCGTGCGTATTCCTCCCCATCCCTCAGAAGTGAATATGGCTCCCGCGACTTTTCCTTCCTAGGGTAATTGGCTCTTTTGGTCGCTTAGGTTGCGTAACTTCATAAATAACCTAGGCTTGATAAAAAATTGAGCGGCTTCCAACAAGTGCACTTGTGCCTCGATGGCGCGGACACACTTGTTGGGGGTCCTTGTTGGCATCGATTTTTGAAGTCACGAGTGTAGAATGTCCGCTCGAGCGCCGAGGAATTTTGCTCGATGCGTGTGTTAACCGCTATAGCGCGAAGACATTCATTCGAGATATTTCGGTGCGTGTTGAGGGGCACGCAACCGTGGTCATTCTGTTAGGCTTTGGCTTTCACTAGGCGAAGGCCGGTCGACATTTCACATATCAGATGGCTTTAGTCGGGCGGACAGGTATTACTCGACGCGTCATGCGGGAAATTGGCTCAAATTAGCCCATCCACCTGCGAGCTTGTTCAGATGACCTCGAACGACGCAACGGACCACGCGAGTGTGTCCGGAATGTCGATATTACCTAGGGAGGACATTCATTTTACTACGACGTTGCGGGCGGGCTTAAAATATGTGGATTATCCTTTTTGGCCAAATCGCTCAAAAAGTGGCCCGAACGACCCCGAACGACTCCGGATGACGAAACAAACCACGCGAGTGAGTCCGAAATATCTATTTTATCTAGTGGAGATGTTCGTTTCGACTGCGACGTGTATCCAACAAAAGAGACGGGAGAATAATAGTAATAATAATAATAATATTATTATTATATTATAATAAAACAAAAAAAGGAAAAGGAGGAGAATCATATCATGTCACGCATGGGAAGAAAAAAATGAAAAAAAAAACTTATCCTCCCTCTCCCTCTCTCTTAATAATATTATTATATATCATTATTGTGTTATATAATATAAAAAAATCTTATCTAATCTGTACTAAAAGAATCTCACGCATGCTTAGCTTACCTTCCTTCTCCATTTTCTCTTTTTATATATATATATATATGTAAGAGAAATAAAATAATAATATCCTATTCTATTAAAAAAAAGAAACTCACGCATGCTATTAGAGGAGGGGGGGATAATATCGCCGGCTTCCTCCAACTCCGGTGACGAGATCCCGCCGTTTAGAGCTCTCCCTCGTCGGTCTCATTTTTCAGTCCAAGTCATCCTCTAGCTCGCCGGACCTCCGCCTCGCCGGTGACGAACTTGCGCCGAAATAAACCAGACGGAATAATCATATATTCCGGGCTCTCCATCGCACCTCCTTCGTTTTCGGCGTGCTTCGTTGTCAAGCCGACCTCCGGACGGCGGACGTCGTTACTTTTAGGGAGATTGCGAGGACCTCCCGTCGCGTGTGAAAAACTTCCTCGATCATCGAACGGGCATCGTGCAAACATCGCGGCGGTATAATCTCTTGAAACTTGCATTTTGCTTCATAGTCGGCCGTAGGTTGTTGTTGGTAGGCGTGCGGGTTCGATCGCCCGCACGGGGTGCGTGCGCCGGCGTGAGCCGGCGCGGCGGCTGCGCCTATGTGATGGATCGTTTGTTTCCTAGAGCTAGCCTTTAGGATAGGCTTACTTTACATGCGTGGCCTAATCCCCCTCGAAAGCCGAGTGAATCCCATTTATTTTGAGCCTTAGCACCGGTCCCGACGGGTCGGAGTCCCTCACTCCGTTTGCTTTGGATTCCAGGTTCTACCTTGAAAATGCTGGGAGGTCGGACTTGGCGAAGCGAGAGAGCTTTTCGGTCGGCTCGCTTTGCAAAGTTTAGAGGAGTTCGCAAAACGAGGAAAAGCTTTGTAGCTAGCCCATTTCGCGACGTCGTGGAGAGTTTCCCTCTCCGAAATCCGGAGGGAAAGTATCCCATTCGCCTCGCCGGAGCAAAGGCGGCAGTCGCCGTTTCTTTTCATATATTGACCCTTGGTTCCCCCGGGCGAGGTCGTTAGTGCGGGAATGACTCGCCATCACATTTGTATGCCTTGCATGTTGCTTGATACATTCGCATGTTGCAAGCTTGCACCTATACGTTACAGTTTGCACTTGCATCCCGATCCGGTCGTCCCGACCCAATCGGTACCCTTTTGCACTTTGCATTTCCACGTGTCATACTTTTGCACTTTGCATTCTCCATGTGCACCCCAGTCGGTCGTCCGGACCGGTTGACACTAGTCTGCACTTTGCATTTCACATTTGCACATCGATCGGTTGTCACTAGACGGTCGATATCACCTATGCTCTAATCGGCTATCCCGGGCCGGTTGGCGCGATATTTTGGTCCGACCGAATACTCGACTAGGTCGACCGGCCACTTGCATCGTTGCATGTCCCGCATGTGTATGTATGCATTTACGCATATTGTCGCACATAGGTTTAGCCATATTGCATTGGTCATATGTACGAGTTGCACATCCTTTCGGGTCACCTGCCGCCTCGGCACACCCTCTTCGGGCCGCTGCCACCATGGCACGCCCATCACCTCGAGCCATTGCCACCATGGCACGCCCATCCCTTCGGGTCAGCTGTCGCCTCGACGGACCCACTTTGGGCGCGCTGCCATCACGTTATGCTCGTCTTTGCTCGAGTCACTGCCTCGTGGTACACTCGTTACTTGCACATTTTGATCAGTTACATTTGCATTTGCCTGTTCGCATTGATAGTGAGCCAGACCCGTTAGGAGAGCGACTCCCGTGTCGGTCGCGATGCCTTAACTAGCGTCGCTTGCCGGGTTGTCCCGGTGAGTTCCGCGAGTTAAGTCATCGGGATTGACACGAGTATGACTGTGCTAAGGATCCAAAGGATCTAATTTGTGTCACCCATGCATGTTACGGGCTCGCATTTAATGGCCCTTATTCTAAAATATAAAATTACATATTTTTCTATTTATCACGTCTATCGTATTTGTAAATTTAAGCATATAGCAAATTTAGGCCGTATATGAGGCCGTCATTTTTAAAAGCTCATCCCGGGTGACACTTATTAGACCCTTTGGATCCTCAGGGTGGGGCCGGCATGGCGACCCCGCCAAAGTCATACTAAACCCACACTTGCCCCGCACTTAGATTCTAGGTTAATGCACTTTTCGTTAGATGGTGTGTTAGGCTAGGATTTAGGATGCTAGGTAGTCTTTTCGACACCTCTGGCTATTGTTATGTGTTGTGTTGTCTTGTGCTAGCCACGTGTCATTTTTTTGCTTTCGTCGATGTGCTTGCATGTTTATTGTGTGTGATAGTATGTTAGGGTGATTTTCACGGGAGCCGTGCCTATTTACACACTCACACGAGTCTTATCATGGGGGAGCACGTAATGATTTCTAACCCTTTGCTTGCGAGTCGTTGTTAGCTCCCCGATTACATGGCACGGCTTGTTATTTCACGTTGCATGGTGTGCCCGCTAATACTTGTTTTATGCAGGTCGAGTCTCTATTTTCTTTTCTGGATGTATTTAATAGAGTCCTTAGGAAGAGTCTGTATCGGAAATAAGGTACGGGCACGGGTTTTGAGGCGGACGACGCACCGAACCATGTGACCAGGACCAGAGCAACGACTCGTGGCCCGTACCTTAAGTCCGAATCTTATATTTTTGTATAGATCTAGGACCGCGCATGTATATGCGGAGTCCGGCCGCCTTTACTGCTTTTTCTGGATTATGTTGCCGGTCCAGCGGCATTTGGTCTCTTTTATTTATTCTTTTGGAGTGCTTTTCTGCTTTTATTTGCATGACTTGCATGTGTTTTCCTTGTTTCTTTCTGTGATCTGGGAAGCGCTTTATTTTGTTTATTTCCTGCTTTAAAGATCCTAATAAAATATTCAAGATAAAATTAAAATTTAGGATTAAAAGATTCAAGATTTTAAAGTCCGTCTTTATTTTCTGCATGGCCTTCGGGCAGATTTTAAAATGGCTTGCATGCATGGCTATCACCCAATTCATACCTAATTGGGCCTCCACAATACTTTAGGACTCTCTTAGATAATTGCATCATATTTGCATGTCCCGAGGAGAAGTCCCCGTACTTCTTCAATCCGGCGGCCCGACATAATCTTGAATATGTGGTTGTCCCAGCTCGCTTAGGATGTTAAGAGGCTCCCCGACCCGGACGAGGTATAAGCCCTCTTATTGGAGTGTTTACGGCTTTGTAGGCCGAACCTCCCATTCTTTTCCTTCTGTGGCATCCTCGCCATTTCGGCGAGTGTGAGCCCCACCTCTTGGAACTCCAACTTATAGTCATAGGATAGAGTTTCGTTCCTTTTGACCTTAGAGCTACCGAGGTCCCCGTTGGGGTCACAATTCGAGGATTGTTGACCGGGGATCTCGGGACGTGTTGGGTCGACTACCTTCGCGACCGGGGTGGACTTAGGGCCCTAATTGCTTGGAATGATGGGTCTGTCGTACCCTGACTTAGCTACATCTACCTTTTTAGGAATACTCTTTCCATCCTCTTGACTACCTTTGTTGAGCCATTTCATTCCTTTGTCTTCGTTGGCATCATCTCGATGGCCTAACGCCGATGAGCTGCCGCCCGTTTGGGATACGACGATTTGTCCTCTGCCCTTACGGCCCGGATGTGCTTTGACGTGTTGGGGTTCTCCATTGGGATGATATGGTTCTTTCGCAAGTTCTGTATGCCGATGAGTTCGTTACTCTTGCGGGGATAGTGGGAGATCCATTCTCCACCCCGTGGTCTAACATGAACTTTGAAAGCTTCGGAACATCCCCCTGTGAAATAACCTCCTTTTGTAGCCCTGTGTTAGTTGGCACTACTGAGTATGCAAACCCCCCTTGGATCAAGAGTATTCTCGGGTACACCCTAAGATGTAATTAACTAAGTGGGATACGTCCCCTAGGAGCACTCTTGGCCCCAGAACAGGCACCTACACCTGACTCTCTGGTTATGGGTAGTTTACGTAGGTATTCTTTCGCGGATATCGGTTTAAGATGCATTCGCCCGATGTTGTTTGGGCGAACACTCTTAAACCTATCCTTGTGAGGTTTATCGCACGTAAGCTCTCCACGTTTTGTATTTTCTCTTGTTTGTCATTTTGTCGTATGTCCCTTTCTATTCGGTTCCTCTCCTCTTCGAATCACTTATTTGATTCAGGGAGGAGATTTATTCGAATGGGGGAAGTATATGACGGTCGACAGGCTGGCGACTCCTTCTAAAATAAAAGAGAGAAAAAAAACGAACGAAAACAGTATCGGGGGTACCTTCTAAGTAGGTAAATTGTTACATCGTATCCAGGGCACGTCATTACACCATATTCATATTGCATTATTACACCATATTCAGACAACATGAGTAAACTATATGTGAGTGTGTTGTTCCATCATATTCGGGGTGTGTTATTATACACCGACGACGACAAGCAAAAGATAGCTAGTGGTGGTCGACGAAGTCAACCAATGAGTGATGGTTAATGGTTAGTGATCGCTGAAAAATTTATTAAGAAATTCATACCTATTTTTGATGAAATTGCACTTTAAAGAAGGTTATTTTTTTATTTTGTTGCAGGAATGAATAATTTAGGTGATAAAAGCAAAAATCATAAAAAGGAGCGAATTTGGAGCAAAATCATGCAATTTGTGCTGATTCGCCGACGGCGAGATCGAGCCCGCCGACGGCGAGGTTACAAGAAGAAATTTCTGAAAAATTTATAACTGTCTCGCTGACAGCGAGCCCGAGCCCGCTGACAGCGAGCTAGAGCGGTTTGAAGATCTTTAGAAGCCTCGCCGACATGGCGAGGTAGTTCGTCGCCGACGGCGAGGTAGTTCAAATGGCACGGATACATTGAACACTGGACACTTTTGAAGAGATGCTTACACACCTCTTGGACCTTTGCTTACCTCTATATATAGAGCCGAAATTCGATCTCTTGTGTGTTAATTTTTGTGCGGTAGTGTGTCTTTAGTGAGTCTTTAGTAAGTTTAGTGAGTAATTAGTGAGTCGTCTTGTCTTGGAAGGAAGAGTCGAAGGAAGCTACGAGGAGTCTGTTTGGGGATAAATCGAGATAAGTATTTGTATTTATTGTTTTTTTTTAACTTTAAATAAAATCGCATGCTTAGTTTAGTTCCAATGCATTCGAGTAGTTTATTAGTCTTTCTCCTCGTTTATGAAATTAAGTGACTTGATGAAATTAAAATAGAGATACTTATATATATTAATAAATTGTGATAATTTTTACTTAAAACTTAATTTACTTTCAAACTTGCCATTTGATTTGTTAAAATATGTTGATTATCAACTATAGTAAAAATTACATCGATATTCGGGAATTCAAAGCCTTGGAAGGAGGGTGCAAATAAATAGGGAAATAATATCATTGGGCGTAGAATTGAGCATTTTAGTGTGACGGACTAAAATATTCAATTCGGTCCTATTATTCGAGAGCTGAAGTGTAGATGTTAGCCCTCGGGCGAGGGGAACGTGGGAGCTACGAAGTGGCGGTCGGTATCCTCCCAGCCTGGCCGCGGATTCGATAATCAAACATAGGATTAGTTAATATTCTTACACACGGACGAAAGGGTAAAGAATAAGGAATGCTCTTATTTGTCACAATACGCTTAAAATTATACTATTTAAATTCATTAATCACTTAAATTTCTAAACAAGGAGAAAGATACTTTTTACGAATAGTTAAGACTTATTTAGCAATTAGTTTAATTTCTGCACTTTCAATACGTATTAATTTTCTACTTAGTTAAGTTACGCTAATTAAAATACTTAGTTTACTTTATTGCGCTCAAATTTAGAATTCCAAATTTTCGTATACTTATTTTAAAAATTATTATTATTATTTTAAATTAGTTGTTATTTAATTTTCTCTTTCCATGTGGGATCGATAACTGGGACTCCACTAGAGCGCATGTATTACTTGATACGATACGTATACTTGCGTAGCATCCACAACATAAACAATTACAATTCTATACATATAAATAGCGGGGTCAAGTTTTTGGCGTCGTTGCAATTAAATTAAAAATATCATAATAAAAAAATTGTGGGTCAGTTAGCAAGTACAGGTGGCGGAAGTTATCGTCAGGTCTTTGAATGTATAACAGCTATCGAATTCCACTAATTTTCCTCCTTCCTCAGGTCCTGTTTTCTCGGGTTTTGGTCCCCTCTTCATGAAGGGAGTAGGGCTTTATTTACAAATTCTAGGATTGACATCTTCTATAAATAAGAAAAGAATCCAGACTTCTCCATTTGATGACCCAGAATGATTCTTTGGATCGGGTGGCATTTTAGGGATATTTAAGTATCATAATGATCTTGAAAGTGAGTTATCTTAGGCTTATTGGATTCATCTCACCGAGATGCTTAATTTGACTATGTGCTTGTCAAATTTGGAATCCATTTGACTTTATAATTGACTATATGCTTGATTCAGTGGATTGATTTGGGTCTTTTTTGACTGAGATTGCATCAATTTTAGTATCACTTGATTTCTCTCGCTCAGCCGATCGATCTGATTGTAAGCTTGCTAAAATTAGAATTCTGGATTATTTTTTATTTGAGTTTGAATATTTCTTACTAAAATAAATTTCGATATTCTTGATAAAATGCCTTGATAATCATGCCAAAATAGTGAAATTTATTCACGACATGTCAATAGTGATTTGTGTTCTATATGATGGATAAAGTAGATATAGCTGCAGACAATTTCCCATATTAATGAAGACTAAAAAATTTCATCTTGGAGCTCTTTAGGAAAGAACTCCCTTAGGATTCACCTATAAAATTTGATGAACCACAAAGGAAAATATTTAGAAGTATTATGTAACCGACTCTACTTTATTTTGAATATTCTTTTAGTGGTACGAGAAGTTATTAATAATAGTCTAATTTGAAATAAATTTCTCCATAAATAATTTTGTGAGTTTGATGATTGTATGGATGATGCCCTTTTGACAGAGTAGAATCATTTATGAGCACGACTTTAAAGAGAGCAAAAAAATTTTGATGAGGAAACACATAAGAAGCTCATTGAATACATATGATTGTTCTAATGATTTGTTTGTTTTTAAAGTTCAAATGCTCCATTGTAAAATTCTATGCTTAAAAGCATAAAATACGTTAGAAAGGTGTGGGCATAAAATATAGTAGAATGGTGTGTTAAAATGTTATTTCGTAGGATTCAGACATTCTTGAAATCTATAGCAAGAGAGAGGTGTTTTTCTATCCCTCGAGAATTAGAGATGTGTGTGCGCGTAGTATGGGGGTTGATGGTGTGGGTGTGCCAAGGTTTTGGGCGGTAGCAAGGCAAGGTTTAGCTAAGTTCTCAATATTTTGTTGCATGATTGCAGATTGTCTCGATTATATGGGATGGATGGTTAGAATTTGCGGTGCCAAAAAGTTTGATGTGGTAGAAAAGAAGTTGTAGTTGATCACTACTGCATCTCATATATATATATATATATATATATATATATATATATATATATATATATATATATATATATATATATGCATGCATGCTGGAATCATTTTATTTTATATTTGTTGTTCAGACTGATCAATCTGGATGAGGATGGGATTATCAATAAAAACAATCTAATTTGCTACCTTAAATGTAATAATTATTGGAAAGTGAGTGTACTTAAGATGGCTTGATTGGTTCTCTCCTATGGTGGAGATGCCACAACTTGAGGTTAGTAAAGAAGCAATATAGATGGTTTTGAAGAAAAGTAATAATGGCTTGATTATGTCTTCCTTGCTGTTGGAAATGATAAGATTTGAGGATAATTTGAGGCAACATAAAAAAAAAAAATTATAAAGCTATGTCTCGATCAACCATACGATGCAGTTGAAAACACGACACTTGAAGGAGATGGCACGATAGCTTGCACAGGTCATGGAGATCATGGATGTCATTAACGGTCGCTAAGGCTATCTATTGGAATTTTAAATCGCATGATTTGGAAAGCAATGTAGTAGTAATGCAGCGAAGTCATAAAGTCCTTAAGATTGTTTGGTCCGTTGTTGTGTGTGATAATATTGAACGAAGTGTTATTATGGATACTGGAGAGAGATGAGTGCATGATTGAATATGATTTCCTTTTCTTAGTTGAAAAAGATTGAGGAGAAGAAATAGTTAGTCAGGTAAATAAAATTGAATGATACTAATTTAAATACTCAATTTCTTAAATAAAGAAAATAGACTGTAAGATGTTAATTACAAAACAGCTGCAAAAGCTCGTGATCAAAATGCTCATTATTAAATGGAGGGGTGAAAAATCAAATTCGAATGTCAACTAAAATTAGCAGAAAAATATTTTCCTTACACGAAGAAAGTAGACTAAATAATTAAGAGGCGGAAAAAATCAAAACGCACTTAGAAAAGTCCCTCTCTTAAATTGAAATGGGAATGATACATTCAAATTTAATGAACTAGATGTCCATAGTATAATTCTTCTTTTGAATTAAGGGGTGGACTAATATCTTGAATTTTCTTGCCATTATAAGAGGTTAGAATAATCCTTTCTTAGATGAAAAGTATTAGATAATTATGAGATGGTGAGGGGAATTAAATAGCTAAAATCAACATACATTTTCATCTTATGACCTATTTAAATTACTTAACATAATGAAGCAATAAATGAATTAGTTCATGTGGACCAATAATAATGACATTAAAAAAAGACTTGAAGTCAGGAAATTTATTTAATAAATATAATGATTAATTAAGAGAGAAATAATAAGAATTCACTTAATATAGTATACAAAATATTATTTATTAAATATTAATATTTTAAAGATAAAGTCTTCGATTTTAAATTATTTTAACTATATTTTATAATAATATTATTTTAAAAAAGCAGGCTCAGGAGCTAAAGAGTTGAGTTGAAGCTAGCTTGAGCTTGACTTATTAGCTCATCGAGCTCAGTTCATGAGACGCTTATCGAACCGGGCTCGAACAGTTTCAGGAGTTGGTACTGTATATTCTTCTTAACTTTTTTACCAAATAATTATATCTAAGATGTAAATCAAACATTATAAAAATACTATTAAATTAAAGTTTTAGATGAATTTTTATTAAAAACTTATAAAATATTAAAACTAAATGAAATACTCAAATATATTAATGTTTTTTATTAATCGAGGACCCTTATAACCACAGTAATTATCCTCCACATCCCCTTCATTTGACTTCCATTGACCTCTGTCAATCAGCGTAATCGCCATGTACCACCATCATCAATCTCGCCATGTAGATGTTGTCGATCGGCATTCTGATTTGAAGAATTTAATTACGCTTCCGTTTGTGGAATAACGATTTTGTAATCATCGATCAATAGTAAATTTTACGCAGCAATTTAGCGCATAGTGGTTTTTCCTTTACTGGTTTTCCACGTAAAAACTTCTTAAGTTGTCTCCGTTTATTTCTTTTTCATGTGTGTGTGATGAATTCGTACAATCGCTTAAGACGATAATCGATTCTTTCTACTAGTGAATTTTCTAACTCGCATCAAAAATAAATTATATATATATATATATATATATATATATATATATATATATATATATATATATATATATATATATATATATTTTTAATTTCAAGCTAAATTGAGTGGAAAAGTAATTTGTTGTTTCCATGTCTAATGAGGAAACCGAGGTACAATTCCTTAACTTGCAGAGATCGCAACTGCTGCGGAAGGCGTCGTATCGGTATGGCGTGAAGCAATTCCCGCCTCGTTGTTACATTCGCTGCCTGCAATCAATGTTGATTACACTTTGACAATTTTCAAAAGTATTATATACTTTTCTTTAAGCAAAAAGAAATAATTGATAAATACAAGTTAACATATAAACAACATAAATACGCCATAGGCCCAAAAATAAAAAAAGCTGAAAATATTAAATAATTTTATTCATTGAGTGACAAAACTAATATTGTCGACGCGCAATTTATTATGATTTGATGACATCTATTTAGGATAGTTTTATGTATGTTTTATTTTTCAGACAATCAACACAGTATTATTTGAGGAACTGTTTTCTTGCTTCCCATCTAGGGGTGTAAACAAGCCGAACACGAGCAGGCCAGGCTCCATTCTTGTTTGTCTCGTTTATGTTTCGAGTTTAAAAAGTGTGTTCGTGTTCGACTTGTTTGTTTAGCGAGCCAAACACGAGCTGAACATGAGCCGTTCACGAACAAAGAGTTGTTTTGACAACTCTAACACGTACCCATAAGATGTTAAAGATTGGGGCAAGATTTAAAAATTATTGTTTATATTAAAACATCATTTGAATCTAATTTAATAATTTGTATCCTATTTTCTTAATTAATACACATTGATTATAAATCATTGTAGCCTTACAGTCAATTAAAATTTTTAAAAATATTATTCATCAGATTATATATATATAATTGATGAATAGTATTTCGAGCCAAAACGAGCTGAACACTAATGAACAAATTTTTGTTCGTGTTCGTCTCATTAACTGAGCGAACGAGCAGAGCACGAGTTTCTTCACTAGCCGAACATAAGCTGTTCGCGAACAACGAGCAATTTTGACAGCCCTATTGCCACCGCAGTTGTATAAGATATTGTTTTCTGCATCATAACTTTACAGCCACATTTTTAAAAAGCTGCATCGATCCTAAATAAATCATTAATGTCTGAGGTTGTCAAAACTTTAAATTTTTAGTTATAGATTACGCAACTCTATGTCTATAATGCACTGTTGCTTCGTGATATTAAAGATTGTCGTGTTAGATGCATGCATTAGCTTGACAAACACACTATCTAATTGTCTAATTAACAAAGAAATTTAAAAAAAATTAAGGGACGGTTGTGTCTGATAGACGTCCAAAAAACACATTATATAAATATGTTGGGCTATATCATATCTTTAACTTTAAAATACACATAAAAAACTAATAAACATTCATTTTATTTTTTTCTTTAAATAGTTTAACAATAATTAGTTTTTTTTTTTTTTTTTATACAAAATAATAAATTTTTTTCAGTTTTATGGTAAATTTTCTTAATATCGGCTATTTTCTAATTTATGAGCAAATAAATAAATTGATTTATGAATCAGATGTTAGGATTTTAAATAAATTATATTTTCCAAATTAAATAAATTTTTAAGTGTCAGATTTTTAAAAAAGTATCTTAAAATGAGAACTTTACTGATCGGAATAAATGAAACTATATAAATATTTGATTTGATACATAACAAAAATAAGAAGCATTTATCCCGTTAGGTGGGGTAGACTATATGAATCATTTTTCTCCATTGTGTCATATTGAGTGTATTTTCATTTTATTATAATAAATTAAGATCATTCTTATACAATATAGCCATGTTTTTTTGGGTCTACCTCTGTCTTTCTTAAACGAATTTTCAATTAATGTGACCAAACCAACTAAGACAACTCTATCTATTATTGTCCGCCACTGGAGCTACACTAGCCCTCTCACAAATATAATCATTTCATATTTTGTTTAAGTGTTGAGCCACTCATCCGCCTAAGCATTCTTATCTCAGCAAGACTAAACTTTGTTTGATGCTTCTCTTTTAAGGCCAACACTATGCTCAATAGAGCATTGAAGATCTTGCCACTATCTTATAAAATTTTCTTTTGAGTCTAGGCGGTACTTTTCCATCACAAAATTAGCATGATGCATTCCTCCATTTCAACCAACCAACTTGAATTCTACTAATAACAATCTCCATCTATAGCACCATCAGTTTGAACAATAGACCCGAGATATTTAAAACGTTCACTCCTTTTAATGGTTTGATCACCCACAGTTGCAGCACTGCCACTGGAGCAACTACAACTAAAAATGCATTCCATGTATTCAATTTTAAATCTACTCAAATGAAGACCATTAGACTCAAATGTTGACCACCCTAATTCAAGTTTTTTCTGAACTCTTTCCCTACCCTTATCTACATAAAAGATATCATTAGCGAAAAGCATACAACAAGGTACATCCTCCTGTAAATGCCCAATAAGAGCATCCATAATTAAAGCAAAAATATTTGGGCTTTAAACTGATTCCTGATGTAATCCAGCTGAAATAGGAAAATTCTTAGTCAATCCTCCTTTTGTTCGAACACAAGTAACAGCTCTAGTATCCATATCCTTAATGAATTGAATATAAGTCATATCAACACGTTGTTTTCTCTATAACTCTCCAAAGGACTTCTCTTAACTTATTCCATAGTAGACCTTCCGGGCACAAATCCAAACAGATTATGAGAAATCTTTGTATTTCATCTTAACTTATGGTCAATTATCCTCTCCTGTAATTTTAAAGTATGACACATCAACTTAAATCCTCTATAATTTGCACACACTTGTGCATTCCTTTTAGTCTTAAAAATGAGGACTAAAATACTATTATTCCGTTCCTCAAACATCTTTTTAGTTTTTAAAATAATATTAAAGAGCTATATTCAATTATCCTTTCCCATAAATTTAAAGTATGGCACATCAACTTAATTCATAAATATTTCCACGCTTCAATACTGATTTTCTACCATTTGTTTTCTTTAATGCCTCCTCAACCTGTTTTTTACTAATGCGATGGTAAAAATAAAACTTTTTATTATTTTTAATGATATTCAGATCACTAATGTCGATCAAATTTTTCAGAATTTTCATTGAATAGTTTATCAAAAATAGCTCACCCACCTATGTTGAATATCTTCCTCTAACAAAAGAACATATAATCGGTCGTATTTGATTTGGTTCATACATAAGTTTTAAACATATATTTAATCAGGTATAAAAATGAGAAATTAATCTATGTAAATAGCGTACCTTCAACCATTGATTTAGGGTCTGTTAGGGGCAGCTGTAGATTATTTATAATCTCTGATAAGCAGATTATCCTGATAATTTGATAATATATAGATTATCAGGATAAGCTGGCTTGTTAATTGGGGGAGCTTATTTAGAACAGCTTATTGGCAGTCATTGCTGGATAAATGACCATTATACCCCTATTTAGTGAAACTGTTTGCAGCAGACCTGTATATGCAATTTTGCCTCATGTTCTACCTTAGCATTCCCACTTCGTCCACATTGAACTTAGCTAGCAACCACACATGCACCACCCAACACTTAGATCCATATAACACAGCTAGCCAAATTGTAATTTCATAAAATTTATCTTTAATTCTTCACAATATTTTCTTATCACTTCAAATGGTTCTAATCCCAATTTCAATCTTCTTGTTTGCCTTCCTGCTCTCTTGGTTAGTCAAAGGGACAAGTTTTTTTAGGAATAATCTAGTTTATTGTGCTATTGCTAGAGGCTAGAAAAGGCCACTGACTATCTTCAACTCCTCATTCATCATAGCTTTGCTACTAAGGACTGGTCTCACAATTCCTGCCAAGCAATTTCTAACTTTACTGGGGTTAACCAGCAAAAAAAATTCAACATTGACACTAAAGATAACAATATGTACATAGGGACAATATTAAAAGATATCTACTTCGTTTAGAAGCAAGATGAAGTAAAACTCCAGGCCAAAATTTTCAGGCAAATGAATAACTTGAAACAGGGAAAAACAAGTCGTTGCCTCTTTTTCATACATGATACAAGAAGTGTTATGAGTTGTCTATGCCAACGAAAACATAACCTCAACGGCAAAGCTCTATGAGAGGAACCAATTAAACAAAAGCAAACCTACTTCGGAGGAGATGGGATCCAGGGGCTTCGGAGGAGCTTTTCCATTGTTGTAGCCACCTGCTTCGGAGGAGACAGATGCGATGCGAGAAGGGAGTGGGAGGGCATCTGTGAGCTAGGGCAACAGTGACAAAGTGCTTGCCAGACCTTGTGTGCTCCAGGCTCAGTGACAAAGGCATCGCAGAGCTAGGGCAACGATGTGATGCGAGAAGGGAAACGGAATCGAGGGGCTCGGGATTAATAAGCTGCGACCGAACGCGGAACGCGGGGCAGTGGGAGCGACAGTGAAAACTTCGGCTATAAGGTAAATCCATACGCGCTTTCTCTGATCGACTGCCCCCAAACGACCTTGCGACATTGTTAAAAAGCCGAATGTTGGGATAATCTGCGCCAAATGGACCCTTTATCTCTTTTATCGTCGATTTTGAAATCTTCTAAATATTTGTCCCATTTTCTTAAGAAGAGAATAAGCTTAGGGACCCAAATCTTAATTAATACCTTATATTTTTCAAGTTTGTGAAAACCGAACTAAACATCAAACTGGAGAAAGGAAATGTTCAAGATTCATTGGTTTGAAAGGAGTTGACTCTGATGATGTAATACATATGAAATTTAATTAAAAATGACATAAATAACAAAATAATGATATATTACATTCAAATACTAACTAAAAAGTTATTAAAATTACATTATAAAACATAAACACACACAAAAATAAATTCAATAATTTTAAACATAAAAAATATTTAATTTTAGACCGACTAACCTCATATTGTAGCAAATAAAAATATGATTTTTTCTTTGAAATCTTGCATTTCATATTTCCTTCATTCAAGATTTGATAAATTAAAAGTACAATATAGATGAGACAAAATTAAGATTAAATCAAAGTCTAATAAAACTTAAAAGCCACAACCATAAATCCTCCTCTACATTCCTTTTATAATATCAAATATCGCTAATCAAGAAGGAGGATAAAGCAAAATACTACATTCCTCTAAAGCGCTGTTCCATTTTAATCTCACAACTTTTTGTAGGTAAATTAATCATATTCTTTTGTATAATAAATCAAATAAGCTAAATTAAATATTAGCTTTATGCAGAGAATAATAATGATCACCCCAGAACATAAAGTTTAGTTTTAAATAAATATATAAAATAATGTTTATATTCCTTTCTTCCACTACATTATTCATAAAAAAGAATGCAATGCATTCTTAAAAAAAATTAAAAAAAAATTAAAAAAAAAATAATTAAAAAAAAAAAAACTTAACGAAAATTCTTCAACCTAGCTGCGCATGCTATCTGGGAACGACGGTTGGAGGTGGTGCAAGTATGAGGGAGCCTCACAACATTGTCTAGACCCTAGGGATACCCTATAATGATGACCGAGCCACCTCCGAGCTTCTCCCATTTGGCATCCTCTCCCTCACGAATACACACAGCCAAGAAACACGAAAGAAAAAAAAAAAGGTGAATTTTAAAAATTACGGCTGATTCAGCAGTCGACCAGTTCAACCTCAACTTTCGTTGGTCTAATTTAAGTTTTTCAAAATTTAATTATCTCCAGCATCGGGACCGGGTGCCCTACTAATTCACGGTACGATGGCCCAACAGTCCGGTCCAGTCCGATCCGATCAAGTTTCAACAACATTGATTGTTTCATCACACAAAATTACAAAAGAAAAAAAAAAAGTTTGAAATTTTTAGTTTTAGTAACTGAAATAAAACTGTTTTGGAAGTATTTGAATAGTAACAATTATTTGGATCATTTTATAAAACTTAATTAATCTTAATATTAATATAACCGTAATCAGTAATTTGTGTTTGTTAAGTTGCATCTATTTAGCATAACCAAGTAGGAATGATTAAAAAATGAAGCTGTAGATTTGCTTGAAGATGTCTTATTTAGCTTTACATTCTGTATTTGTCTTCAATACAAAGACTAAGCAATTTTTTTTAAATTTAATCTTTATCTAATTCGGATTCCACGTAAGAAACTTGAAGGATATAATCTTTTTTTAATTAACTCTGCAAATTTAATGCTTATAAAAAAATATAGACATATGTCATTTTCTTATTTTTCATTTATATGCATTCACATATTTCCAACTTTTAATTTTTAATATAATTATTTAACAAAATTGCTCAGCCAAAGTTGATTATTGTAAATATGAATTCTCGAGCAAAAAAATATTATTTGCAGACGACTGCACGTAGAGGTACGATATCATCATGCAATTGAATCTATATTTGTGTGGTCTTCGAATTGGTTGTACGTACGTGCGGTGTCCAGATTTACATGAAGAAGAATGTACGCTGCGAATAAGAAATAGAACGAGTTTGAAGTGAATTGATGGCTTTTCAAGTTAATATCTCATTGGCAACTTCATCAAGTGAGTGACTTCTATTGAATAAGCCAATGCTATTTCTTAGTTACATAAATATTATCAGCTGTTCTTCTCAATGAATCAGTTATAAGTGTGAATACTCAAGTTATAGTGAAATCAAGCTACCTCCTTATGTTTTTTTTAAATAAATGACTATGATGTGATATATGATACATTTTCTCATTTCGGTAAGTTGATGTATAATTTTTTTTAGAGTACTTAGATCCTAAAGTTTGTTTGGGGCAGACACAGTTTATTAAAAAGTTACTATGAAACTACTAAAAAGTAATCTCACGTTCAAAAAGTCAAAATACAGTTAGAAAGCTGTCACCGCACATAGTCAGGATCGATGGGAAAACGCATATTTCATCTGTACCTTTTTGAAAATACTGTCAAAATATAACTTACTCAAACAAATAAAACTGCATTGCGCTGCAGTACCACCTCCCCAAACGGACCCCTAATCTCCAAGTTTCTAAACAAGGGGTGTGGGGAGGAGGTGTACTTAAGCCTATTGTATTGAAATATATATATATATATATATATATATATTCATAAAATGTTAGTAAGATTTTGGCTTACATGTTGGCAATTTTAAATCCATCCAATTTTATTCTATTTTATACATTTTTTTATATTTTTATTTTTATTTTTATTTTCTTACACAACAATTAATTTTCTCAACTTTGTACCAGCAATTTATAGCATTGCGTTTTTTTTTTTTTTTCATTTATGAACATTTAAAATAATGTCATAATGATATGAATTCATTTCACAGTTATTTAATTTATTTAATTTATATTCATAAGTCTGCGTTAAAATTTTATAATGAGTCTGTGTTCGTATTTAACGTTTTATAACTTCGTTAAATATTATTCTCGTTTTTTAAGTTGAACAAAGTTTTTCTATCATAATTTATAAAATTATTTAAAATATAAAAGAATGGATTTTAGAATAAAGCTCTCATGTTTTTTATTTTATTTTAAATTACTAAAATTAGGGCTGCCAAAAAAAGCTCATTGTTTGCGAACAGTTCGTATTCGGTTCGTCAAGGAGTTCATGTTCGATTCATTCGATAAGTAAATGAGACGAACGCGGATAATTTTTTTCATTCGGTTAATTAAACGAATAAAAAACGAACAGTGATGCTTTCGTTCGTGTTTGAATCATTATTGTTCGAAATATAAAATAATTTAAAATAATTATATATAAAAAATTATGATATTTTAAAAAATTAAATTTTACAAATTATAATGTATATTAAATTAATAATAATAATATATTAATATACTATATTAGTAGTATACTAATATAAATATTATATATTTACATAATATAACTTATATAATTAACATAATATATTATTTATATATATTAATATAAGAGCTGTTATCGTTCGAGAACAGTTCGTGTCGACTCATTCGTTAAGAAACGAACACGAACAGCGACTTCAAGAACAATTTCAAATACGAACTTATTTCAAACAAACTAAATTTCAAACGAACCGATCATGAACATAAGCTCTATTCATTCGTGTTCGATTGATTTACACCTCTAACTAAAATATAATTAACGAAAAAAGTAAGTCTGCGTTTACGCGCTAATGAAGACCAGCAAAAGCTTTCTATCATTCCTCACTCTTCATGGATAGAACTGTACTTTCATAGAGTTTTAGTACACGCTTTCGTAACAACTATGCTTGTCTATTTTGTACCTCAATTTTTTCTTATTTTTTATTTTATTATTATTATTTTCTTTAGCATTAATTTGTACATGAGAAATACATCAGTATGAATTTCTAAGCTGATGAACGATACGTGAAGAAGATACGACCGATCGGATATAACTTGTAAATGACCGTCTCATTTGGGCAGTGACGAAGGAAGCGCCTTGTTCGAACGATCGGTAGAGCGTGTCAGAGGATCTCTCATAAGATGATGATTGGCTATCAGGATGATCGGCAAGGAGCATTCTCTCGGATTAGATGTCGACGGAGCCAAGGCTCAGTAGGAGGTCGGTGAACTTTCTGCGATCGAATCAGTATTCTAATTTCATTATGTGTAAATATCTTTGTAGAATTAACAAAAAGTCCAATTGACAAATCAAACATGTGAAGCTTATTTTCATTATAGATAATAGTGAATTGTGATTTATAATTAAGATATTGATTATAGATTGTGATATTAGTGAAACACATATTATAAGTCAATGTGGTGACATCAATTGTTTAGGCTGTATGGGGTGGCGGATTCATAAATTAAAATTGATGGTGACAAAATTAAAATTGAAGGGACCACACGGGCTATTTAAATTTAGGACTTTTATCTTCTTAATTTTTTTTTTTACTATAATAAATATAATTAATAGTAAATTATTAAAATTTTTGGGATAAAGTTTTTAGTGTATTATAAGAAATTAAGGAGTTTGGTAAAAATTTAAGGGCAGTGACTGTCACCACAACCATCATCTGATTCTATCATATACTTGTTAAGTGTCAAAAGAATCGGAGCGATAAAGTAATAGTCTGGTATATTAGTGTTTGGCGAAGATCTATCACACACACAGATAAATGTTTTTAAATAATTAAATTAACTGCAATGCTATAATAATTTTTAATCGTTGTTAAAAAATAGAATTAAATATATTAAATTCTATTTAAATGAATATTTTAATATAAATAATAAAATTTAAATCTCGTCTCTGCTCTTACCATTTTAGGGTTGTGTGACTATAGATGTCAAAACGGCTCGTTATTTGCCAACAGCTCGTGTTCATCTCGCTAAGAGAATAAGTCGAACACGAACAATTTTTTTACGCTCGATATATTAAGGAACTTAACACGAAAAATGTTTTTTCTAACAAGTTGAATGCAAGTCGAGCTTGGTTCTTTTACACCCCTAACAATAGTTATAATTGACCGCAAAGGTTGTGGTAGATTGCTATGAATGCAGCATCCCACTATGAATGTTTTAAACGGTGGCTATAGCACCAGCTTGTCGTATATGTCATAGTTGAAAGTCATGGTAGTAGTTATCTATTTATGCCATACATGATTTATTCAAAAGCTTCAGTCGTCACAAAGATCATAATTGAGTGCTGCATGAGTTGTGGACCACACGGTTGTAGTTGATCACGGAGAATGTAATTGTGAGCCGCAATAACATTAGTAGGCCATAGAGCCCGAAGTTAGGAGTTACTTGAGTTGTGGATCACTTAGGCCCTATTTGGTCAAGTAGACCATACTAGAGAGTCATAGTAGCTTTCGTAGGCCACAGAGACTAAAGTTACGAACTACATACGTAGTGGACCACGCAAGTCATAATTGGTTACATAGGTTGTAATGGTGAGCTGCAATAACATATGTTGGTAAGAGAGGTTAGAGTTAGGATTTGTAGACTTATGAATCACATAAACCGTATTTAGTCAATTAGACCGTACTGGAGAGACATAGTAGCTTTCGTAGGTCATAGTTGGTTACATAGATCGTAATGGTGAGATACAAAAACATATGTTGGTCATAGAAGCTAGAGTTGTGGGTTGTATGAGTTATGAATCACTTAGGCCATAATTGTTCGTGTATGTCATAATGTGACCTACAATAACATATGTAGTCTGTAAAAGTTGTAGTTGGGAGATGCACGCGCTGTTGACCATGTAGGTCATAGTTGGTCATGTGGGTCATAGTGGCGAGTCACAATAAAGTTTGTTGGTTATAGAGGTCTGAGTTGGGAACTGCATGAGTTGTAGACCATGTAGGTCATAGTTGGTCGCATATGTTGTAATGTTGAGCTATGATAACCTCCATAAGTCACATAAGCTGGAGTGGGGAGTTGCATGAGCTATAAACCACTCAGGGCGTAGTTGGTCACGTAGGTCGTAGTGGTGAGCTGCGAAACATTCATATGACAACATGAGTTGTGGACCACGCAAGTCGTAGTTAGTCACGTAGGTTGTAATGGTGAGTCATAATAACATCTGTAGGCCAAAAAGGTCAGAGATGAGAGTCATATGAGTTATGTATTATGTAGGTCTTGTAGGTCTTCGTTGTATGCTGTAATAACAATTTTACGCCGTAGATATTGAAGTTAGGAGCTGCATGAGATGTCGACCACATAGGCAGTAGCGGAGAGCTACGAGGAGAGAACTTCAAGAGTCTAAAGAAAGACATCATATTATGAGTACGAAGATTGTAAGTAGTTGTTGCAGGGAGTTATCGTCAAATCCTTGATACGACTAGGAGTATGTTGTTACACCATATGCAAGGCGTGTTGTTTTGGGGTGCTTCATTGCAACATCTCTAGATTGTATCGTTGTGTCGTGTTTGCAGTCGATTATTACATTGTCTTTAGGATGCGTCATTAAACTACCTTTGGGGTGCATCATTGCACCATATGTGTGATGCATTGTTACACCTTCTTCGAAATACATCATTGTATTTTCTTCAGGATATATCGTTACATAATCTTCGGTGTGTATTGTTGCATAATGTTCAAGATGATGCATTGTTCCATAGGGTCCTTTGTTACTCTATATCGTACATTGTGACTCCATAAAGGGATTCATTGGAATGAGAAGGCTGGCCGACATACAATTTTTTGCTATGGTAGGCAACTGTGGAGGCTTGAAGTGTTCGTCGGGTCTTGAATTAAGAATGACTCTCAGATTCCCCTTCTCTTCACGATCGAGATCTATGTCTCTGTCTTTGTCATTCAATCCTTGTTCATGATGAGAGGAGAGCACAGTTTGTAGAATTTGCAAGTGGCCTCCTCTGCAGATAAGGAAAGAATCTGAACCACTCTATCAGACAACTTGAAGAGATTCTCACATTTTGACAATATATTGTGGATATTTTAGTGTCTTAGTGACGTCAAAATTTAGGGATATCGGGATTCGTCTCATCAAGATGCTCAATTCGATTTTAAACTCGTGAGTTTGAAATTCATTTAATCTTCCAATTAACTATCTAAGCTCCCTAAAGTGATTTAATTACTTGATTTGGGCTTGGTTTGACTCAGATAGGACTTACTTTGGTGTCAATATGTTCATCTCATCGAGTAGATTGTAGAAAATTGGAGGCTCAAAAAAACAAAAAAAAAAAACAAACAAACAACAATAGATTCATGTCGATCACCTTGTTGATGGTGTATCAATAAATTTATAATTTTTTTAGATTATATCTATATATGATACATGATTAATAAATTCATATGTGGAAAGAATAATATAAATCTCAGAGTATTTTTTTATGAAATAAACATTCAAACATAAAATTAAAATTCATCTAGAACTTTGATTTCAACAAACTGCTAGTAAATTTAACCGACCTAAGAACACCCATTTTTGAAATCATTAAGACTCTCAAACATCCAATGTAATATATATATATATATGTATATATATATATATATATATATATATATATATATATATATATATATATATATATATATATATATATGCTTTATTAATTTAACAAATGCTTTACTAAATAAATGCGCCGAACATGTAAAATTCCGCAATTTCAATTAATTTTTGGACAAGTTGATGTAGTCATACCTTTAAAATACTTGTTTTATTCATACAGTCGGTCAAACGATTATAGAATAAAAAAATCATAATCATACCAAAGAAAAAGTGCTGTTTGGCCGTTAAGAGCGAAGGTTAAAAAAAAGTTAACCTTACCTCTATTTTCCATATAATTTATTCCACCCAATTAACCCTCAATTGTTCCCCAATTTCCATTTCCATAATATTTGGTATAAATGTATTTTAATATCTTAATACAACACTTTGTATTAATTATTAAATTATCATTCTACTAATTATATCCAATAATCATCTCTTAAAAAAACTATTAATTACTCAGATAAGAATTTATCAGTTTTAATATTTTTTAATAAAAATAAACTTTTTTCTAACTAATATCGAGATAATATAAATATTGAATAATTATTCAATAATTTTCATTCATTATTTACATCTTCCACACATTTACTACTTCATTTATTCTAAAAACTCGTTATAATAAAAAAATAGCAAATAAACAAACATACTCTAACAAGTTATTACCCTGATTGGTTAGTGGTCCGTATTAAATATCAGCAGAGACTGTGAGTTAAATATGTAATTCGGAGGTGTCGCTAATTGAACCAAGATCGTGACATTCTAACCCAATGCTTATACCTCATCTAAATGAACAAAGTATTACGTGCGGCACATCATATGTCCGAATAACAGTCCGGATATAGTCGTATCGATGTGAATCTCACAACAGTCTATCCGGATTATTGTCAAGACGTACGGTTCTCGCACATAATATTTTATCTCTCTAACATCCGTTCTCTAACTTTCGAGAAAATATTACGTACAGTGTTCGGACACAATTCTGAATCGCACCATACAAATGGCACGATGCGACCTATACATCATTCGAAGCGAATAGTTTCTCTAACTTTCAAGCTTCTCATGAAAATAAATCATGCAATTATATTAATAAACAAACTAAAAAGCAAATTTTTTTTTTCTTTCATAAGAAAATAGTTTAGCAGAAATTAATAATGGTAATAATAAAACAAGCCGAGAATTTCAAATGCAAGGGATACAGGAGTACTGTCATCTTCAACATGGAAGAACAGTTCTGAAACAATCCTAATTGCTTTATATATTGATCCTGGGAAAAAGGGGCCGAGATACGGTCACCGGATGGTGACAATAACCTCCTCCCAGGAGATAAATTACTCCGGAACCCTGTACGTCTCCGGCGTGATCTCCGACAACAACAATCCCGGAAAAATCGCCTGCGACAGAAATGGAAACCCTAGATGTTAAGCGGAGAGCTGAAAGCGAAGGGAAAGGTGAGGGTGTAAGAGATCAGGATATTACGTCGAGCTGCCGCTGAGCAACCCTCGGCCGTTTCTTTGGCCGGCGGCGAGGCCGAGATCCAGTTAGGGCAAATACATCCTCCTCAATCTCCTCTTTCGAAAGCGAGATGGAGAACTTGCGCTTCTCCACCTTCCCCGTCGCCACCGACATCAGTCGGACGTTCGGAACCCTCCTCGTCCTTAGAGTCCACGGGATCGCCGTCTCAACAGCGGAGGACGACGGCCCCTGCTCCATCGCCGTTGCGCCCGCAGGTTTGATCGGAGGAATATCAAGTTTCATTCTGTCGGCGGCCTCCCGAAGGTGACCCATCAGCTTTTCCCTGAGTTCCTCCAACCCACCATCGTCATCGATGGAGCCAACCTTCGGAGCTCCAATCCGAGGAAATCGATGGGTAAAAACTCTAACCGGCGACGGTGCCGGAAGGGCCGATCTATGTCCTCCGGCAACTCCCTCTTCTTTCCCCTCCACGCCGTCGTACCGTATAAATCTCTGGTTCCCCCATGTCTTCACAACCGGCGATGAGAACTCGCGATGAAGAAGGTTAGATTGGGACTTACCTCGCTGAGTTGCAGTAGCCGCCATGACAAGAAGGGAATCGAATAAGCAACCATGCGCAGGGTTAACTAACCTAACTGATCTGAATCACACGGCGGCAGGTGATCGGCGAAGGCCGCGGAACTGCTGGGGTTTTGAGGAGCCGGCGGCTAGAGAGAATGCCGGTGAAACTCTCCTCTATGATAATTAAAGATGAATAATGGGTATATATATTGTTCATGGATTGGGAAGGAAGAGGGTATTTTGGGAATTACGTTAAAACTGGGATAGCGCGCGTCGGGGCTTTATATGACGTGCCGGCTGACGAGGCGCGACGGAGAATGGGAGGCTGGGTTGGTCGGAGGGAAGTTTTTCGCCGCCGCGGACCCATACGCACCCATCTGATATAGAGGAAAATTCGATCCAAGTATGAGGTGTGGGTGGCGGTTTGGGTGAAAAGACTGGTTTGTTTAGAGCATCTTGAATGTGCTGGCGCTGCGCACGTGTCGTGCGCTTGACGGGAATTTTAGGGTTTGTAACTGTTTGTCTGTAAATGCTTGCGGTTATTTTCCTCATTACATTATACCAGAGTGGTTTTTAAAAATCTATTCCTAGTTAAGCACGAAAATGATTTAATATTATTTTATTCAGTTCTAATTTTAAATGGTGATGTAATTAAGTAATTTAAAAATAGATTTAAATGAATAAGTTCTCAAATAGTATATATCTCACACAATATTTACATAAATGGCATATTATCTTTAAATGAAAAATGCATTTCTTTTTTAAAAAATTAAGAGTGAAACTTTCGAAGTGATATTTAAGATGTATAAATATAAATATGAAAAATAAAGTTACAGCATCTGCGACATACAGACGTTATCGTAACTCTCCATTATGGCATACATGGTCCACAACCTACATAGCTCCTAACTCCAGCAACTGCAGCCTAAGAACGTTATCGTAGCTCACCACTATGACCTAGGTGACTAACTACATCTTACTCGGCTCACTGCTCCTGCAGCTTTGTATCACGGCCTCTGTGGCCAGCCGACAACCGGAATGAACCATATAAGACCTACATAGCCAACCACTATCATGGCTTTCAACTACAATTTCTAAGACAGATTAGAGCTAAAACCACGGTCTGCAATATTCAATGTAGACTACCGCATTCATAGGAATCGACTATAGCCATCATGTCTCGTTACGACTATTTTTAGTGAAATACAATCGTACATCAACTTTATAATTCCATCATTCTTAACCCAGGAGAAGAGTACATAATGGATTATTTCAATTGGGCTAGGTCCTGTAGTTTTTTTTCTCCTTTTAAGGGTTTTCTACGTAATAAATTAATGTGTCTCCTCATATTTACTTTTTTATTATATGAGTGTGTACCGAATTTTCGTGCAACGTTAAGATACTAAATACTCACTCTATCTCCATAAATCGTTTTGCATGCATAGAAAATAACTTGAATATGATATAGACTCATAATCAGAATGTTAAAGTTTTATTCTTCTCTTGAAAAAGATATTATTTGTTTTTTTATTAATGAATGAGAATTGGAGGTGATCAATATCCATAGTTTTTACAACGAGGGCCCGATATTCTTTATAAAGAGTTGTTGATTGATTGTTTTTTTAAGACATACTAAATATTCATCTTGATGTTTATATAGAATAGTTATATTAGCGATGCCAAGTATTGGCATTGGCTTTGATGATATTAAAGACAAGCTATAGTGGAGGTGAATGTAATATCCTTGTAAGGTGAATGTAATATTAAAGACAAGCTATAGTGGCTTTGATGAGATTTTTAGTTGCACTTAGACTCTTTTAGACTTATAGCTTACTGAGATTTTTAATGTATATATATCTTCTAAGGCTTTTCTCCTTCTAAAATGTTTGACTGCGGACTTTATTAATTAGTTATCCTTATGAAGTTCTTCTAGGAAGAACATATCGACATCTAATTGCTCATTGAATCTTGCTCATGGGCTTGCCTCCTTAGGATTTAAGTAGAGACATTGTCTACCACTTACCTTTATTGGGTCTTTCTAGTTAGAACCCTATTCACTGCTAGGTTTCCATCAAAGTATTCTCTTGGGCATGCCTTCCAGAGGTTTTGCTAGCAATATTAAAAAAGAACATTTTTTGACATTAAAAATTTACTAAAAAGATAGATTTTTTTGTCCACAAAATGAGGTCTAGTTAGGTCCATCAATACGAACAAATATTATGTCAGGACTGCGGACACAATTTTGCCCAATGGTGGGGCGCCACTTGTCAGGTGGGCCCCACCGATTGAGCACACTGAACACATTACCCCTCACCATTGGACTCCGGACGGGCGGAGGGTTGCAAGTAGTATCAAGCTCTATATTTGGGTAGATTGTATTTGGAACTTTTGATGTTTGGAAATTAGATGTCAAATATAAAATCTTATATTAAACTATCCCCCAATTGATGAGCTGATCCTACCAAACGAAGTCAAATAAATTTTCGATTAATAAAATTATTAAAAAATATATATATTACATGTGATGGTTGTGATAGCCGTCCAATGGATGGGAGGTCTTCCTCTCCATCACGGTAGCTCGAGACATTTAATCCCTAATTTCTTAAAATTACTGTTATCTTATTCAAAATGATTTTTAAAAGAAAAGAAAATAATAATAATAATACTATAAGAAATAATGCGCCCATTAACTATCTCTTAAAATATAAAAATTGGATTTTGAAAGCCTATTTGTTATTTACACCATTTTTAAGTATAGATTGTTTGTACTTAATTTTAGGGATGTTAAATCAACTTAATTAATATTTCTTATTTTAAACTAGTTGAAGGAGAAATTCAAAAATATTTGTAAGATTTAGATGAAAATCTTGAATTTAATTAAATCTTTAATTTTTCTTAATGTTGTTTTACTTAAGCTAGCATTTATCATAAGTTCTTCTCAAACATTATCATTGTGGTCAACCAAATGTTATATCTTCTTTAAGTTTAATTGAATCTAAATCTCAAACAACAAAAATCATCTAAGATCTTGAAGCATTATATATCATTCAAAATCATATTTGATCAATATATTGACATAAATATTTGGATTACATGAATACTCTTGCGTTATTAAGATACTTGAATGATTAAAAAATATTATAACTTGATAAACAGCACATTATAGGTATAACACGGATCTCGAGATGACTTTTTGAGGAAGAAATATTCAAACTCCAATAAAAAGTCATCCAAAACTCCGATTTCAGCGAACTTATAGTCAAACTGACATACTCGACAAGAAGAACCCAACGTTACCAATTTTGATTCAATCCGAACCAAATCAAGCTTAGATCAAACCATTAAACTACTTTTGAAAGTTTTTTGGACATATTTGGAAGGTCAAACGAATGTCAAATCAGATGAGTCTATAGTCAAATCGAGTGTCTTGACAAGACAAATCCAACGAGCCCATGGTCACTCGATTCCAACATCATTAAGGTACTCAAATGTTCAACAGATGTCGTTCGATCAACGGAAGCCCATTGAGTTGTTCAATCAAATTGATTCATATTTCAGCTTTAATTATACCCAGAACTCTATAAATAAAACTTCACCCCACTCATGAGAGAGGAGGAGAGCTTGAGGCTTAAGAAAAAAGTTAAAGTTTTGAGAAGAAATTGAAGTCCAGCACCACTTCAACAGCCGTCGACCATTGCCAACAACACTGTTGACCGCCGTCGATCACCTCCAATCACCACCAACCGGACTCCGCCAATCGCTATCAGTCACCGCCCGCCGACATTGTAACTTAGGAAACCTAGTAATTCTTTCCCGCATATGGGACAAATGATTGCAACTGTAATCATCTTTTTATAGTAGAACTCTTCAGCTGGGTCAAGTCCCAAAATTTTTCAATTTCCAGGTTTTCCACGTAAAAAATTTTTGGCGTCATTATTAGCTGTTTTCTCTTTTCTGAGTATGTGTTGAATTGCGTACCACTCTAAGAGGATAAACTGCTACAAAATTTCTAGCAAGCATCAATACTCGACGGAGCTTAACACGAAGTACTTGAGAGAGCTGTCATAAGTTAAAATGATGGGAATGTCCATCTCTAGAAATTATAAAAATATGTCTTACTTACATACGTTTTGGATGCAGAGATGAGGCCATAAGAAGCACTCAACACATGCATTCAACACATTTTGCCCATCGTTGCCACCAAAAAAATCAAATACAAACTGTCAACATCAATGCATTTTGGTTAACCACTGACATTTACACAAACACTGATGCTCAGATCCCTATAAAGTTGATGTCTCCCTGCTCAACAGCCTTTCGTTCTATCAAGATCCTCTTCTTACTTCACTCGCGACAGACATTTTTCATTGTTCACATTTATTGCCTATATATTGTTGAGAATTAAGGGTAAAGAAAAGTACGAATCGACGCAAATTCAGAAAAAAAAAATAGGGAGATTTAATGAGGTTCGGTAAAGATGTATACGCCCTTGGGAGCAAAGCGATGTTTTTTCCTCAATTTAGAAAAAAGAGTATAGAATCACTAGGGTTATAAACAAGACATATATATAACCCTGACGTACAATATGTAATTATAAAATTACTCCTATACTGTACAGCGGGGGCGTTGCCCCAACACCCCAACCCACATAATGTAACTCCCCCCGATTGAACTGTTTACTTCCGCTTGCGAGCTCCGCTTCGTTGGCTCTCTCCGCTTCGCTCCATCATGTATCCACTTATCTGGTATATGAGTCATACCTAACATATAGCAATGTGTTCTAGAACTGTAATAGTTATTGAAGTAAAATCATTTCCAATTGGTAAAACTTTAACTTTTCCCATTCTCAGGTTTTCCATAGAAAATATCTCATATCTTATGTGAGTTGCTTTCAACTTAGTTGTGTATTTGTAAGGTATTTTCATACATCTTATCATGCGCATTATTCCTTCGTTACTATAAATCTTCAAATTATATGTAATAAAATTGAACTTTACTTGGACTAAATTTTTAAACTTTAGTTTACACTCTGTCACCCAAACTTCAAGTTACATATATCGATAAGATTACACACATTGGATATCTGTTAAAACTAAGTAAATTTTTTATTATTTCGTGAAAAGTATATTAGTTTAAAATTTTCTAATTAAAGACAATAAGTGATTCTACTTTTAAAAAATAAGAACAATTATAGCATTGTGATTGGATTTCTTTTGTATATCTAATAAGAATAACAAAATTCTCTTTATATGCCAACAACATTAGTATGTTTATCATAGCACATGATAGAATGTTCAGTTGAAGTTCTCTTTTATAAGCCAATCAAACTATAATACATAAATATAATCAAATGAAGTGTCTCTATAAATAAGTTCATGTGAATGTGACTTTCTTTCATCTTCTAAACATCTAACAAAGCCAAAAGCATGACTTCACTAGTCACCAACTCTCTAGCCACCAATTCTTCTATTTTGACTATCTATACAAAGGCACCACTGTGTGTGTTAGTTTATAAAGGAAAAGAAAAGAAAACTATATTGACCACCATAAATGATAAAATTAAAATTCATTTCTTGAAATTTTAGGAGGGTAAAAGAATAATGAGTCCAAACTTAATTAAAATGGTTGATTAAGTAAATAGAGATTATAAAGATATGCTCTTGTTCTCTAGAGATGATAGGATCACAAAATTTCAAATAATAACTTGATGTATAGTAGGTGTGTTGGAGAATGTTAAAGAAACACTGAGACGAAGAAAGTCGAGAAATAATGTTCAGACTATGGTATTCAAAGTGGAACAAGTAGAAAAATGATAATAGGGAACTGATGGTTGGAGAATGATGATTGGTCAATAGTGATTAGACGATGTTAGTCAAACAATGGCTTTGAGCAATGAGAGCCGAATGATCGAGTTGGGATCATGATGGTCTAGTTAGGGGTGTAAATAAATCGAACACGAATGAATAGAGCTTGTGTTCGTGTTCGGTTTGTTTGAAATTAAGTGTGTTGAAATAGGGTCGTGTTTGAAATTGTTTGTGAAGTTATTGTTCGTGTTATATTGGATTTATTGAAAATTAATTCGAAATGCTTGGAATGCTTGAAATGTTCGAATTGTTCGAATTATTTGAAATCTTTCAAATTTGTTTGTGTTGTTTGAATTGTTTGATTTTTTAAGATGATAATAAACTTAATTACTAATTCTCAAATTACAAAAAAAAAATCCCTCTATTAAAAAAATATTATTTTTTCAACTATATCATTACAAATTATTAAAAATAAGTGACAGATAAAATATACATTTAAAGTTTCAAACTCAAATTCGTAAAAAAACTATAAATCATTATTATAAAACAACCCAAATTTAAATGAATGAAGATATATACATTTAAATGTTTCAGTAGAGATGTCTTTCAAAGAAATTGCAAATTTATGTCAGAATAGTTCAAATTGAGCTTGAGCCGAGCTTTAACCTGCTTTTGGTCAATGAGCTCAAGCTCCAATTGCCTCCGGCTCAACACTACTAATTCGTTTGCAAGTCTAATTGAATTGAATAAAGCTCATTAGAAGCATTCATGCATCATAAGACTAAAAGGGCATATCCATGTTTATTAAGATAAATGGATTAAATAAAGATCATAATGCACAAAAATGGATGTGCAATGATAAGAATATATATATATATATATATATATATATATATATATATATATATATATATATATATATATATATATATATATATAAATAAGATAATCACAATTGCAAAGATGATAAATATATAGTTTTTGAAATGCATGTCATTAAAATAATTTTATCTCAATCATATGTGGGACTCATATTTTATTTCAAATCAAAACATAAATAAAACAAAATGAAAAACAAAAAATAGAAATTAAAAAATAAAGGTGATTCAGGGAGTGCACATTTTGGATGATATATGGGAAATTACGTATGTAAAACTCTGCAATCAACACCACAATGAGATTTTTAATGGTAGCAACATGACATAAACTATAATGTTTAAATGTTAGATCTGTCATATGTAAATAAGAATTATGTGGTATGTATGTAAATGTCTCTTAGAAGTTTCTAAAAGAAATATTTTTTTTTTCTAGTTTGCACATAATGTTATAGATTTCAGCAATGTTGATGTTGCTATTGATCTATATCACAGATATAAGATCAAGCTTAATATCAGATTGCTCTATTAAAGAGAAAAGCAAAGTAAATATTGTTTCAACAGTGTAGAATATTTAATGTAGAAAGATGTGCAGCTCATGGCTGATATTTGAGCAAATGCTTACAATTTTCAATTGCTTGGTCCCTTATTTTTCTGAGTAATTTTAAGCAATAGTCGAATCACAACACAAAAGCTTAAACCTTTATGAATCACAACACAAATGCACAAATAGCCAAAGCACAGCTCAGAACAAAAACATGATATCAGATCTCATCCATAAAAAATTCAGATATAGAGGCAATATGCGAGATTTCACCCTCAAAAACTTCGAAAATTAGGTTTTACTTAAAAAAAAACTAAATAAATCTAAAACAAATATAAGAAAAATTAAGATAAGATGAGAACCCCTGAAGATAAATATGAAATATAAAGAAAAGATACTTAAAGATGACACATCGGTGGCCTTACAAGCAACCAAGCAAGAATATTGAGCAAACAAACAAGAATACCGAGCAGTCGATCCAATGCTTTGCGCCGACTCGCTAAGGACAAAAAAACTTTATCAAAGACAAACAGAAGTAGGGATTAGAGAACAAACACAAATGGCAAACCCTAAGCTCTCGTGGCTGAAAGCTTTTCACGATTTTGAGAGAAGTAGGAGAAGAATCGGAAGAAGGGGAAGCGGCCGAAACCTAAAACTTTCGAAAAGGGAAGGATAGGCCAGTTAGGGTTTATATATATATATATATATATATATATATATATATATATATATATATATATATATATATATATATATATATATATATAGTATAATAATATATTATATTAATTATATAACTTTTATAATTTATACAACTAATATTAATATATTATTATTATTATTAATTTATTATATATTATAATTAATTGAATTTAATTTTTTAAAATATGATAAATTGTTGAAGTATATAATTATTTTTAATGTTTTGGTATACCATCAACAATTTTTCATTATCTAGCACGAATCTCGAGACATGACACGTATATCGAGAAAATATTTTCAAGAAAAGATGTTCAAATCTTGATAAAAACTCATCAAGAACTCCGATTTCAACAAACATATACTCAAACTAATCGGTTTGATGAGACGGACCTAATGATATTAAAGTTAGTCTAATCCGAGTAAAATCAAGCCCAAATCAAGTCATTAAACCATTTTGGAAGATTTTCAGACGCTTTGGAATGTCAAACAGATGCCGAATCTGGCAAGTTCATATTCGAATCGAGTGTCTCGACAAGACGAATCCAACAGACCCAAGATCACTTAATTTTGACTTCATTAAAACATTCAAATGCCCCTTAAACACCACTTAATCGAAGGAATCTCTCTGGACCATTCGATCAGAATGATTCATATTCCTGAATTAATTACACGTAGAACACTATAAGTAATCTCTTACTCCTCTCATGAGAGGAGAGCTCAAGCCTTGAAAGAGAACTTGAGACTTTGAGAAGGAGCTGAAGCCTATAGTAAGAGAACTTGAGGCTTTTAGGAGAAGTTGCAGCTCAGCATCACTGCTGATCACCGTCGACCACCACCGACCGTCGTCAACCATCGCCAACCTTCATCGAGCACCGACAATAGTCAACCCCTGTCGATCGCCGTCAACTGCCGTCAACCGCTGTCGATCACCGCCAACTCACGTCGACCACCACTGACCGTCGTTGACCACCATCAACTAGACGCCTTCGATCGATGCAGTAACCTGAAAATCTAGTAACTATTTCCCGTATGTGGGACAATTAATTTTTGTAATCATCAATCAATAGCGAATTTTCGCAACTGGGCCAGGCCCCGTAATTTTTCTTTTTCTGGGTTTTCCACGTAAAAATTTATGGAGTCATCACTGCTTGTTTCTCGTTCATTTGTATGTGTGCTGAATTCTCGTGCAATGCTAAGACAATAAACTTTTACTCTACTGCCGTGAATTTTCTAGCATATATGAAGTATGATAAATGATATCTTAAAATATTTTATATTTCGAACACAATCAAACACATTACTATTCGAGTTTAGTACTTTCATAAACTGAAAAAAAAATTATTTGTGTTCATCTCATTTGTTCATCGAACGAATCAAATACTGACTCCCTCGTGAGTCAAACACAAACTTTTCACAAACAACGAGTTTTTTTGACAGCCTTAGGTCTAGTGACAATGATCGAGCAAAGGCGAATGGGCAATGAGAGTCGGTCGACAATTGTTGCTAAAAAGTAATTGTCGGCGTCATCATTGGACAAATCTCTAGATTTTTTTAGATCTTTTAAGTTCTCTCTAAATTTTACTTTATTTACAAAAAAAATGAAAGTCTATTTATAATCAATTGAGTGATATTTTGTTAATTAGGGTCAAATCTAAGCATCATATCGAATGACCAATGATGGTCCCTTGATCATGAACCGATCATTATGTATTTATCAAGTTTAGTGATTTCAGAGTTTAATAATCTTAGAATCATTAAGTTTTCTTTTATAATTGTGCTCATTTTGGCTGTTAGCTGGTTGAAATTAAGGGTCAGAAGACTCTAAAGTTAATTATAGATGCTTCTATGATTAAATGAATTTTACGATGAATATACGTCAAATATTTGAAAAATACATTTGTTGATTTATCTATTTTCCATTGAAAAAGTCAAGAGCGAAAATTCTCGTTTCTCAAGTTATTAAGTACTCACGTTGTTAAAACAAAAAAAATAAATAAAAATTTTTAGTATAATTTATGTTTTAATTTTGATATATTTATAAACGTATAAAAGCTTTTGAACGATTTAAACAGATACGACACATTCTTTAAATTATCCAGAGTTTTGATTTCAGCAAGTTTATAATCAAACTGACCATCTCGAGAAGAAAACCCAATGATACCAAAATTGGTCTAATCTAAGTCCAATCAAGTTTGGATCAAGCTATTGAACCACATTTGAAGGCTTTGGATATTCAAAGGAGAGTCAAATTAACTCGAAATTTAACTTATCTTTGGTCAAAATGAGTGCCTAAGCAAGAGGAATCCAACGAGCCCAATATGACTTGATTCTATGGTTTTTAGGGCCCTCAGAACATCAAAAAAATCCATATAATCAAGCAGAATCAATGTGGATCGGCCGATCAAGTGTTTATTGGAGTTATTCGCCAAACGACAAAAATGCCTCTCCCTTTGAGCCTATAAATATACTGCCCGAGTCAAAATCCAGTGTTCTTCTAGACTAAAGACAAAACGATAACTTCGGACCTCCATAGTCCCAGGTCACCTTCAAGCACCACCCACCGGTCATTCTAGACCACCGTCGGCCGCCCCTGTTTTTCTCCATTGGAGAACTCTCTTTCATAACAAAGTATCCTGAGTACAACGTAACAAATTGTCCTGAATACGGTGTTACGAAGGATGTAGTATTGCTAAGTATCTCGAATACTATGTAACATATAACGATTCATTACAAATTTGATGATAACTACTGGTGAAAGCACTTACAACCACCATATTCAAAATATAATTACTTTCTCTAGACTCCTGAAATTTTATAGATTTCATGTACTTGTAATTGTTTTCTTTGGCATTAAATAACAAGACTTCAGAGAAGGGTTGTAGCTACCACTAGTGTAGCTCCAACTATCGTCCATGGGACCAACTGATGCTCTTAAAATGACCCACTACATCCTATGTGTTGATTGTTGTCATTATAACCTTCCACTTTAGCCTCTATGGCCAACTGAAGTTTTTGCAGCGACCCACTCAGCTTATGTGGCCCGTTACTACTGTAGTTTCCCAGTACGTTCAGCGTAACTAATTTATTATTACAGTTTTCTACAACAATCTATGTGGCTAACTAACACTTGTAGCAACCCACTATAACCTATGTGACTAATTACTAATGGAGCTTCCCTCTCTAGTCATGTGGTTAAGTGTTGTCATTACAACATTCCATTCTAGCCTATGTGGCCAATTGACGGTCTTGCGACGACCTACTATGATCTATGCTGACAGTTAGTATTGGAGCTTCCACTATGATCGTTATCAACTACTATTTCTGCAACCTTCCACTATAGCTTTTATGGCCACCATTGCTCTTACAACTACCAACTGTAGCGGCCTATCAAGCCAACTAATAATATTGCAGCTGCCAAGCATTATCGATGTGAACAATTACAACATATCTAGCTAACTGCTACTGTAGCCTTTAGATATGACCTATTTGACTAATTCTGACTTATATGACCAACTAAAACTTATGTGGTCATTTCCTACTGCAGCTTCCCATTATGGCCTTTATGGCCAACTGACGCTCTTATAGCTACCAACCACAACCAATATGACTAATTTCTTCGGCAACTTCCCGCTATGACTTTTGTGGCCAATTGATGCTCTTGCACTTATCAACTACAACCTATGCGAACAATGTTATGAAAATAATTCGGAACGAAAATAAGAATCGACACAAATCAGAAGAACACAAGAGATTTAACGAGGTTCGACAAAGAATTGCCTACATCCTCGGGAGCGAGCCGGCGAATTTCAATATTTCAGAGGAGTTACATATCCAGAGGATTACACTTCTATTTATAGAAAAAACCCATGGATAAATTACAAACACGCCCTCGCTCCCCCCAACCCACTAACTTCCAAGAGACACTCCTTTTCACCAGGAGTCACGCCTCTTCACCAAGAAACTCCCTCCGTAGATATGAGCCATACCTAACAATTCTCCACCTTGGCGAATATCAAGCACCTTAGGAGAAATGCTTCACCCGGTATATGTGCCTACCAAACAAATCTCCACCTTAGCAAATATTCAACCCCTTAGGAGAAAAACATCTAACCATCTCCACCTTTGTGAATATCCAATCCCTTAGGAGAAAATCCCCACCTTGCGAATATCCATCCCTTTAGGAGAAATAGATCATGGAGTTTCTTACACCAGTGGGTTGGGCAACCAAACCATCTAACCTGGCTTGATCAAAGTTCCTGCTGCATTTCCATCATATGTTCCAACAGAGCGATCTTCACCTCGCAATCGTACTCCCCAACGAGTTTATAGATGTTACCTGCAAGTGATCTTCCCTTTCATCACAGTCAGTGCACCCTTAACAATTCTGATGGTTTCCCTATCCTCATCTGCCTTAGGAATGAAACCAATTATGTGTAGAGTGCCTAAGGAAATCAAATTCTTTTTCAACTCTGGAACATGTCTGAAATCACATAATGTTCTGACAGTGCCATCATACATCTGAATTCTGACTTTACCAGTACCAGCAATATTATAATGTCTATTATCACCCAAATAGACTGAACCAGAATCAGATAACTTTTATGAAGAAAACCACTCCCTGTTCGGTGTTATGTGATGAGAACATCCTGAATCAAGAATCCATCCATCCTTTAACCGAGTTGTCGTAATCGAAAGCGCATCACTATCACTCGTAATCCGTATCACTCTGCACCATATTTGCAGCCCTGGAAGATACATTACGAGTCTCTTTCTTGAGCATTGGACAATCTCTCCTCATATGTCCCAGTTCCTTGCACTTAAAGCAATGAATCTTCTTGCCTTTAGGCTTTGACCTTCCAGAATTCTCCTTCTCCTCCTTACTTTCACGATCTTGATTACCATTAGCATATAAACAATTACCATTAGAGTTTTCATCTACATTATACTTCCGCTGGTTGTGAGCCAACAATGTTGCAGTAATCTCATCAATTTTAATTGTTTCTTTCCCATATGTAAGAGTAGTCACCAGATGTTCATAAGAAGTAGGCAACGAACACAAAAAAATCATTGCTCGGTCTTCATCCTCAATATTCACATCAAGTCGTGCCAGATCCGTGATTATTTGATTGAAGACATTCAAGTGCTGTGACAAATCAGTACTCGCTCGCATCTTCAGCCCATACGACCTTTGCTTCGGATACAATTTATTCGTCGGAGATTTGGACATAAACCGAGATTCCAATTTCTTCCATACTTCTCCCGGAGATTTCGGATTCATAACATGATACATAATCTCATCAGCAGTACATAAACGTATGGTACCTGTCGCTCGAAGTTGTAACTCTTCCCAATCTTCATCTTCCATATTATCAGGTTTCGTAGCCCGCAAAGCCTTCAAAATTCCCTGTTGTGCCAACAAATCTTTTACCCTTGTTTGCCACAATTCGAAGTTTCCGGTTCCATCGAACTTCACTATCTCGAATTTTGCTCCAGACATTGCCATCTGAATTTAATCCTGCACCGTATTTTCCTGTCTTGCTTGAAAAACAAAAGGAAATACTTCGCAAATAAATTCAAAGAAACCTGAAAATTTTCCCTGCCAATGCAGCAACTTTCCCGCGATTCTCCTGTGATTCGTGAATTAAATTTTTCACACGAAGCACAATTCTTGTTCGTACCAGTAACCTCGGCGCCAATTGCAATTTCTGCGAGCCACGAATCCCTTCGCACCTGTTCGAGGAAAACCTCCACGAAACTCCTGTTCACGAAATAATCGTGCTTGCTCGCCACCTGCAGCAAAATCTCCTGCGATGAACCGGTGAATTTAACTGGTTGAACACCTCAATTTTCCACAAAACGAGGCTCCTTTTCGCGGTGGACAACCTCTGTTTCCCGCGGAATTTTGAACCGACCGAACTCCTCTTCAGGAATTAAAAAAAAGAAAATTCCCTCCACACGGCAACTAAAATTTCTCCGGCAGCACCTCCTCCAGGAATTAAAAAGAAAGAAAAATAAATTTATTCTCAATACTTTAATTCTTCCCACCCTTAAGGCAATTGATCCTCCTTCCCAGCAGTTAACCGCAGGGAATATTCTTCCAATTGAAATGAAAGATTCAGTTCCTATTCAACCGAACCTGCCTGGGATCAAAAGTGGGAGGGAATATTCTCACTAGTGCAAATGAAAGATTCTTTGATTCCTCCACTCCCTGCGGTTTGCCTCCGTGCCGTTTCAGCGAGCCGTTCGCGAACTGCCGACAACTCCCCGGCCTTGCGCCACCGCCGCCTACCTTGCCGCGAACTGCTCCGACCTACTCCTGCTCCGCCGACTTCCTGCCTTGCCGCGAACTGCTCCAACCTACTTCTGCTCCGCCGACTTCCTGCCTTGCCGCAGACTATCCAGAAGCCGCACTCCGCCGCTTGCCTCACTTTCGAACTACAGGGCTTCCACTGTTCCTGTTCACGCGAAATTGCTCCATGCGCTCCACGTGAACCGCACAGATCTTGCTTCGCCTTTCGCTCGCGAGACTCGCCGAACTCCCGCCTGTCTCGCGATTCCTTTGCGCGGGTCGAACAACGACGAAAGCCCTTCGCAGAAATCACCTCCGCTGCAAACCGTCGAAGGCCTCCCGCTCCGACTGAAACTTCCTCCTGGATCCCGCAAACCGCCTAGAACACCGCAATTATTCCAACCTCGAAGCCAAATCTTCTTTTCTTCTCCGATCTCCAGCGTCGATCTCCTCCTGTTTCCTCGAACGAGGCTCTGATACCAGTTGTTATGAAAATAATTTGGAACGAAAATAAGAATCGACACAAATCAGAAGAACACAAGAGATTTAATGAGGTTCGGCAAAGAATTGCCTACGTCCTCGGGAGCGAGCCGGCGAATTTCACTATTTCAGAGGAGTTACATATCCAGAGGATTACACATCTATTTATAGAAAAAACCCATGGATAAATTACAAACACGCCCTCGCTCCCCCCAACCCACTAACTTCCAAGAGACACTCCTTTTCACCAGGAGTCACGCCTCTTCACCAAGAAACTCCCTCCGTAGATATGAGTCATACCTAACAAACAATTGCTTCTATGGCTTCCCACAATATTCTTTACAGCCAACTCATGCTACTAAAGCTATCAACTATGACTTATGTGATCAACTATGACTATTTAGCCAACTACTATTATAGTTTTCACATATGACTGATGTGACCAACTGATATTATCGTGGTCCCCAACTACGCCCTCTATGGCCAACTGACCCTATTACAGCGATTGGCAGCTAACTACTACCTTCGTGGCAACCAAGTATGACACTTGCAACCCACTATCATATTATTACAAAGAACTACATCTGTTATAGTCATATTATGACTATTAAAGTTGGATGGCTATTATACACCTATAATTGTCAACATTTTAATTTCATTTTGTTTAATTCAAGAGAAGTGTCGATCATTGTAGTTCATATGATGGATTACTTTAGCTGGGCAGAGCCCTATAGATTATTCCCTTTCTATAGTTTTTTACGTAAAAATTTTTAGTGAATCATCCTATTGCTTTTCTATTATCTATGTGTGTTAGATTGATGTGACTTTTCAAGTATCCTGAATACGAATTTATGAAGGATCATGAATGTGATGTTGTTAAGTATCCTAAATTTAATATAGCATATAACACTGGATTACATATCTGAAAATAACTATTCAGCACGACCACTTATAACAATCATATTAAAAATATAACAACTTTCTATACGTCTGTACCGATAAGTTTTGTATGTGGCAGAAAAATATTAAGACCTAATTAAAGGGTAGGTTGCAACCACTATTGGTGTAGCATCAACTACGGCTTATGTGGCTAACTGACATCATTGCAACTTCCAATTAAGACCTTTGTGATTAACTGACACTATTACAGTGCCCTACTAAGGCCTATGTGGTTATTTAATATTGTAGCTTCCAACTACACCCTACAGGGCTGACTATTTTTGTTACAACTTTCCACTACAACATTTATGGCCCACTGACACTCTTGTAGAGACCCTCTACGACCTATGAGACCAGTTGATAATGTAGCTTCCCAGTACAGCCTACGTGACTAATTATTATCATTACAATTTTCTACTGCAACCTATGTGGTCGACTGACACCCTTACAGTGACCCACTACGACCTATGTGATCAGTTACCATTGCAACTTTCCACTATAGATCACTTGGCTAACAATTTTCATAGCTTCCATAAGGATATATGCGATCAACTACCATCTTTACAACCTTTCACTATGACATATGCGACCAAACAATGCTCTTGAAACTACCAACTACAGTGGCACCTCAAGCAATTTAATGTATTTGCTGCTACCAAACATGGCTTACATTACCCACTACAACCTATCTAGCTAACTATTATTCCAGCCTCAAACTGCGACATATGTGACCAACTATGACCTATGTGGCTAGTTTCTACTACAACTTCCCATTACTGCTTCAATGGCCAACTAATACCCTTGTAGTTATAAACTATGACCTAAGTTGTTAATTACTTCTGCAACTTCCCACTATGATATATGTGGCCAATTGACGCTCTTTCAGCTACTAACTTTGACCCCTTACGAAATTTATGGTCAACTGATGCTACTACAATTACCAATCACGAGCTATATTACTAACTGCGATTATGTTGCCAATTGCTAGTACAGTTTCTAACTATGTCTTCGTGACCAACTAATGTTATTTTACTATTTAACTAAGGTCTTTGTGCCCAATTGACAATATTGCAACCACCAGCTACATCATATATGACTAATTATTGCATTTGTAGCAACCAACTACGGCTTTTGCGGCCTACTATCATTATTATCTCTAAGAACTATATTTATTATAGCCCAGTTACCACTATTAAAGCTGGATGACTATTGTACATTTGTAATTATCAGCATTTTAATTCTATCTTTTATAATTCAGGAAAGTGTGAACCCATGTACTTATATTCATATAATGGATTACTTTGAATGGGTCAGACCCAATGATTTTTTTTCCCTTTTTAGGGTTTATCCACATAAAAAATTTTAAAGGCTTCTCCTTCTACTTTTATATTATATGTGTGTTAGATTTTCATACAACACCGAGACGTTAAATTATCACTCTGTCACCACAAATCTTCTGGCACACAACAAAAATAAACTTTGATATTTATATAACAGTCAAACCCTTAATATCAAATAAAAAATAAATTTAATATTAAATATGTTACAATTAAATATATTTCTTCATATATTTCTTCCATGTATAAATTTTGATGATATTATAAGTAAATATCTTAGTTTAAGTATTATATATATAAATATATGAGACCTATATGGTATGCATTTAAATCTGCCAAATTATTCATGTAAACTTACCACTTTTAAAAAGTTTAATATTTTAAATAATGCAAACTAAAATTAAAATGAAATTTACTAATTTTATTAAATTTCATTAATTTTATTTAAAGTTGCAATGTATATAAAATTAACTATAAAGTCAATTAATTAATCTTGAAAAGTTAACTCAATAAACTCAATCATTGTGACTTTTGGTATTAATGCTATAGTTACTTTATATTAGCAAAATTCCTTAATTTGATCTAATTTTAAAATATATTATTATATTGCTATTATTGTTATATATATATATATATATATATATATATATATATATATATATATATATATATATATATATATATATATGTGTGTGTGTGTGTGTGCGCGCGCGCGCGCGCGTAGCGTACGCGCGCGGGCGCGCATGCCAGCTTAGGCTCATTGGTGGAGGCATTTGGTGCAAGTCCCTCGGGTCAAGGGTTTGATTCCCACCCACTACGGTAGATTTGAATAGCACATCAGACTGGAACGGGGCCCCGCTCCTCAGTCAGTTCCACCTATGGGGTTGATCGGCGGTCTCCGACTGTCTATCAATCTTATTTAAATATATATATATATAAGATTAATATAGAAACACGAGTGCTATTTACATAAATATTAAAAATTAGAGGTTTGATATGTAAATATGTAAGGAACAGGTGCTATTTATGTAAGTGCTGCCTTTTTTTTTTAATTAGAAAAATTAATTTGCCATGATATTTTGAAAAAAATTGTCCTCCAAAAGTCTGGTGACAAGCGCCCGTCAAGTTCCTTAAGGTTTCGGATCAGCCAACGATCATTTAGATCTGACGGCAGGAATTAAATCAATCACTACGTTGTATCAAGAAAGTTTTATGAGTCTCTGCGCATAATATTTCTATGCGTAACTCAGATCTCCGTCCATTTCACTCATCTTAACGAAACTTCCGCTCTGGTTTATGATAAGCTTTATTACTTAAGCCCTTCTGGAGCGAACTAAACACAAAATCTCCCTCTTCTTCTCCGACACCGCACCCTCTCTCTCCACTTCTTCCGGCATAGAGGAAGAGAAATTGGTTGCCGGAGATGGTGATCGCGGCCGAAGCTGAACCGACGATTCGGAGGGAACCATCGGCGATGGCGGAGAAGCGTACTTCGCCGTCGACTTTGAAGAGTGGGGGCTCGCACTCCCGCCTTCATAACTTCTCCTTACCGAGCCTCGGCTGGGGGAACCAGAGGCATTTACGCTGCGTCAATTTATCCAGCGGATCGACAGCTGATGTGATCGAGCCAGCGATGCGGCGCTCCTCATCGCCTTCACTTGACGAAACTCGACAGTCGGCGCCATCGCCGTTGAGGAAGCCTTTACGGATTCGTGGACAGAAGCGAAGGATTCATGGTGAGGAGGATGAGGAATCTACGCCGGCTGTCGCTGCTTCGTTGAGACCGTGGAATTTGAGAACCAGGAGACCCAACAGCAATGCTCCGGTGGAGATCGGACTGAACTCGAATCCTTCATCTCCTAGATCGCCATCTCCCTCCTTTATTTCTTCTCCTCTCAATCAAGAAAAGATTATTAATCAGGTAAGGATGCTTCGATCGAGATCGAAGGGGTTTGAGAAGGCGGAAAGGCGTAAATTCTCGATTCCCCTTTCGAAAGCGGAGATCGCGGAGGATTTTGTTGCGATGAAGGGTACGAAGCCCCTGCGGAGGCCGAAGAAAAGGGCTAGGTACCTGCAGAGGCAGCTCGATGTAAGTAAATCGGTGCAGATGATTATTTGTTCTGTATTTTGAATCCATCTATATTTCTATTCTATGAACTCTGTGCGCCTCATCGGAGTTTATCGGAACTAATTTTTCTTTTTCTTCTGTAATTGTTTCCAGGCTCTTTTCCCTGGATCATTGTTAACTGAAGTAACTCCAGATTTATACAAAATTGGTGAGTGAGATGATAATTTCTGCCGCCGTTTCTTCATTCAACTTCTTGTTCTACTTTCGTAACTCTTTAAGTTATGGAGAGAGATCTGACGGGTTTTCTCTTTGTTTGCAGAGGTGAAAAAGAGTTGATTGCTGAAACTTGATCTTATTAGGAGACGACTAGGAGATTTCAGATGTCCTGATGTTCAATTGATTTCGTTGGGCGAGTTGGCTTTTTCACTGTAATAAACCCATTAAAGTGAGTTCGTCCCTGATTTAACGAAGATACTTCAGCAGTTACGCTTAAGAAAATCGCGTTTTTTAAGATGCAGAATGATTCCCTCTTCTTCGTTTGATTTGTTTCTTCTACGGTTTGATCCTTGAAAAGAAGCGAGGCTTTCTGTGATTTTTTTTTTACTACTGTAAATTATGGATTTGTGGAACCGGAAAGTTACCATTTTTATAATTTATTTTTTCCCCTACTCTTCCTTCAGTTTGGGAGAGATTTTGTATTTCAATTTATGAGAATTTTTGTTCTTGTTTGGATCTCTGCTATTTCATATGAATCCTAAATATCACTAAGGATCTATTTCTTTCATTATCGATTATTTCTCTTCCTTCTTTCACAAGTGTTAATTAATTTTGATCTTCATCCATGACTGATTACAGTGTGATTTCTGGTGAAATTTAATCAACACTGTTTCTTCCGAAGAGAATCTTGATTACATAAAGGCGGTGAAGAAATCAGGTTTAATTTGGTTTTTAGTTTGTATAAAACTCATCTCCCGTTCTCCCTGTTGCGTTGGGAGAAGACCTTCGTGTTTTGAAGTCATTTATAGCCGTTTCAGCATTCGTAGTCGTTTATGTATTCAGCTTTGACCTTTTCTTCTTGTTATTGAATCCTTGTTGAGCAACTTTCTCCATCTTTTCTATTTATCCGATCTGCCCTTCTCTTTCGGTTTATTTTTCACTCCATGGCCGTGGAAATCGAGAAACTATTTCACCGACGATGATGCCGCGGTCCGGTTCAGTCGGACCGTTGTTCGAACCTGTGATTGCCTGCATATGAAATATTTACTTGTGGAATTGATACCTTATGATGTACGTCAGAAGGTTACAGAGAGTTTAATCAGATGGTATTGGGGGTATTTTCATGTTATACCTACTTTAACATTCCTGTAACTTACCTGTAACATTCTTGTAATCTACAAATAAATTCTGCGTTTTTCATATATTTGTAGGTTACAAGTAAGTTACAGGGAGGTTATAGGGGGTATAACACGAAAATTCCCCCTCAATACCCTCTGAATAACCTCCCTATAACCTTCCTATATAAGCAGCGCTACGTACGATTTATCCCTATTTAAGGCTATCAATAAATTTAACTCATTTAAGTGTTTTTTGTTCTATTTATTTGAATATAAATAATTCTTTGAGGTGAGTCGATGGGGAAAAACTTTTGATTGGTCGTATCCTATTCATTTTTACTCAAACTAATAAAATATTTAAATAAGTAATACTTTATTAATGTTTTAAAAATATTAAACCTTATTAATCATTTAATTTCTTGAGCTAATTTTTAAGTGCAAAAGAGCTGAAACGAATGAACGAATTCAAATCCGGCGGAAGATGTTATTCACGAGTTATTTCAAAGATATTATAGTTTCTAAAATAATCGAATGAGCTGAACACAGACAAATATTGAGCTTATGCAAACTTTTAGGTCCCAACAGTATACATAGTTATAATTAGATGAAACTATGTATACTGTGTATTAGAAATAAAAAAAAAAGAAGTTTAAATAAATTAATTCTTAAATTATATTTAACCATTTAAAACTAAAAATCGCTGCGAATCATTAACTATATCACAATCAGCTCATTAATATCAAGTGAGCACAATTATGATTTTTGAGATATATATGCTATTTATTTTCTTAGTATATTTTCATCAAATACACCGAATTAGATATTTGAGGTAAGTGTTGTCATCTCTTACATATATCAAATAATTTATATATATTTGCATCCCTTTCTGCACTAACAGAAATGGCCTTCTTGGATGTTAGTTAGATGATGACATTTTCAATATTTTTGCATCGAAATTATGTCAGATTAGATTAGCTGGGGCAACAAGCTCACTTAATATCGTCGATCTTTGTTCGACGTAAATCAGACGGAAATCCAACACAAATACTTTAAAATACGAATCTCACTCGACAAAGCCTGATTTCTTTCTCCTTCTTTCGTTTCGTTTGCTCCAGCGCTTCTGTGATGATCTTCCTCCACCGAGCTAGTCTGGCAACCATTCCACCAGTGAAATTGTAGCTCTGGTGACCTCCTCTCCACTCCAAACCTATGTATGGTATTGTTTTTTCTTTCGTGCGTCTCTCCTTCACGAGATATTCAATTTTTTTTCATTATGAAGGGTGTAAAAATTGATATTTCGTTGTTAGGTATGTCTATATGGTATTAGAAGTTGAGGTGTTAGATATGTAATGCATACAAATTATGTTGTTGTTGAGCGAAAAATGATGTTGGGTACGGTAGATATGCACATAGAAGTATTTGAGTTCCTTCTATAGCGGAAAAGAGAATCATAAAATTAAGTTATGTTTTGCTGAGGTGAGATTGCTTAGGTTCTTGAGTGGCTTAACGTTTAGAGACAAACATAAAACAAATATATCCATCAAAAGAGTTGGTGTTGCTTCTGTAGTTGAAAAGATTAAAGAGAGTCGTCCTAGATGGTTTGGTTATATTAAACGTTGATGATCTTGTTAAGATTGAATGTTTTTGGAATTTTGGGTCTGTTATTCAAATTAAAATGTTTTATTTAGGAGAGTATGTTAATAGTGGAATTCAAGTTGGATGGTTTAAGTGGAGGAAAGCAACGGGCCTATTGTGTGATTGAAAATTCTCGTCTCGACTTAAAAAAAAAAATTGGATAAGACAAACGTCTTCCAATCTTTAATGGGATAAAATTTTTGCTTGCAAAAGAGAAGCATAAAATTAAATTAAGTGTTCCTAATGAGTGGCTTTACACTTAGAGACAAAATGGGAAATGAATATATACGTGAAAGGGTTGGTGTTGCTCTCATGGCAGACAATAATAGAGAGAGTCCTCTTATATAGTTTTGTCATCTTAAACGTTGACCATCTAATTGCTCTATCAAGAGTGTTGATGATTTACATTTGACTTAAATTAAGAGAGGCAGAGATAGACCTAAGAAGACTTGGGCTTGCATGTATAAAAATGATCATAATCTATCAGAATACATAAAAATGTGACACTCAATGGAAAAAAATGGAGGAAAAAGATTAATTCTTGTAGTCAACCCCGATAAGTGTGAAAAGGATTTTGCTTTTTGTATTACATAAGAATTTTGTGGTTTGTACGTATGTAATACATAGGAATTGTGTGGTTTGTATGTTTAATTTCAAATTTAGGTCTTAAGTGTGTAATGCATAAGAATTGTTTTGTTTCAATGTTAAATTTGAAGTTTAATTATTACATATGTTGTTCATAGCAATTGTGTGTGGTTTATATATAATGATTGATGTTTTGGGTGTTGGATATCTAATACATACAAAATGTATGTATGACCGATATCTAACTGTACTGAACTATAAAGCTACATCTATGTTGTAGATAGATATTCAAAATTTGAGATCATGAATGCATAACAGATTATATCCAGGAAGAAAAGAACTCACTAATGAGTTATTTGAACAACATTGAGAAATTTGTGCAGGTGGCTTCACAACTGCCCATTTACAGTTCAGAGGGTAACAATGCCCTTGTGCAAAGCATAAAATTCAAGCGTATCTAAAACTTCAAGAAGCTAAATTGAATTGTACATGAGGGGACTTAAACTAAATTATTGGTTCTATACTGCACATTGTGAGTATGACCTAGATGCTCTTTACGATCATTTTCTTATGCTACACAGGCTAAGGAGTCTTGTCATCTACTCTCCACCGCATAGATACATGTCCAGACACATCGACACCCGAGGATATAGTAATGGGTCTCCAACCTCCCTCAACGGGTCAATGTAAGTAAAATAATTGATTTTTCTACATTTATTTTGTCTCTTAATGTTAGAAATGATAATTGATCATTGATTTCAATGATGTAGGAGTACGAGTAGCTTCGGGATAGGCAGAGGAGTTGGCCAGCCGGACCTTGACATCTGTCAACAGCATTGGTAGCTAATCTACCACTAGGCAGCTTGATTTCAAGCTATAGATGCAGGCAGTGGCAAGGAAGAAGGGAAGGGTTTACGGTCTGGGCATGAAGGGTATAACATTCGAGGCCGAGCTCTACCGTGCTTTTGTGGGCAGCTCGAGCTCTTTTCAGACAGAGCATGAGGAGCTTGTCAGGCGGGTTAGTGCTATGAATGAAGAGCTCCTTCTGATGCATGATCAAATGCTCAAATGCTAGCAGAGAATTGAGAATTCCATAACACACCTGACGGAGAGTACTGTAGATTGTCGCGGCAAGCGGCCTATGAGTTATGTGGATGAAGAGGAGGAGGATGATGGAGTGCATGATCATTAGGAGTTTTATGTAATTTTTTCTATTTTTGGCATGTGAACCCATATTATGAGTTTAGATGTGAACTTTTGAGAATTAGATAACCATTTGTGACATTATGTTCTTTTTCATTGTCGTCACTTGTTTGTGTTAAAAATTGTGAGTTGTGATAATGGATAAGTTAATCATTACTCTAATCATTTTTTGTTTTGTCTGGGTTTTGAAAATCGATTCGTGCTTTTATATATATATTTTTTTTTCTGTGCTACAGTTTTGCATCAGCAATTTCGATGCTAACCCTTCAATTATTCCACACACATCACAGACCGATGCTAAAACGACACTGACCCACAATTTTATATTATGATATTTTTAATTTAATTGCAACGACGCCAAAAACTTGACCCCACTATATTATATGTATAGAATTATAATTGTTTATGTTGTGGATGCTACGCAAGTATACGTATCGTATCAAGTAATACGAGGCTCTAGTGGAGTCCCGGTTATCGATCCCACGGGAAATAGAAAATTAAATAACAACTAATTTTAAAATAATAATAATAATAATTTTAAAATAGTATACGAAAATTTGGAATTCTAAATTTAAGCCCAATAAAGTAAACTAAGTATTTTAATTAGGTAACTTAACTAAGTAGAAAATTAATACGTATTGAAAGTGCAGGAAATTAAACTAAGTTTTAACTATTCAGAAAAAGTATCTTTCCCCTTGTTTAAAAATTTAAGTGATTGATGAATTTAAATAGATAATTTTAAGGTATTGTGACAAATAGGAGCATTCCTATTCTTTACCCTTTGGTCGAGTGTAAAGAATATTGACTAATCCTATGTTTGATTGCGAATCTGCAAGTGCAAGTTGGGAGGATACCGATTGCCACTTGCAGGCTCCCACGTTCCCTCGCCTTGAGATTAACATCTACACTTCAGCTCTCGAACAATGGGACCGAATTACTATTTTAGTACATCACACTAAAATGCTCGATTCTACGCCGATGATATTATTTCACTATTTATTTGCACATTCCTTCAAAGCTTTGAATTCCCGAATATCCGATGTAATTTTTACTATAGTTGATATTCAACATATTTTAACAATTCAAATGGCCGGTTTGAAAGTAAATTTAGTTTTAAGTAAAAATTATCACAATTTATTAATATTTAAAAGTACTTCTATTTTTTGTTCATCTAGTCAGCTTAATTTCGTAAACGGGGAGAAAGACTAATAAGCTACTCAGAATGCATAGGAACTAAACTAAGCTTGGATTTCATTTAAAGTTAAAAACAATAAATACAAATACTTATCTTGATTTATCCCGACGGACTCCTCGTAGTTCCTTTGACTCTTCATTCCAAGTACAAGACGACTCACTAATTACTCACTAAACTCACTAAAGACACAAATTGACACACAAAACTGCACTTAAAGACACAAAAACTGCACACTTAGAACACACATAGAGGCTGAATTTCGGCCTCTATATATAGCGGTGAGCAAAGGACCAAGAGGTGTGTAAGCATCCCTTCAAAAAGTGTCCAGGTTCAATGTATCTGCGCCATTTGAATTAGCTCGCCGTCGGCGACGAACTACTCCGCTGTCGGCGAGGCTTCGAAGGTCTTCGAACCGCACTATCTCGTCGTCGGCGGGCTCGGGCTCGTTGTCGGCGAGACCGATCATAAATCCTTCGAATTTCTTCCTCATACCCTCGCCGTCGGCGGGCTCGATCTCGCCGTCGGCGACTCGGCCTAAATTGCATTATTTTCTTCCTTTTTCTCCAAATCTGCTCCTTTTTATGATTTTTGCTTTTATCACCTAAATTCTTCATTCCTACAACAAAATAAAGAAAATACCTTTTTTTAAAGTGCAATTTCATCAAAAATAGGTATGAATTTCTTAATAAAATTTTCAGTGATCAGACACAAATATGCATCTGAAAATTGTCGGCACAAAACTGATGTTAAGTGATGCGTCTGCTCCAAAGACGTCGTAACTGGTTAACATCAAACATTTTAGATGCTAATTCCGATGTAAACAACTATTGTTGACCGATTTTGACGCTAATTGTATTGCCAACCCCTCTTTTAACATCAATGCTTTAGACGATGAAAATCCGACATTAAACTCTGTTAGCATCGAGTTTTCCACATCATAGCGTCGGATTTTCCACATCTTAGCATCGGATTTGTCTAATACTAAATGTCGTAAATCCAGCAGTGTTAAGTTTGAAGCAATAAAATAAAAATAATAATAATATTCAATTAAGCATGAATAATAAATACATTATACCCTCTATATTATATCATTTTAAATCTCTCTAAATCAAAATTCTAGTATAGCCACGTTAAGATCATACCATAGTTCTAACCTATGTAATAATGCACATGGATTCATTTAAGCAAGCTAATAGTGACGTGCATGAGGTGAATACAGCTTAGTGTACTCCGAAAACTGCATCACACAAGAGACCTATGTATTATATAACTCTCCATCAAGCAAAATAACATAGGTTAAATATTATAACATAAATGAAATCGACTAAAGTTATAAGTCATTACTCATAAGGTCTAAACATGATATTTAATCATTGTAGAAAATTTTAAAACTTAAATGTATTTATGAATTTAACATACAAGAAAAAAATGCGTTTAAATAAATTCATTATTTTTAAAATACATGGAATTGAAACCATATACAATAATGACATAATAATCTCTTAATTAAATTTGTATTTTAAATATTTATTTAGCTTCTATAATAGACATAATAAATCATAAACTATTAAGGCCAATTATATATATATATATATATATATATATATATATATATATATATATATATATATATATATATATATGTATGTATGTATGTATGTATGTATGTATGTATGTATGTATGTATGTATAAAGAGAGAGAGAGGAATGCTCATATTATTGAATGTATATTTAAGTGATTCTAGGGTTATATCAAACTGAACGCGTTTGATAGCAAGTTTTTAACAGGTTTACATATAGATTTAACGTAAATCCTGTCAAACACAAAAATGTTGGTTAGATAAATTTCCATCTATTTCGCGATGTATATTCGGATTTATTAAATCCAATTATTTGATGGATTTAGCATATTTACATGGAAAGAAAACATACCAAAAAGATTTATGCCAAACATGTTAAATAGATTTAAGTGAATTTAATATTTAACTGAACTAAACACTATTCTAAATTTAACAACATCAAGATTTATTATATCTGAATTTACTCAATTCTATTTAACTTAAATTCTAGTTGCAGCCAAACACCTCTCGAAGCACAAATACGCCTCACTTATCTTGAGGAAAATCAATATAATTTTGAGTTAAATAAATATATAGTAATTATGATCTTAATTTGAAGGTTAGGCACAATCATCAACCCTACCAGATTATACTAGTAAATTCAACTTCTAAATCATGACAATGTACGGGGCATTTTAAAGATTAGACATCGACATTCTCTTACGACCGCTAAAGCACTCTTTATATCTTGTACGCCCCCTCTTTGCTAGTCTCTCTCTCTCTCTGACACACACACACACAATGACTTTCACAACCCTCATGGGAGAGAAATATTTGCGTACGTAATACACACGAAGAGATGCGTGAATATCAAGGTTACAATGAGGTTACAACGGGTTATTGGAGAGATTATTGGGGAGTTATAACTGTGTTATAACACATTGTAACCTGTTGTAACCTCTGAACACACACGTATCTCTATGTGCGTATTACGTATAGAAATATTTCTCCATGGAAGAGCCCTTTTTTCTCTCCTTATCCAAAATTCCAAGAATTTTCATCTTCAATAATGTCTCCACTATTTTAACTACAATCCTGCAAGATTCAACTCACACTCTGCTTCAGTCTTCCTCCTCCTCTTAGTTCGACTTCAAATTCAGCTCCAAACTCTCTTCTTTTGATCCCTCTCCAGCTGATGAGCTCTTCACCGGTAGCTTTCTTCTCCCCCTCCTCCTCAGATCTTCTTCATCATCTTCCACCATCATCACAATCTCCCCTCCACCTATTTCAGCTCTCCCACCAATCCCAAATACTTCAGGGCATCAATCCAAAGCCCTTCACGCTGCAGCCTCAACTACAGTCACGCTAAATCCAAACGAAGCATGATACTTCCATTCCCAATCTCTCGAAGCAATTCAACAGGCCCCAATGCATTCTCCAAACAAAAGCTAAAAAGGCGAAAACCTCAAACTTCCTAACTCGGCGATGACGGGTATGAGGGCTGAACAAGGATGAGCTCTCGCCATGGCGGTGTGTTTAGATTTCTTCTGTGTAGCTGTTGGAGTAAGGATGGCAGGAAGAGCAATAGGGTTTGGCTGTAGAAAGATGGACATGTAGTGCTGAGTTGTTGTGGTGGCTTGTTGTCTGCAATCATGTCAGCTGAGCGGTTTGCAATTGTTTTCCTTCTGGCTATCTTCTTCCTAGCTTTTCCTCGAGGTTTTAAGAGACTTTTTGCATGTGTGCGGGTAACAATGTTGAATTATATAGATTGTCATATTTCATATATAACCCAAGCTTCTTTGATGCAGTTAAGTTTGCTTGAATGGTGTTATAATTATTAGTTGTAGGTTAATTTGATTATCATAAGATAAGATGGTATTTTGATCTTTGTTGGTAAAACTTAGTTGCATGTTGGTTTGGCTTGCTTATAAAATTTTTAAACCTAGCCAAGAAGATTGATGTCTAAAAATAGGGGCATTTACATACATACCACGTAAATCTTATGTATTTACATATTTGTTTGTGTAAAATTTTATTTTACTTTCAGAAATGACAGATTGCAGCAAACAATCAAGTTGTAGACTTTCATAAAAATCTTCAGTACATATTCTGCTATGAAAATGTGGGCTTTAAGCCATTAAATGTAGGTTCTAGCTTTTCAAAATCTCCTTTTTCCACACTGAGAGTACCAAATGGGCCAAAACATTCTCATTTCTACGTACATTCCACCTCATTCTTATACATTTACATATCTAACACCTAAAATTTACAGCAATTACATGGCACATACACCAGCAAAGAATGAAATATACGATCTGGTAACAATGCAGAAGCAGCTGTTACGATAGTTTAGATGTTAGATATGTAAATACAAAGTAATTGAGTGTTATGTAAGTAAATCTTCCAAAGAAACTTGCAGAAATAATCACTGTCATACCTCTACTGTGAATGAAACGCACATCAATCTTTCTTATTCGCAGAATTTGAGTTTGAACTGATGCCATAAGTGCTAGTTCTTGTCATAAGTGCTGTACAAAGCATTGCTCCCAATGTTGCATAAATACCACTCAATTCTTCTGGAAGATTTACACACATAGATACCACCCAGTTTTTGGCTCGTCTCAGAAATCTTTCTGATAAGGTGGTTTGCATCTAAAGCTAAAAATATAGATTTTAGATATGTGAATCTCTCAATATTCAACTGATATAGGTTTGTACCATGTTGACATTCGAGCTCAAATCAATAGAAAAAATTGCCAGTATCAACAAGCTAAACTAGGTTGTGTAATCTATTATTTGATATTTTATTTCTTTTTTTATTTATTAAACAATTGATTTGCCAAGTTATTTCCTCAATTGCATTATGCGTTGTGGAAAAATCTAGCCAGTCATGAATTTCAGAGGTCTGGATAAAGGGTATCGACATGATTAAGCTTGGAAAGTAGTTGCAGGGACATGGTGGTGATGGCAGCTTGAACGGAATCTTAATATCCACGGTAGAGAAGTTTGTGGTGGTAGTGGGAGAATTCAAGGTTTACATCAACACCTCATGCTTGTTTGGAGCACTGGGAGGATTCTTCTCATGATTTTCATAGTGCAAAATTCTCCAATCTATTCTGTAAATGATATCCAAATGATCATAACAGAAGGAGCTCACACCTAAGTACATTTACATTCAATGGATCCCAACTAGCAAACCTCGATGGCTCAAGTAAAAAGATAACACTGAAAAAGCTTTGAACTATTTACAACGCACATATTGGATGCAGTTTTAAACACACTAGTACTCAAAGGGTAAATGAGAGGGTATTTGAGGGTGGCCGTTACTCTAATTAAATTTAGGATAAACCCTCTAGATACTATATGTAATATAAAAGCTCGGCTCATAAAGTATCTTGTAGTTATGTAATGTATAAAAACAAACACTAATATCAAACTTTAAAATTAGAAATAAGTTGCAAGCAACTCAAATGCTTATGTCAGAGAGAGGATATGCTTAGTGATGAGCGCTATTGAGAAATTTAGGGTAAAAAAATCCAAGAATCGACATGAATCCAGAAGAACAACACAGCGATTTAACGAGGTTCGGCAAAGATGCCTACATCCTCGGGAGCATAACGGTGAATTCACTATTTCAGAGAAGTTACAAGTCCGGTTACATATCCATAGGGTTACACATCTATTTATAGATAAAACCCACAATTACTAAAACGCCCTCGCTCCCCCCAACCCACTTAATTTACCAAAAGACATATCTCTTAACCAAGAGACACCAAATTTCTGGTATATAAGCAATACCTAACAAATCTTCACCTTGTGAATATCTAGCCCTTTAGGAGAAATACATCATGGAGTTTATTACACCAAAGTGGGTTGGGCAACTATGCTTACTCGAAGCCCTTATCCTGTTCGCTCCAGCACCTCAGCCAAACAGCTGTCCCGCGAGCCCCGAATCCCTTCGCGCCTGTTCCCGGAATATCTCCGCAAAACCCCTGTTTGCGAATAGTTACGCCGACTCGCTTCGTGCATCATGCCGAACTCCACCTGTTGCAAGTCGTCCTACGACGAACTGACGAATTTCGCTAGCCGAACTCCTCTGTTCACAAAACGAGGCTCTTGTTCGCGGAACCGAACTCCACCCCGCGATCCCTGATCGTAGACGCTTGCGCGAACACCTGGCGAACTGCTCCGTGCGAGCTTCTTCCTCAGTTGGGAAGAAGACCCGCAATCCTTCACCTGTTCGCGCTTGTTTGCACAAACACCACCTCGCCGATATTGCCTTTTTCTGCCTTTCTTAGCAGAAAAAAATAAAATTTCCTTTAATTAAGCTTTCCTTCCTTTCCTGCTCCACCTGTGGCAAAAGGAATTTTATTTTCAAAATTTCACATTTTCTTGTTCAAAAAGAAAAGAAATTTCCTTCCAGCAATTTTCCTTAATTAAGATTATCGGGAAATTAATTTCTTCCTTATTCCAGCAAGCTTTCTTTACTGAATTTTTGTCGCGGATATTTCCCGAAGGGAATATTCCTCTTAGTAGAAACAAGATTCCCTTATGATTCTTTCCTCTCTGCTTCCAGCCTCCTGCGCCTGCAGATCCTCCCGCCGAAGCTCGCAGATGCCACGAACAAATCCTTTCCTGCCTAATCGATCGCCGACTCACCGAAGGCTCTCCTGCATCTCTGCGCCTTTTGCGAACGACTCGCCGAAGGCTCTCCTGTTCCTTTGCGCCATTTGCAAACGCTGCTAAACTGCTGGCAGGCCTGTTCACATCGACTATCTCCCAAATTATGAAAACCCGTTGAACTTCCAGTGAGATGTTGCGATTCGCCTATAGCAGAATAACTTGCGCCGAACGGCTCCTGTGCCGCTGCGATTCGCCTACGGTAGAATAACTTGCACCGAACGCCTCAAATGACGTCGTGATTCGCATATGGCAGAATAACTTGCGTTTGCCGTTGTGAGTCGCCTGTGGCAGAATAACTTACGCCAAACGCCTCCTCTGCCGCCGCGATTCGCCAAAATCTCCTTCACTGAACCGCTCGAAGAAAATCAAATCCTTCTTCTTCATTCTTCCTGCGTCAATCTCCTCCTATGCCCTAGAACCTCCCTCTGATACCAATTGTTGAGAAATTTATGGCAAAGAAATGCAAGAATCAACACAAATTCAGAAGAACAACACAAATTTAACGAGGTTCAGCAAAGATGCCTACATCCTCGGGAGTAGAGCGGCAAATTCACTATTTCAGAGAAGTTACAAGTTTGATTACATACACATAGGGTTACACATCTATTTATAGATAAAATCCAAGATAAATTACAAAACGCTCTCGCGCCCCCTAAACCACTTAATTTACCAAGAGACACACCTCTTAACAAAGAAACTCCAAATTTTTGATATATGAGCTATACTTAACAGGAACCATACTCATCATCTCAGACTAACGCCTCGTGCACTTTGTATGTTAGGAAAGGTCAAGTTGACATATTTGGTAAAGATGAAGGAGAGTAGACTGGCCGGGTCAGCAGTAGCAGCTCTGAGGCTTTCTCCCCAGAAGAAGCTGGAAGCAGCAGTAAAAGAGGCTATGAGGGATTCTTGGAGCATCAAAGTTCATTGGGTTGTCCATTGCTCAACACCTCCATTTCAGATCCAATGACTGAATGCGTTCAATTTGAAAAGACGAAGCCAAAAGTTTCAGGTACTCTATCTAAAAGTGTAACGCACCTTTAGATTGCCCATATTATGATATGATTATGAATATGAAGTTTTACATGCATACATATCAAGGTTCAAATAAAAGTTCAGGTGTTATAGATGTAAATGCATAGTAATGAACGTGAATCCGTAGGAAAGAAAGAACAAAGATAAATGGCGAGAACCCCATTGAAGATCAGTGTTTTCCATACCCTAAAGACACAGCTCGGTGGGAGTAAAAAAGATTACATCAGGACTCCCCGCCTAGAGTTACGTGCGGAGTCCAATCGCTAAGAGGCACGTGGAATCTCGGAATAACACACGAATAACATGAATGAATATTCCTTGTATTACTCCGTGGTGAGCGGTATTTTGCCTGAATAACACGGAATAACACGAGGAATATTCCTCAATGTAATTCCGCGTTATTTAGCCAAAACACCGTTGACCATAGAGTAATACGGGAGAATATTTCTCCGTGTTATTCGTGTGTTATTCTGAGTTATTCCTGGATTCCACTTGACTCTGAGTGATTGAACTCCGCACGTAACTCTAGGTGCAAAGTTCTGATGTAAAATTTCTTCCGGTGGGAGAGGGCTTCCTAATGGTCGATGAGGCCTCATATTTGAAATTGTGAACATGATAAGTGGGTGAGCATTGTGCAGCCTAAGCCGAGAATATAAAAAATAAAAAACAAAAATATTAAAATAATCTCAAACTGCCCATCAAAATTTTCATGTTGACTAAAATTTTGATTTATGGTTCATTTCCGTGAGTTTAAAAAAAATCTTTGCTTGTCCTTAAAATTTGGCTTTAGTCAAAGCTTGAATGAGAAAAAGAAAAAAACCAACAAAAAAAAAAGTCAATACCTCAAATATAAAACTAATAAACACAACCACTAAATCAATATAGAATCATCAACTCAGAACCATTAGAATCATCTATCATAAAACATGACGCAATGACTAATTCCATTAGCTATTAACTTGAGAAAATCAAGAGAATTGGAAAAACTAAAATTTTACTTGATTTAAGCAGCACTAATATCTTTAATATTGTTATGATCAAGAACATGCAATGAGACCATAAGAGCATATCCAAATATTTAGAAGATCCAAACTAAACATATACCTCAAATTTCAGTTAGCCAAACCAAACATCATATTCGTCAAAATTATACACAACACGTAAAATAATTCAAGCCATCATTTTCAATATAGAAAAACGATTGAACATATAGCCAACTAAGATAAAATGAAAAGCCAAGATAGAAATTTACAAGTGGTTATGAATAAGGTGATGGAATCAAAAGACAAAGTTCATTAGGCGTAACAGATACATGAGGCTATCATCAATACAAGATGAGTTTGTACACAAATGACTATTCTTCAAGCCTACACTCAACCAAAAACCTCATCGTCTACTATAAATTTCAGTAGATCATAAAAAGGTTAACTGCACAATACAGCATTACAATCTTCAAAATTGGACTACATTTATAAATTAATTCAAGCTTTCATGTAACGTTCAAGAAGCACTAATTACTCACTGACTGATATCAATTTCAACTGAAGGTCATAAAACACCAAAAAATGAGCACTGCAAGAAAACTATAACAATTTAGCAATATCCAGCTACACTTTTTTCTTCTCTTTAAAAGTTCAGAACGCTTGATTAACTGCAAACTTGTTAGATCCTCGAAAACTGCCTCTTATCAACTCCTATTTTCCTAGATGGAATGGTAAAACTGCCATTAACTCGTCGCATCTTCTTCCTAAACTTGGATGCACTACTCTCCAATTGCAGATTTATTTTTGGGGGTGACCTGAAGCAGAATGATGCAGCAACGTCCTGTGAAACAAAGCAAATTTCCAATCAATCTTATGCAGGCTTAAAAAACTTTATTACTTTTTTGAATAAAAAAACTATATAATGGCACTCGTATTTATGAAACAAAAGGAGGCAGAAAAAGTATATATTAGGATCATGCAGTAAAATTCAAGCACGAAACAGTAACTTTATTTCAATAAGAAACATATTTGAAAAATTTGTTGACACGGCAAATAAAATCCAGGGAATGTCAAACAACCAAGTACTCAGAATAGAGAATTAGCAAGCTTCACTGTACCTGATGTAGTTATATAAGCAGTTATTTTCAAGTACCTGAAGATTGAGATGGTGAACATTGAATATTTGCTTCATGGAGTGTGAATTGTATGCTAATATGTAGGACCTATATGCCTCTTTAGCTGACTGAAGCAGGTAGTAGTTCTCCCCAACTAATTTCTCCTGCAGAATATTCAAAACAGTAAATTTCATATAAAATAATGTAAATCACAGTAAACGTAAGTTATGCTGTGGAGTCTCAAACACCCATAGCCGAAGCACCACAGCTGTCGTAGAAGCACCCAGGACTGCCGCGGTGCATCAGCACTTGCGGCGCACCCATGCCTGCAGACCATGGGGGTGACACGCCCGCTCTGGGTGTTTGCGGCGCCCCTACACACAAATTTAGGCACCTAGGTGCCCAATTCCCAAGCACTCGACATAGCCGCACCAAGGAGTTACACGGGCATGCCAGAGTGGTCCCTCATTTCAGTTCAGTTTAAAGCCTCACTTTCAAGCCACGAAAGTAACTCTCTCGCATATGTTTCTTCAAAAAGGCTTCTGTAAAGTGAAAAAAGGCCAGAGAGAGATGAATTTCGACGTGAGTTTCTTTTGTGGGTCGAGAAAAAGAATTTGGAGCAAAGTCTTGTAAGTTCCTTCGATCATAGAGAGGAGATCTAAGTGAGTGTTTTGTAATTTTTTTAATTTCATGGTGAAAATTTCTGTGGTGTGGCTATGTGATTTTTTCCTATTCTCGGGCTTTTCCACATTCAATCCCGATGAGCTTTCTTTTTTGGAATTGTTTTGTTTGTTGTATTGTTCAATTTTTATTGTTATGAATTTCTCAAATCACTGCAATCACATTCTACGGTGTACTTTCGATTTCTAATTGGTCGAGGCCTTCATAAAGCACAAGGATTTCCATCCCAACAAGTGGTATCAAAGAGATGTTGAATTCGAGTGTGAGCAATGGCCAACAAAATAAGGTACAAAGCGGAGAAGTTCAATGGGACGAACTTCGTGCTCTAGAGAATTTGTTGTATCAGAAAAAACTGCAATTGCCAGCACAAGGAATCACCAAGAAGCCTAACTCTATGGCAATAGAGCAATGGAAAGTACTAGATCGAACAACCTTAGGTTTGATCCGGTCGTCACTTTATTCATTTATCACGTTCAATATGGTAAATGAGAAAATTACGGTGAATGAAGAAGTTATTCAACATCCAGATGGTAGAAGGCAGTTCATTGGCAGAACAATTGAACAATTTCAACACTGTAACAAGCCAATTGTGCTATGTAGGGATCAAGTTTGATGATGAGACAAGAGCATTGGTGATATTTATTTCATTATCTCATTGTTGTGATTGTTTGGTAATGCCGGCGGGTAAATCTTCTAGAAATACAAAGTTGAACTTCGATGACATTGGATGCTGAATGAAGAAGTTCGCAAATAAGCAACAAATGGCAAATCTTTAAGTTCTGAGTTTAATGAGGAAAACAGAGGAAAGAATCTAGACAGGAATACATACAGAGACAGATTCAAGTCTACGAGAGACAAGTCCACGTCAAATAGAAGAAAAGGCAGAGAAGAATGATGGACTCGCAGAAAGAAATGACATTTCAAAAAAAGACTATAAAGCTCCAAGGAAAGCTGGTGGTCGAGGACAGGAAAAAAATCACTCTAAAAATGTATCCACTAACAAAATCCAAAATGATTCCCTGGTGTTATTCCTAGTCAACAGTAAATGTTGGATAATAGATTTGTCTCTTTTTACGTATGACCCAATAAAGTGGCATTCAAAATTTACACTCAGAGTGATCTAAGAAAGATTTAATTGGGAGCATGCAATATCGTGCCAAAAGGGTGATGTGGATATCAAATTGTCAAGTAAAACTGTCTAGAAGCTTACTAAAGTTAGAAATATTTCAAGTCTGAAGATAAACTTATCTCTGTGAGCTAGTTGGCAAAGTTAGGGTCAGTGACTACTTTCACATGTGATTCGTGGAAGGTGACCAGGGGGCAATAATAATGGCTCGGGGCATGGTTATGGCTCTGAACAATAGTGATGGCTCGGGGCAATGGTTATGGCTCGGAGCAACATTGAAGACTCTTACTAGATTAATGAAATGACATATTTCATTGATGTAATTTGAATGAGGGTGGATGCCGGCATGTGGCACCGTAGGCTTGATCATATGAGTGAGAAATGTATGAAGTCATTACTTTCTAAGAATAAGCTTCAGAGTTTGAATCAGTAAATCTAAATTTCTGTGAAGATTGTATATATGACAAGCAGAAGAAATTTTTTTTTTCTAAACGTAGATCAGTGGTGAAGTTAAAGAAACTAGAGTTAATGAATACTAATGCATGAGTTTCTACTCCAGTTCAATCCATTGGAGCTTCTCACTACTTTGTCACGTTTATTTACGATCGCACGAGAAAGATATTGGTTTATTTCATAAAGCAAAACTATGGTGTATTTGAAGTATTTAAGAAGTTGAAAGTTATGATAGAAAATGAGACGTGCTTGCAACTAAAGTGTCTCAGATCACATAATGAGGAGTATCTTGATCGAAAGTTCAGAAATTTCTGTGTTGCAAAGGAGGTCAAGCATGATTTCACTATCCCAAAGAACCACAACAAAATGTTGTGGCTTAGCGCATAAATAAAACAATCACGGAGCATGCTAAAAGCGTAAGACTGCATGCAGGCTTGCCAAAACATTTTTCGGGTTGATGTAGTAAACACCGTCATTTGTTTGATTAAAAGTGGTCCATTCGTGCCTTTAGAGGAAGACTTACCTGAAGAAGCCTAAGATGATAATGAGGCAAATCTATCTCATTTAAAAATATTTGGGTGTTCTGCATATGTACATGTTAATGCAAACTCCAGTAGTAAGCTTGACTCAAAATCTGTCAAGTGTATCTTCAATGGATATGACTCAGATGTGTTTGGGTATAAGTTTTGAGATTATAAGAATAAAAAATTCATTAGGAGCATGGGTGTCACTTTCAATGAATTGGAGATGTAAAAGGACAAGATCCAAACTCAGGATAATCAATTAGTTACTTTTGAAGGGTCCAAAATGTTGAGATAGATGACACTGATGACCAGAAGGAAGGAGAAAGAAAAGAGTTCAACCGAATAGAGCACTAGAAGTTCCTCAGTGACCTGGTACTAAAGCCAGGAGATCCAGTAGAGTGATATAACCGTTACACAAGTATTCTCCTTCGTTATACGATTTGTTGTTAACTGAAAGTGGCGAACCAGTGTTTTGAGAAGGTCACTCAAATTGAGGATTCAAGGAAGTGAGAATTTTTTAAGAATGATGAAATGTAGGCCCCGTTTGGGGCAGCTTATTCACAATGGTGGCGTTTTTAAAAACCCCACCGTCCGTTTGAAAATCACGTTCCGTGCGCATATAAAAAAGGAGCGTTTTCCATTTACATTAAACGCGGATCGCGGGTCCTCCCCCCGCGATCCGCGTTTCGTTTGAGCGATAGACACCTTTCTCCCCTACCATCGCTCCATCTGCCCTCCTGTTCGCTGAAAAGTTCGAAGTCGATCAGCGAAGCGGAAGGAACTGGAGAGATGCCATCCTCTTTTCACGCCATGAGATCTCTAAGGTACTACCAGACCCTTTGGCGACGACAGCTATCATCGGAACAAGAATTTCAGGACAGGCTACCGCCCTCGGCTTGCACATATGAGTTGTTCTGTACTCCCAAAAACATTACGGAATTTCATTATCTTCAGTAATTATAATCTGAAGCTTATGATTATCTTAGTTCTGAACACCGATTTCTTATTTGATCTACGTCTTCGATCTGACTAGAAAGGGTATTAAAAGAGTGATCATGGAATCATCATAGTCGCTGAGAGCATCGGGCTTTGCTCTCACCATATGGGACAATGCAGGGAGAGCCCTTGATGCCTTAGGTGTCGCCAACTCCGTGCGCCAAAACCACCTCTGCCTCCAACGGTAACCTTCTCATCCCATATGCTAAGGTTTTCTTTGAATTTGAACGATATTTTTTGATGATTTTAATTGTCATATTTTATGATCTGCAAATTAGTGTTTGACATATCTTTAATAATGGTTAGATTTGTGCCTTTCGGCATGTCTTTGTGGGTAAATTCCTCACGTAATTGATTCAGTTGAGGTAATTTCCACTTGGAATGTTTTAAGCTTGGTGCTTGAATTTCTTGGCGAATTTTATATAAATAACCTTGTTTGAGTCCATTTTTTAAGATGGTTAGGTCCTATTTCAATTTGTACGTAAATAAAGGCTAGTTTGTTTGCATGCTATTAGAGGCCATTGAAGTTTTGTTGCAAACAGTTTATTCAAAACATGGGCAGAATAATCATTTATCAAGAATCAGTTGTTTTCCAAACGCACAAACCAAGCAGTCAGCCAGCTTATCAGGATAAGCTGGATAAGTTGTAGCTGCCCCAAACAGACCCCTAGCAATTGAAATCAAATCAGACATGGGCTTTGACGCTATCACCAAATGACAAAATTATTACACAACAAGTGGGTCTACAAGCTGAAAGAGGAGTCAGAAAGTAGTAGACGTTACAAAACAACACTTTTTAAGGGACTCCAGCACAAAGGAGTAGAATACACGAAGATTTTTTCCGTTGGTGAAGATGACAACGGTCTGGTTGTGCTAAGTCTGGTAGCAATGTAAGATCTATATCTAGAGTAGATGAAAAAACAACTTTCTTACATGGATATCTGGATGAAAAATTATACATGGTACAACCACAGTGTTACAAAATTACAAGGAAAGGAGGTTTGGTCTTCAGGTTGAAGAAGAGTCTCTATGACTTAAGCAAACTCCAAGACAGTGGTACAAGAGGTTTGACATGTTCATGTCAGACAGTGGGTACATAAAATGTCAAGCAAACCACTGTTGTTTCATCACACACTTTGGTAATTGTTATATCTTGCTCCTTTTGTATGTAGATGACATATTGATTACACAAATATAGAGAAAATCGAGAACTTAATATGAGCAGTTATCAAATGAGTTTGAGATGAAGAATTTAGATACAACCTCGTGATGATAATCAACAGGTATACGAGTACTGGTACATTGAGACGATCTTACAGAAATTCAACATTAGCGAGGCATGGTCAGTTTACACCCCCTTAGGTAGCCACTTCAAGCTATCAACAAAGTTATCATCTAACTCTGAAGCAGAACAAACATAGATGAAGAGAACTCTGGATACTTCAGCAGTTAGAAGTCTGATGTATATTATGATTTATACTAGACCAAATATTGCATATGTAGTGAAAGTAGTCAAAAGATGCATGAGCAATCGAGGTAGGCATCGATGGGAGGTGGATAAGTTTAATCTTAGGTATTTTAGAGGAACAGTCAACAGAGCACTTTGCAATTGAAGATTATTGCACTTTCAATTATAGAGGCCGAATATATTGTTAACTTTAAGGCTAGCAAGGAGATGATTAAATTGCAGGGCTTTATGGCAGAATTGAGTAAAAAACAAAGGATTGGAAAGCTTCATAGTGACAGTATGAGTGCAATTCATTTTGTTAACAATCCTCATTTTCATGTAGTGATAAACACATTCAACTGAGGTATCACATTATATGCTCTCCTAGAAGAAGGTTATTTGTTCTCGGATAAAATAAACACAGCTTAGAATCATGCAGATATGTTTACAAATGTAGTGACTATCGAGGTTGGAGCTATATTTGGCTTCAGTTGAAGTTCATGAAGGTTGAGATCAGGTGTGAGCCACATCACGGTAAGTGATAATGAAAGATGGTACAGATGGAGGTGCATATCTACTGGACAAGTGTGTTGGGTAATATTAATCTCTAAGTGGGAGATTGTTATGTAGTGGAGTCTGAAAAACCCATAGTTGAAGCACCCGCGCCTGCAGGACATTGGCGCGACGCGGCATGCTCTCGCCCATAGGGAGCATGTCGACACTGGATGTTTGTGACACCACTGCGCCCAGTTTCGAGAGCCTAGACGGCCGGTTGCAGAGCATTTGACATACCCGGGCCTGAGTGTCTTCAGTTTAGTTCGGTTTAAAGCCTCGCGTTCGAGCAACGAAAGTAATTCTCTCTTGCATGCATTTCTTCGATAAGGCTTCTGTGAAGTGAAGAAGGATCAAAGAGAAGAATTTCAGCGTGTTTTCTCTTGTAGGATCGAGAGAAAGAGTTTGAAGAGAAGTCCTGTAAGTTCCTTCGATTGTAGAGATGAGATCTAAGCGAGCATTTTGTATTTTTCCTAATTTCATAGTGAAAATTTCTTGGCGGTGTGGCTCAGTGATTTTTTATAGTTTTCGAGTTTTTCCATGTTAAATCCTGGCATGCTTTATTTTTTGAAATTGTTTTATTTGTGCTTTTGCTCGATTTTTATTGTTTCAGATTTCTCAAGTAAGTGTGATGCTATTCCACAGTGCGGATCGAAGCCCTCATAGAAGTATCAAGGATTTCAATCCCAACAAAATGTGTCTAGTGGTATTAAAGTCGAATTTTGAGAATACCAGTTGAGATTGCAAATTTGGAACCTTCTTTTCAGAAAACTCGTATTGTTTCACAGGTACATTAGCTGCCTGGCAGGAAGAAAACAAAAGCAAACGTTAGGAAAATATCACTTAATACCACTCAAAAATGGGTAAAACAAAATTAGTGTTTCTATCATACAATCAGATAGGAAACAAACTTCAACTCTTCAGGCAACAAAAAGAGCAGAGCATTTCCTTCAGCACCTTCCCCACGAGCAGTTCGACCAACTCTGTGTACATACTCCTGAGCAATATAACATTTTGTGGGTCAGAAATCTAAACAGCATCTTAATAAGTTTTGAATTAACTCTTATGCTTTACTGTAAAAAAATAATATAGAAATAAAAAGTAGAAAAATATTATTGCCTTTGGCTCATCAGGAGGATCATACTGCAAAATCCAATCCTAGAAAAAATCAAAAAACAAGCAATTAAATTTTCAAACAAATTGGTATACACAAGAAGAAAAAGAAAGTTTAAAGCACAGCAAAACAAACCACAGAAGGAATATCAAGACCACGAGCAGCAACATCGGTACAGAGCAAGATACCCTTGCTGGCCTTACAGAAGTCAAAAAAGGTAGTAGTCCTTTTCTGCTGCTTTTGCTTTCCATGGATATCATAACAATCTATCTGAATATATTTGAGAAGCTCTGCATGGAACTTAACCGAGTTGCAAGAAGAAAAGAAAACCATGACCTTTTTTGACAAATTCTTCTTCAGAAAAGCGTACAGAACCATGAATCTTTTGTTGCTTGGCACCACACAATAACCCTGCTGCAGTCCTTCGACGGTAATCTGTTGAATCCTTGTGGTCATTTCCAAGCAGACGTATTAATAAAAAGAAGGGACATTTACATACATAGCACACAATTCTTATGTATTTACACATTGCACACCTAAACTTTCATATTTACACACAACAACAACAACAACAACAACAACAACAACAAAGCCTTTTTCTCCATTGCGTCCTATTTAGTGTCAAAAATAGTATTATTACTACTTTTTAAAAGTGATACATATTTTCATGAATAAGCTTAAAGCACCAAAGTGCTATGAATGTAAATATGAAACTTTATGTGTGACATATGTAAATGCATAAGAATTTTGTGCTGCATATGTAAATTTCCCTAAAAAGAATATCAGGAAGAGATAGGATCCTGCAAATTACCTTTGATCTCCCATCATCAACGCCGATATATACAGGAGCTTCCTTGAATGTTAATTTTGCAAAATCCTCAACCTGCATGTATCCTTTCCAAAAATCACTAAAGGGGGAAGAAAAGAAGGTATGAATAGAATAACGCTTCAATTACAAACCTCCTTAGTCTGTGTAGCCGTAAATAGAGCAGTTTGGCGGTCCTGCATCGATATATATATATAAACAAATAACAATAAGCTGATAATTCAAGAAAAAATAACAATTAAATCCTAATAGACATTTTGGAAAAAAGTAATATGAAAATTGTGAAAGGAGCAATCAAATGAGTCAATTTGTTTTACAGTGAGTGGATATCAATCTCAGAAGTAAATAGCTTTGAAGTGGAGTTATAGTAATAATTATTTGTTTTATAACAATTCACTTCTAGTCAACTCTGTCTCTGTATTTGGTTGGGCTAGAGTTAAGTTTCAATTTTATCCATCATTATATAATTTTTTATATTCTGTTGTTATGCTTAAGCAAAAAAAATAATATTTTGATTATGATAACATTAATTTAATATTACTATATTTCCATTAAAAATAGGAAAAAGCAAAACTGAAAGTGACTTCCTAGAAATCAACATTGGAGCACACTTCAACATTTTTAATAGTGAGTTGCAGAATGAAAGCTTCACTCAAACAAACATATCAATTTGAATAAAAAAATTGTATTTGGACGAGGATGTTGCCATTGGTAGCACGCATACCCAAAGACATTGAGATGTAAATAATCGAGATTAAGGTTCTATAGCAATTTATATGGTAGAGAGTTTGAGTTGTCAAGGACGACATACTATTTATCAGATCGACGACACTGATGAGAATATCAGCTCAAAGAGAGCAAAGTAGGCCAGCTTCTAGAAGGGCACACTTGGTTTCACAGCATGTGATTTTGTTTGGCTACCCCTTTTTATTCAAGGGGTGTAGGGGCGGTTAATTTGGCAAGAGATGTTTCACTGATCAGGTGATTTTGTTGTGAATATGGCTCGTATGCTCACCATTGCAAGAAGAGGGGAGTAAATGAGTCAAGTCAAGCAAGAGTCAAACCTAACTTGAGCTCAACTCGCCTCCTATTGCTCACTAACTTAAACTCAAGCTCAAGCTTGAGTCAAGCTCGGCTCATGGCAATAACGGCAAGCTCGCGAGCTGGCTTGTTAGCTCAAGCCAAAAAGAAGTTGCTAGAGGAAGTTCACAGAAAAAGGTGTTGCTGAAGAAAAGAAATTAAAATAGGAACTCAATTGAGTTTGCATCAATGACAAGAGAATGCGAAAGCATCCTGGAAAAAAGCATCAGTGTGGCAGTGAAGAAGGCTCGCCGAAGAAAACATCGATACTTGCGAACATCGGTTAAAGAAATAATGGATTTTGCAGGAAAGGATTAAATCCAAGATAAAAGAATTAATATTTTACCATATTCAATATAATATTATGTGAAAAAATTTAATGTTTTTGAATAGAATAGTTTCAATAACTTAATTTTTTTTCAAAATAAAGTGGGCTTGTGACTAGCTCAAACTCGTATAATATAGAAGCTGTGATTTAAACTCAAGCTCAGGCTAGCGATTCGATAAGCTCAACTCGCAAACTCATCTAGCAAGAATATGGTGGGCACACTTACACCCATAACCGCTAGTTTCAATTTGGGAGTTTAGTTGTCATTCTATTCATATTTTTCTCTCATTTAAATTTTGAGGTTAAGCCTAATTTTTTTTTGTTATGAAACCCAACAAAAAAAGTGAGAAGTCAATAATGAATGAGAAATTTTGAAATTAAGCCTGATTTGTTTTTCATTAGAAGACCCAACAAAAATGTGAGAAGTCAACAATGAATGAGAAATAGTAGTTATAGCCTTGGTTTGGAATTTTTAGTGAAAGACAAATTGCATAAAAGTGTATAATCAATAAAAGGGAAAAACAGTGAGAAGATGATAAAGAAAGTGGTTAATTATGAATTTTTGTCGAGTTACAGAAAGTATATGAGAATTGATTTGTAGATATACATAAATTGGGGTTAATAAGCTATAAAATGAATGGTGGAGCAATGAAGCTGTCCCAGCCTACAATATTATTTGAAGTGGAGAAGAGTGACAAAGTAGCGAATCACAAGGATAGAGAAGAATTTTGTGTGTATTCCAATCTTGGTGGAAGCCAGCCACATCAAAATGGACAAAGCAAAGATTTTCATTAATGAGATATACATATAAGGTTATGAGAAAGGTGCAGTACATGAAAATTTGATATCGTTTAAGCTTACTGGGTGGAGTCAGAAGAATACCATTACGAGCATGTGAGATGGGGAGAGCCAAACCATTGCCAACTATGACTTGAGGTTGGCTTGTGTATGGTGTTGGATTGGAGAGGTTTTCACCGTTAAAGGTTACATGAGTTGTTTTCATAGTTATTATTAGGATAGCCTTTGAACAGTTACCAGAATCATTTTTAAGAGTGAATTTCAATAGCTTCTGGATTCCTACAGTGAAACAAATTGGACTTAAGTCTGCAAACAAAATAAACACAAATACGAAAAAGTTTCATCATATGCCTACACCTCCATTCATAAAATGGAAGCTTACAATGCAATGGATACTTGTAACTAGAGCATCACCATCAAGAGCTAGAAAATAACATAAATAGGATGGGGCTGGACTTAAGTTTGAAAGAAAAAAACAAAATTCATGATCTCCATGAGAAACCAATTTGGGCAACATAATGAACAAAATTTAACCAAAGTCAAAATGAAATCAAACCAATGGGGCTGTTCTTTGACTGGTAAAAACCAAGAAAACCAATCATTCATCCTGCAATGTCCAATTTAGAACATATATCTAGAAGAAGCTATTGGTAGCCATGAAGAAACCAGAAAGGAGTAATTAATTCATAACAGCATCCTAAGTTTGGCAAGGATAGATTAAACTCCAAATAAATAATATTTTATATGTCTTCTATTTATATGATAAGGCATAAAAAACATAAAGCTGTTAACTTTTTGTCTAATAATTTATCAAGAAAACAAAATCATATAATTGTTTAAATAAAGCTACTATTTCCACTAGTCTTGCTAAATTTCATATACTCGGCGAGAATGTCATCAATCTGGCATTGATATTGCATCTTAGATGATGAAAGTGGTCGAATGCTAGAACAGACACCAAAAGTCCATGGTCAAAATTGTACAAACCTTGCACTAATTCTCCTCAGGATAGAAGAAAGGCCAACCCACAAAGCAAATAACTACTGCATGATCATTGTAAAAACTTGTTTGCATGAAACAAAATGGCTTCTTTGAAGTCTTGGTCCATATGATGCACGTATGTTATAGACTTTTTGAGCCTCATTATTAAAAACAATTTTTTTATAAAACTCAGTATGCAAATCAGGCATATGACAAGCAATTCAATCAGTTAACACAATAATGTTAGATAGAAGTGGTTTCGATAAATATATGGATTTGGCATGTTGATAGACACGTGATACCTCAAAAGGATAGAAACTCATATACAATTGACAAATTTATCTCCAAATTCAGTGGGGGTTAAAATTACGTTCCCGAGTAATTAGCAAAGACTCTAATTGAAAGTTTTAATTTTCCCATGAATGCAAGGATGACAACTTAAAAATCAAAATGCCACATTCATTGCTTCTTAAAAGGTTTTCAAGATTGGATCACTTGTGAGCAATAATGGTTTGTAGACAGACCATTCCAAAGAACAATCTTGTGAAAGAACAGGTTGCACCTCTAAGTAGTTTTAAATCCATCCAAGAGGGCTAGGATAAGATTGAGAAATCATATGAAGTCCCAGTCTCCTAATCAGGCTCATTAAGGTCAAGTTCTTACACCTCCCTATGTTAAAATGATGTTCAACAGTCTTTAACATAGCTATGCAAAATGAGCAACTCATCACCTTCACTAGAGTTGAGTGTCAAACTCGACTCTTTCCCTTTCACAATAAAATGTTTAAAATTACGCAACAGGGTATTAAGGCACTTATTGTTTTTAAGGCGAGGCATAAGCCTCGAGAGGCAGTCTGAGACATAAGTTAATAAATGGGTAAAAAATAATATATTAGTATCATAACTTAAGGATATATTAAATCAGGGCATATTAAAATCCTAACATGATAAAAATCACAAATTACATCTAAATGGAATAACAGATTGCATCTATATGAAATAATAAATTATATAAGCCGCAAAATATCATGTAACTTGCACAAAGTAAAAATATAATGTAAATATCAACTGATTAATTCATGGAACTAACATAAAATATGAAATGAAAGTAACATAAAATATCAAAATAAAACCTAAGATGAATTTAACATAATATATCTCTCTCACTCGTATTATCCAACCAACATAATAACATTATGTGGCAATAAGAGCAAGCTGAACAGTAGGTGACAACAACTGCTGGAGCGGGCGGTTGAAACAACGGCAATATCAGAAGCAACAAGCGATGGTGGCTACAACAAAAGCAAAGAAAGGCGGAGGAGGCAGTTGTAGGAGGAGGAGGCGGCGGCCGACGAGCAACTAGTGGCAATGATAGCGACAACAGCGGCGGTATTGGTAGTAGAAACAGCAGATAATGACGCTATAGTAGAAGCATGCAATTGATGTGGCAAAAACATGAAGCAATAGTAACTACACTAGCAACGAGAACACCAGGTGGCAGCGGCGGCCTTGGAGGCAAAAGCAAGGGTGGCACTGACGGCGGTGGCAACGACTTTGACAAAAAGTATAGATGGTGACATTAGGAAGCTCAACTACAGAGAAGGGAGTTCTTGTGTGTGAGAGTTGCAACTTTTGTATTCAAACCATCTAATTTAGGAAAAAGCACAAGAGGCGCATGCATCAACCAAATTAAGGCGTGCAGCTTGCCCAAACTGCTTGAGGTGTATGCCTCAATACATTTTTCTTTAGAGTTGTGCTTCAGGTTGCACATTTTTAAACAGGGTCACAATGTACCATGAAAATATCTAAATCTACTGGATACAATATGTTTATTTTAGTAGTTAACATCTTCCTTAGCATCATTCATGAACTCCTAGAAAAAGTTTGGATGAAGCTTTCAACACTTGACTATTATAAACACCGATTTGACAATGATAACAATAGAAGCTATTTCTAAAATAAGAAGTTCATTTGATATTATCTTTAGCAAAACTTTTTTTATTCCTTCTCTTTGCAGCGACATTTAGGCTCTATTTGGGGCAGCTGCAGCTTATTGAATAATCTGTTGATAAACTGATTAAAAATCAAAACAGCAGCCAGAAAGCTGATAAGCTAGGTAAGGTGGCTATCACAAATTTTTATTTTTTTGAAAAAGCAAGATTGCAGCCAGAAAGCTGGCACTGCACCTACCTAGATAGGTGTGGTGTTAAAACATTGTTTTAAGGTTTTGAAAGCACATAAGCTGCCAAAACAGAGTTTACACAAATAGACCTTTAATTCCATATAGTCTCATTACTAAAGAGATTAATGCCATGATGTTTTTTTTTGTTCTAATGACTAGCGAAAAATGCTTACCTAATCAAGGCCGTTGATGAGAAAAACATAAATCCATTGAAGACATTATAACGTAGCCCAAGTATGTACTTCATCAAAATTGAGATGTTTCCAACAACATGTCAGTTATCAACGTTTTTTCCCTTAGTCAATGGTACATTTCTTTTATTGTTTGATCTTGTCGGCACTGCAACCGTGTCACTTTGAAATTCAAAAGTTTGTGATGTTTTCCAAAAAAAATTTCAAGATCCTCATCTTTTCTTGTACGAGTCATCTTCTTACTTGCCAAAAAATATTCATGAGCTTCTTATTGTCATAACAACAAGATCTTCCTCTAGGTTTGATTCTCTTTGTAATTGATTCTTCATTTAGTACTAGGATTTGTTTACCCAACATCTCTATCATCATTTTCATTTGTATATGAAGACGCACAACTTAGGTTTGGAAGAATTTGCTCCTAGTGGAATTGACGTCATGGTAGTACCGTGCTTCATTTTGTCAAAGCTTGATATAGGTGTTTCACAATATCAGCCCCTTTAAACATGCAAACCAAACTTTCTCATAGAAATAGTACTCATAAAAACTAAAATAAATCTAGAGTTGATCTGACCAAGTGTTGAGATTATCAACCTCAAAAGAACCATCAACGGTGGGGAGGGATAATAATGTTGGCTTTTAACTTCAAATGTTTGTGATGTTCTCCCCAAAAAAAAAAATGTCAAGATCCTCATCTTCCTCGTATGAGTCATCTTCTTGCTTGCCAAAAAATATTCATCAGCTTCTTATGGTCATAACAACATGATCTTCCCATAGGATTGATTCTCTTTGTTATTGGTTCTTCATTTAGTACTAGAATTTGTTTACCCGACATCTCTATCATCATTACCATTTTTATTTGAAGAAGCACAACTTAGGTTTGGAAGCATTTGCTCCTTTTGGAGTTGACGTCATGGTAGCAACATGCTTCATTTTGTCGAAAGCTCTAAGGCAAATATTAGTTCTTTGATCTTCTTATAGTCCATATTTGCCAACACCATGATCAAGTTTCCTCTGAATCCGGCGCTATAATACTATTTGACCCAAAACACCCACAAGGTAATTGAAAAGATTTAGCCAACAACTCAAGTAAGAAGTATGGTGTGAAATTTGCATTCTTTTGGAGGTCAAGAACACATTGCTTTACTAAGAAAAAAAAAAACAATTACAAAAGGAAAAAAAAGAATATTTCCTCGAACAACCCACTCTAGACAATCCTTTATACTCCTCTAAGTCTCACTAAGATCTCTCATTTGAGATTTGAAAATTTATGTTCTCTAGAACCTCTCAACTTCTAAATAATCTTAAGTCCTATACAAAACCCCTTTATATAGACAAGAAATGACATACAAATAAAGACGTGAAAAATTTTTGTTACACAAGTCAAGTTCAACTTTTCAAAAGATATAAGTTGGCAACGACTTTAAATATTTGGAGCCAATTTGGCATTTATTACTAAGTTGACAATAATCTTCCCGACAAAGGAGACACTTGACTCTCGTGGTACAGTTAGTCTTGAGAGCTTCATTGGGATTCTCAATATTCTAATCGACAACATCCTAGTCTTCTTAGTTTGTTCTTCATGCATCTTTTCAATAAGTAAATTGATCTTGTAATAAAAAATAAGCATAAAAGATAAGAAATTTAAAAAGAATCAAGATGAATATAAAGTAAAATGATATTTCCTCTACGATTGAAATGAAGTCACTAACATGAAAAAAATAAATAAATAAAGTAAGAGCAATAGAATGAAATTATATTACTAATATTTCTACAAAACAATTATACACATTATGTCACACAAAAGAAGAAAGGATCAAGGAGATATTCTTAAAATTAATAATGGTATTGTAGCGGGCAATTATCAAATAAGTAGAAACTATTAGCCTCTTCAACTAACAAACAACTTTTTACATTGAGCATACATAAAGATATCATCTTCTTAAGCAGTATTCCTGTCACGCCTAAGTTCAAAGATGCTAGAGCCTCAAATAGCCTCTGTTCATTGACAACTACATTCAATTTCACACTAACATAAAGATGCCCTCATACTTAAAACCCCAACTACACCTACACACAACTGACACAAAGTTATGACATTCCACTTTAAAGACCTTTAAGATGTCTCAAGAGTGTTAATCACAAAAGTGTCATCAACTTCTCTTTAAAATTCTTGAAAGGATGCAGATTAGCTTTCATATATTTAAAATACCTTTTGGATAATTTAGTATATAAGCCTATTGGTGCTCAACCTCTAAGATTTCATACAGCATATAGTCAATTCATACAAAAGTTAATATCATGATTCATGATATAAAAGGATTTATGCCATAACTTAATAGCCCAACTTTATAGACAAGTTGGCAGAAGAAGTTATAGAAGTATACTTCCTTTCGAAACTAAAACACAGTTTCTCATCACAATGGACCTTAAAAACGTATCTAAAAAGGAAGTCAACTGTAGTTCTATCATAGATTAAGATACCAAAATAGAACATATGGAAACTACCAAAACATTCCTCGGAACTTTAATTGTCACACTCATGAAAGTATTAAACAGGTTAATTCAGCAAAAAGGTGTAGCAAAACCCATAAACTTCTAATCCATTTGTATCCCACAAAACTTGAGAAAAATATATGTCAAATCAAACTTCAAAGAATATAGATAAGAACATTTATGAAAAATTTTTCTACATTAAAAAACACAAATTCCAATCGAAAAAAAATCTTGAGATTTTTCAAATATCTAGGTGCATCTAGCTTCATCTCCTAGACAACCAAAACAAATTAAAGAAGCTTAAATTTCAGCATATTTCCCAATATAAGATTCAAATTGACCAAAGGCTCATGAGACAAGATAAAAGAAATTAAACACAACCTGAAACTTCAACCATCCCAATACCTGAAACTGCCGAGATATTCCTTTGAGTTTGTGTTGCCATTTGGCATCAATAAACCTTTTTCTATTAGAAAAAATCTTGAGATTTTTCGAATATCTAGGTGCATCTAGCTTTATCTCTTAGACAACCAAAACAAAATACAGAAGCTTAAATTTCACCATATTTCCCAATATAAGATTCAAATTGACAAAATGCTCATGAGACAAGATATAGAAATTAAACACAACTTGAAACTTCAACCATAACAATACCTAAAACTGCCGAGATATTCCTTTGAGTTTGTGTTGCCATTTGGCATCAATAAACCTTTTTCTATGTGAAATTAAAATTTTAATTAAAGTGATATAACATAATATCCCCCCTCAAATTGAATCTGAAAACACCATCTCTAATTTCAAACTTGGAGCATGAAAATCTGATTGGTTAATAAATATCAAATCCAATTCAACTTTCAATATGAATATTTCACCATCTCCTTTGCTTAAAAAAATTATACAAGTGGTCAGATACCCAATTTCCATCTCTTCCATCTTTAGCATTTTAGTTGCTAATAAAGGATCATTGAAGACAAGAAAATGGTTGAGTGCAGACACAGTGATGCATTTTATCTTCACCCTATGGGTGAGCTCTTTTTCAGAAAAAAAGGATAACTGCATGGGCTGTGAATTCTTATGTTCTACACAATTACTAAGAGATCTTAACAATTGATGTTATGAATTATTTTAAAGCGTATAAAATCCATTTAAAGATGAAAAACATATCTTGCTAGGCCCTTTTTTTTATCAGGAAGTTCTTTTTGGCTCAAATCAATGTTATGCTCATACAAAGGCAGTTGCTTGTTTCATGGAAACTATTACTTGTTAAGAAAATGTGAAAATTATAGCCTAAAGCATCAATTTAACTTTCAAGAAGCTGCCATAAAATCCTTAACATAATACTAAACCAACTCCTAGTGTAAAGCCAATGAGATTCTATCTAGTGTGGCTCTGTAAAATCAAACCATTTCAACAATGAATAAATAAAATTTACCTTCCCTGATGATCCAACACCAATTACTATGGATGGAGATGGTTAGAAATCAAGTCAGCTATTAAGAGATACATGTATTGATGCTGGAACATGACTGAAGATTCAAAAGATCATGACAAATATCACATTTTACTACTGATTAAAAAAATTATTTGATTCTTTTGTTATATCAATCTCTTTAAGCTTAACTTAAAGAGATATTATTGGCTATACATAAGGAGTTCATATATTTAATAACACATTTTTACTTATATGATGAATCAAAATGGTTATTAGCTTAACCATAAATCTTAATTTTTCCAAAAGGATACTTGGCTTCTCAAGGCCAAACTAATTTGCCCGTTATGAAGAGGCCAGTTCAAGTTCAAGTTAATAACTAAATGTACCTCGGGAAGGCGCTTCAAAATTTGTCTCATATCATCCTCAAAGTTTTGCTCTAGTATCCGATCAGCTTCATCAATGATAAGGCACTACATATGAAAAAAAAATATTAAAATTGTATTCATAATATCAATATGAAATAAAGTAAGACATTTAGCATCCAACATATCTTTGATTATCAATTCCAGTTATATGTACAGAAGAATATGCGTAATTGTGTGATAGTTAAATCCACCAAGTAACTACAGCTACGAAAGATTGCCCCTTTAACATTTTTTTACACTTAAAATGCGCATATATATCGAACGGTGAGCTCTTTCAGTATTATTTGGTCCATTCTAATAGGATCCCTATACAATAGGATGATTTGGACTCATTTCAATCGAACAAAAAGAATAGTCAATTTAATTATGAATCTAATATTATGTTTAGCTGTACATCACATATTCAACCTCAATGAAATGATAGTTATCAACTAGCAGTCATTCCTCGGGGATAGAAAATTATAGAAACATTATTAGGAAAAAATTGTTTTTAAAATCTTGGAAAAAGGAAGAATATTTAAATATTTACTTTCAGATTTTTATATATGAAACCCTTCGTATTTTGAAGATGGTCAAGAAGCCTGCCAGGAGTAGCTACAACTATGTTGACTCCTTTTGCAAGGTGCTCAGCTTCCCCTCTCCGTGCTGCACCACCAATAACCATTCCAAGAGTCTGAGAATGGTGCTTCAATAGGTCCTTCGCTACAGTATGCGTCTAACAAGAAAAAAGAACAAACGAAACATGAGAAAAATCTCATCTTTGAGCTGGCATGAGATGCCAAAGTATATAAATATATGATACAGGAATTCAACAAACTATGCTCCTTTTATATCTTCTCTATACCATAGTGAACCATTTCATGGAAAAGATAATGAGACACACCTGAATAGCAAGCTCCCTAGTTGGGCAAATTATGATAGCACCAGCGCCATTCCTAGCAGAGAACTTGATATTATAAAGCAACTCAACAGTTGGTATTAAAAAGGCAAGAGTCTTTCCAGAGCCCGTCCTTGCAGCCCCCATAACATTCTTCCCCATCAAGAGAGGAGGGATGGCTCTAGCTTGAATCTACATATAATATACAAGTATAAATTCCCATTTGTAACGATAAACTCACAAGCAACGATAAATCATGAAACAAGGCCTAAAACTGAGCAAACAAGCCAGTAATTAATAAATTTCCCTATGCGCAGAAGGAAAAACCTTAGCTTCCCCAACGCCACGTTTGAAAAACATCCATCTTCCTCAATGTTACCAACTTTTAATATTTTAGAAAAAAAAAAGGGGGGGAGGGGCTTATTCTTAACCTGGGTCATGTTTACGAAGCCCATCTCCCTGATGGCTTCCTTTGTGGGCTCGGCAATTGGAAGAGAGGAGAAGGGCTCATTGGTCATGATTCCGCTGCGTTTATTCTTCCCCGCCTTCAGCTTCTTAGATGCCGGAGCTTCTTCTCCTTCGCCTCCACCTCCTTCCGTTGTTTTTCCATCTCCACCACCGGATAAATCACAAGAGTCTTCATCTTTCTGGTTATCCACATGTCGCTCCTCCTCCTCGACGGTGCTGACATCTTCGGCACTCGGAGGTCCCCCTTGGACTTCCGAGCTCCGCCTGCTCTTCCTTTTCTTCGTCTTATTCTTCATCCTTGAAGCTTCCATTGCAAAGGGCGACATGCTTAGGGGCTTTTTGGTAGCCTGTTTAAGCAAGATTTATGCAGAATTTAAGCTAAATCCTGCCAAACGGAACAAAAATGCCTCCGTAAACCCTGAGCTCCCGTAAATCCCAAAATGACGGAGATTGGCGATAAATCCGTGATTTAGTAAATCCTGTGAATCGGCGGAATTAATAAATCCGGGACTAGCGAAGAGGAAGAATGACGCGAACAAGCTTACCTTCCTCAATGGTCCCTGATGGGAGCGGAGCAGAGCGTAGGGATGTGAAAGATCGGAGTTTCGGTGGTCTCTGTAAGCCGCGATCCCGTTGTTTTATCGCGGAGGTTCGTTCACGAAGATGATGGCTTTGGGCGAAACCAGTAGAGGAGTGACATAAAGCGAGGGTTTTGGACAGAGATGGGAAGTAGGGCGAAACCGCGGGGGAGGATGTATTAAGGTTTTAATTATTTTTATTTAGTTTAAATGATTAATAATTAATTCTTAATTATAAATTAGTAAATTTATACTTAATTTCAATAGTTAATTAATAGATAAAACATATTTTTAAGTTTAAATTATTTAATAAAATTTAAATAATCTCTATTAATATAATTAATAATTAATTAACGTTGAATTATTATTTAACAAATAATTAGTTTGCACAAAAAAATTTATTAATTATTAATTAGTGTAAGATATTTGTATATTTTTAATTAAAATTTATCTTTGATGTTTAGTAAATTCTAATAATTTTTTGTAAATCTATAAAGAAAAAATTCAAGATTTATATGTATTTATTTACTAACATATAAAAAATTTTATGATCTATTAAATTCTATTTAAACTAAATCTTATTTGAACCAAAAAAAAAATCTTTAGGCAAAAAAGCAAAGAGAGAAAATAACCCACATAATGCACGATCGAATTCCAACCCGATAGCGACCCACCCAGAAAAAAGTAATACAACAAACTACATAACATTCATACTATAATTCATATAGAATTCACTAATCAAAATCAAAATCAAATTTAAATAAAATGAAAGTCTTCATGATATGAATTTATGATCCTTTGGAGTGTACTGAGGGGCACGTTGTTCGGATAGTTCGCTTGGGTGAGAGTAGGTCAACATTTTACTTTTCAGACGATTTCGATCGGTCCAATGGAATCATTGGCCGTGTTAAATGCAAATTAGATTTGAATTGACCCGATCATTCATGAAGTTTTTAAATAACAGAGGACGATGAAACTTACCATATGATCAAAAGGATTCATGTCATGATTTTTTTTTCGACAAGTTTTACGCCATTGTCGACTACCTAACGTAACCCTCCATTTTTCACGTCCATGGCTTGGGACCGGCAACGGCAGTGTAAAATGCGAAATGAATATATCCGTAATAGGGTTGGAGTTGCACCTGTGACGGATAAAATTAGAGAGAGTCGCCTTAGATGGTTTGGTCACATTAAACGTCAAACACCTGATGATCCGATTAGGAGAGTAGATGTTTTAAATACAATTTATGTTAAGAAAGACAGAGGCAAACCTCGGAAAACTTGGGCTTATTGCATAAAAAATGATCTTAATTTATTGGAATTAAACGAAAATTTGACACTAAATAGGACGCAACGGAGAAAAAGGATTCATGTAGCCGACCCCGCTTAGTGGGATTAAGGCTTTATTGTTGTTGCTGCTGCTGCTGCCGATGAAACTTACCATATGAGCGTGTCAAAGCATTGATTCTTTCTCTAATGGACACGCATTAGAGTGGGAGCATGATTAAAAAAACTGATAATAAAAAAAACGAAATCCCTCTACAGAGGAAGGAGCGGCCATCCCTCTTCACTCACGTGAGGCCCTAGACGGCCCTAGCTCACGCGACTGAAGCCCGTCGCCCCGCTCTGACTCCCTCCTCGGCCGAAAAACGTCGTTCGCCGCACTGCCGCTGCTACGACGCCTTTTCCCGTCGACGAGCTCACGCCGCAATCCTTTCCCTCTCGCATATTATCGCCCGCCCGCACCTGCCCTAAGCGGACTCAGATCGGCGTCATCCCGGCGAATACTCCGTCTTCAGCCGCCTACTCTAGCTCCCGGCCACGTACACTGCCGGAGACAAAGGTACGGCACACCCTTGCACATTTTTCTTATTTTTCTTTCGTTTCTGCCTTTATCTCCCATTTTCTTCTCTTGGCGTGGGAGGAAGGAGAATAATTCAAGCTTCATTCCCGTTATCTGGATGATTAACTTTTGGAAGATTTACATACATACCTTTTAATTCCTATATATTTAGATATCTAACACTTAAACTTCAATTTTTACATATTTTCCGTGGCATCCATGCTGAAGAAGGTGTATTGCACTTTGTATTGTAAATGATATGCAAATTTTGGGCGATATAACTGTAAACAGTAAAGTTTAGGTGTTAAATATAGCATGATATGAAATATTTGGGTGGAATAGGTGTAAAAAGTAAAGTTTAGGTGTTAGATACATTGTGTTATGAATTATTTCGGCACAATAGGTGTAAAAATAAAGTTTAAGTGTAGGCTAAACATTTTTGTCAAAAATAAACAAATAAACCTCCTGAATTTTATTTTTCAGTACAATATGCATATTTCTTCAATGCTGTGCCTGCTCATTTGAATGTTTGGAGGGGTTATGCTAATCCAAAATTTATATTTTTTTCCAACTAAAAAATATAATGATGAAAATTTCCTTGATTATATATGGCTTATCTCACAGTGGTGCTTGATCGTATAGTTTTGTCAATATTTAGATTGTAAAAATATTTCTCTTAACCATTCATTTTTGATGTTTGATAATTTTTCTCATTTATTTGGAGGTGGCCATGCCGTAGATCCAAGAACTTTAGCCCTAGGTACCTATGCGAGGTCGTTAGGATGAGTTCGACGTGGCATTTTTTGCATGTGGATAATATAGTGTATATGTGATTGCGTGAGCACTTCGGGTCGATCGGTTATCTGATCCCTGATCCTTTGGGTTTGATTTACTGTCACGTGTCGATCACCCATTTTGGGTTCGATCGGCCTTCCCGAACCGATCACCTTATCTTTTAGGTTTGATTGACCTCACACATCAATCATCTGTTTTGGGTTTGATCGGTCGTCTCGGGCTGATCACCCTATTCTTCTAGGTTTGATCGACCACTAAGTGTAGATCACCTGTCTGGGGTTTGATCGGTCTTCCGGGCCGATCACCCTATCTTTTGAGTTTGATCGACTGCTACGTGTCGATCACCCGCTTTGGGTTCGATCGGTCATCTCAGGCCGATCAACCTATCATTTGGGTTTGATCGATCGCTGCATGTCAATCACTTGCCTTGGGTTTGATCGATCAACCCATCCTTTCGGTTTGACCGTTCGCACTGGCTCGGTCAACATAGCATTTGGGTTCGACCAAGCGTCCTGGCTCGGTCAACCAATCACTTTGGTTTGATCGGCCACCCTGGTCCGGTCAATCGACCACTTTGGTTTGACCGGTCGCCCCGATCTGGTCAACCGACCACCTTGGTTTGACAGCCACCTCGACCAACCGACCGATCACTTTTACCTCAACCGGCTGCTCCATCTCGGTCAACATCACTTCTGTCTCAACCGGCCACTCCAACCCGGTCTGCATTACTTTTTCCTCTATAGGCCATCCTAGTTTGGTCGACGTCACCTCTGCCTCGATCAACAGCTCCAGCCCTGTTGGCATCACTTTTTTTCTTGATTGGTTGCTTTGGCCGAGTCGACATCACTTTAGCCTCGATCAGTCGTTCCGGTCTATTTGACATTACTTTTTCCTCGACCGGCCGCCCAAACCCGGCTGACGTCACCTCTGCCTTGACCGACCTCTTCGGCTCAATCGACATCACTTCTGCCTCGACCGGCCTCCTCGGCCCAGCCGACTGATCACTTGGTTCAACAGGTCACCCCATTCAGGTCAACCGATCGCTTGGTCCGGCCGGTCGCTCCAATCTAGTTAACTATTCACTTGCACAGTGCATGTCGTGCATGTGTCTATTTGCTTGCTTGCATGATACACTATATCATGTATGTGCTTGTTATTTGTATGTGTGTTTGGTTGTTACTGGGGTAGGTGTAATTCTCCCAAGTGGCGTCTTATACCCGATGTGACTGAACATAATACCTCTTGTGTTATATGTTTCGCTTGATATCTTGCATAGTTATTATCATTTGCTTGGGTTGCACCTTAAGTATTCATTCATACACACGCCTCACTTGTATGATTCTCCTCTATGAGGATCGTCTTTTGGGCTATTGCCTCAATTATACCCATTCGCCGGGTCACTGTCTCAACGACACACCTATCTGCTGGCTCCACGACATGCTCACCCTTTTGGGTCACCGCCTTTACGACACACCCATCCGCTGGGTCACTGCCCCCACGACAAGCCAACCTCTTCGAGTCACTGCTCTCCACGACACCCATTCGTAGGGCCGCTGCATTCACAATACGCCACGCCCACTCTTTCGGGTCACTGCCTCCACGACACACCCATCCGTCTCACCCATCTGCCGAGTCCTGCCTCCACGATACATCCATCTGTCTGGTCGCTACCTCCATTACACACCCATCCATTGGACCACCGACTTTACGACACGCCCATTCCTTTGGGTCACAGCCTCCATGACACGCCATCCGTCGGGTTGCTCACTCTTTCGGTCACTGCTTATACAACACACCTATCTTTCGGGCTACTGCCTCCGTGGGATGCCCACCTTTCTGAGTCACAGTCTCCACATCTTATGTGTTGGTTCAACAGTTTTAAAATCTATCTCATATTACATCATATGCATAGCTGCTTCTATTTTTTATTTATTATTATGACATTTATGCATGTATGATTACTTAAGATACTATTTTGTTCCCAAATTCTCATATACATTTCTTTGGGTCTTTACGAGGTAAACCTGGTCGTGGTCGAGACATTGAATGATCGCAAATGCTACACTGGAGCGCACGAAATGGACGACATCAAATCTCACTTCGGCGAGATTTTTCCTAAGCTCCATCTACTATTCTTATAAAAAAAAATTCACTAAACTTTACCCACACCCTCATAAAACTTTCACTCTAAACCTTTATTTAAAACCTTTATTCAATCTTCAAATTTCTTACTTAAAACATTAAAAAGTACATATTTTCTCAACAATTGTAATTCTTAGAAATTTATAAAACAATTAAAATTTCTGAAAATAATAATAATTGAGTTCATAAGAGTCACATTCACTTTTTTGAGTGATTTCGGGATCTTATAAACTCTAGTAAAGTAAAACCTTGATGTATGTTCTTAAAAGGCGTACATACGGGTCTATTTTAATATATATATATATATATATATAAATAATAATAATAATAATAATAATAATAATAATAATAATAATAATTCACCTTTTTGGATTTACGAGGAGTTATTGGATGATGTAACCCATGGTTATTAACAAGAATTTCTCGGTCTAAAAAAGTTTAGACTAAGTAAATTTAAAATTAATAGTGGTGCCAAAACTATGAAACCTTGAGATCTTGACCAGTGTCGCTAAATCCAAAATAAAATCCCTCATTTTAATCAATTTAATAATAATAATCATCAATTCAAAATACACTTCACAAGATCACAACAAAAAAATAATGAGAACCTAGTACAGGCGTCTCGAGACACGGTTTCTCTCCCCTTTTATTTTGATGGAATTATGTGGTGATATGATCGAGCAGCTGTTAACCTTCAAGCGATTCAAGAGAAGACACAACATGAAGTGAAAAATGATTCTCAACTAAACTTTCCATAGCCCTAATCAACATAAAACCTTAAGATTTCAAGATCATCCGTCTAGCACAATGTAAATCCTCACATTATTTTTAGGCTTTCACATGATTATATGTTGTGCGATATAAACCCTAACTCCTTTTTAGGATCTTGAGGTTTTTGTTCGATACGATGTAAATCATTCTATCTTTTTATGTTATTTGCATGATTGTATGTCATGCAAATGTAAGTCCTAAAATTTTTAATAAATTTGGAGTAAAATATTATTAACATCGTTTTCAAAATGTAAATCTAAACCATGGGATAGTTTGTGGTCACTGATGTCTCCTCAATATATGTTCTTTATTTCACTCATTTGGATTCCAAAATAATTGTTCTACATTAAGCATTTCCCAGTTTATTTTCTTTTGATCAATCGTGAAAACTAAACTTTAAATTCTTGATGACAAAATTCTAACTCAAAAAATAAAATCCTTTTCAAAATTAAAATTATATATATATATATATATATATATATATATATATATATATATATTAAAATAAGTTATTTGAAAAAAAAAATCCAACGCATCATTAAGATTTATTCTCTGAAGCATATCCTTTTGGCATGTTATGCTTTTGCTTGCATGTGTTGATGCATGTGGGGCCTTACTGTTTTCTATTACACCTTATAGGTCTATCTCTCAAGTGTCTACATGTTAATGGTAGTACTTGAACAACTTGTGTTATATTCTGCGTTAATAATAGAGAAATATTGCTTGTTCGTTGGTTCAAATGAGTAATGCGAGTTACCTTATTATTACTAGATCTTGTAGAATTGCTCAAAGCATAGGCTTGGGTTAACATTTATCACTTGTTGTGATAAGGGTTAATTTATCTAGATACTCGGGATGGGTCTAGCTTCGTAACCTCATCAAAATCTTACCGGAAGACTCTCAGCCCACACACTTACACTTCATGCACAGAGATGTATGCAAAGAAAAAACTTTTTAATTCCTTCTTTATAATTACGTTTAGAGTGATGGTAGGGATTTTTGTACATGGTTATTATTCGTTAGTTTGTGCTTCTTGTTGTACACTTTGTGTGTGTTTTGCATGCTTTATCGGGTTTGGGACTTGCACACTAGTATATAAGGGCAAAATTTTTCGTGCAAGGTATCATACATAACAAAGAGGAGCTTAATGATTATTTAATTTAATGCATTTTCTGCGAAAGTCGTTTAACTCTCCTCCACTAGAAATGACCATTTAAATATTGTTGAGATAACCTCTATTGACTTATTCTATAGTTCGAGTATTTTTTTTAGATTTTCTCCACGTACTTTTTCAGAATCTTTTCGGAGAAACTATACTCGATATAAGGTACGAGCACGAGTACTAGAGCTTAGAGCAGAGACCTTGTGGAGAGGACTAAAAGCTATTTTCTCATGTCTCATATCCTAGTTTTAGATTTATACATTTCTTGTATAGTTCTAGGATCAAATATCCACAATTATTCCTTTATGGGATTATAGCCGACCCAACGGCTCTTAACCACTTTTTATTTTATATTTATTGCATTATGCTTTTGTTCACTTTTTGTCATGCCTGCAATTTGTCTGATACAATCACGATTAGACTCTTTAGAATAAAATATTTGTTGACATCAATTTTTGATGTCACAAGCGTAGGATTTCAATTGGAGCACTATAAAACGTTACTTAATGCATATGTTGATTCTCATCTGAGACATTCATTGAGACCCTCTGGTATGTGTTTTTTGGCACGAAACTTGGGTCACTGTTGACTTAGCCTTACCCAGGCATGCTCATTGTTAGGTGGCATTAGTTTTAATACAAGACACGTCTGTCGATCACTCTAATGTTCAAAAGTCATTCTCCTTCTATTCAGAGTCTCTCATGACCAAAGGGTCATAAAATTTTCCCATGTACGTTTTGGATAAAATCAGGGTTCGGGCCTTTACTCCTGCGTGATGATATGGTACGCTCGTTGACATTAAAAACTTCTGATAAAATCTATGAAATATTTATTTTTGAAGTTATGAGACCATATTTCAATGATATATAGTCTGTCACAGCTTATAGATCTACAAAACTTTCACCGAACAATCCCGTAAAAAAATTGAGGTTTTGGCGCAAGACCAGTGCCTTGGCGCCAGTCGTGGGCGTTTAAGCACCAGGCTCTGGCCCCCTGTTGACCTCACTTTTTGTCGAGGTTTAGTATTCCTCCTAGATTTAGGATTCTAGCCTCAGGAGCTTCCCCGACGATCCTAGATTCCTAGCGATGGGACCCACCTCGTTTTAGAGTGTCCGGAAGCCACTTCGTTACTCTTTGAAATCCCGTACGAGATTCCGTACCGCTAGCATGCATGCTGGTCGAAATTGATGTCAGGAGTTCAAATTGAGTCCCTATAGGACCCTGGACATTAGGACAGCCTCGTGCACATCTCACACGCACCATTCTGATCGATCGGACTCGAGTCAATTTTGCGACGATACCAAATTTCGACGCGATTTTGACGCGACCGTCGAAGAGGTTGCCCAGACGACCTCGAACGACGAAACGGACTGCGCCGATGCGTCCGGAATGTCGATTTCACCTAAAATTGACGTTAAATTTGCGACGATAGCCCGTCGAGTGCGAAAGTTAGGGTTCGGGGCGTATTTTTAAAATAAATTAATATTAAATCCTTTAAATTATAAAATTAAGCCCTAAATCCTACCCTTCCCCCATTCGACTCGTTCGGCTAGCCCGTCTCCCATGCCTTGGTCCCGCGAGAGTCCTCTCGCGCCTCTTCTCCCGCGCTCGACTCTTCCCCCCGCCATAGCTCGTTGGCTCCTCGAGCCGCGCGTGGTTTCCTCCACTCCTTATCTTATCTGCGATGGATTCGGGCCTGCTCTCTGTGCGCACTCGAGCACCCTCCCCGCGGCTCCTGCGCAGTATCTTTTCCCTATCTCCCTCTGTCTCACCCGACTCATCCCGATGCTTATCTGCCGCAGCCATCTTCCTGCTCTCCTTCCTTGCGTGAGATGCAAGTGGATGATCTCATCCATGCTTTCTTCTTATCCATGACAGCCAAGTGGGTTTTGATATCATTTTTTTTTTGTGATTTTGTGGCTGCCTTGAATCCTCCTCTTCCCTCCCCTGCCTATAAATGCTCCATTCTGGGATGAAGTGGGGGCTGGCCGAATTTCTTCTTGGAGAAGGGGAGGTGCTGCTGGTTTGAGGCTTGGACTTCCTGCTTCCTTTGTGTATTCCACACTAGTTGGTACCCCTTATCTCCCCTATCTATCTCTCGGTTTGGCCCAGGGAGGCTGTCATTTGTGCCGCTGGCTTGATTTTCCCTATTTGTGGTTTCGGCTAAGCATTTATGTGCCATGGAAAACTTTGTTTACTTGCTTGAATAGTGGTTTCTTGTTCCCCCCCTCTAGTGGCATGCTGATAGATTGTTGTATCAAGATTTGGGGGGGGGGCATTTTATTACTTGAAGCATGTGGAGAATAGAAACATGAGCATGTTTTAAAGTTTAAGCTTGATTATTTGCTTGAGGTAATGAGAATGTGGTGTGACATTGGCTCCTTTCTTTTCTCTATTTGCTTAAGATGATAAAATGTGGTTTTATATTTGGTCTTTTCTAGTATGAGATATTGAGAGGGTTCACTTGAGCCTTGCAAGCATGTGGTAGGTATGGTTCTCATAATAAGCTACTAGATTCTCTAGTAAACTCTAGCAAATATTTTTGAGTAAAGCTCTTTACTTACTATTGTTGTTATGAATTGTTGAGGAGCCTTTGACTATTTCATGCATGTGGGGCTTGGTGCTTGCTCCTTGTGACTTTCCCTTACAAAAGTTGCATGCTAGGGAGAAGTTTAAACTTAATTTGGAAGAATTCATGTTTGTTCTCATGTAAAGCATGTGGTGGCTTTATGTCTTGTACATATGGAAGTCTAGTCCTTTATGAAAGCATGTTATGAAGATTTGAGATATTTCTATGTTTGTTCTTGCTTGCAAGCATGATGAGATGGGTATTGAGATGTTCCTTGCTCGCTTTGGCTTGGCATGAGTCATGGAAGAATTCATTTAGCTTTTTCAATGTGTATGTGGGGCTTATCTCTTGCTCCTTCTAGCTTTTCCTTACCAAAATGTCATGCTATGAAGAAGCTTAGTTTAATTTGAGAAGTTTCACACTTATTCTTATATGAAGCATATGGTGGCTCTATGTTTTGAATGTATGGAAGTTTAATTCTTAGGCTCCTTGCATCTTTGCCCTCCATAAAAGCATTTTAAATGTATATGGAAAAGTTTTCTAAGTTTATTCTTGCTTGCAAGCATGTCATAGTTTCATGAATTGATGTATGAAAGCATGGAAGTGTTATTGTAATCCAAGTTTAGCCTCTCTTTTAATCTCAAGCTAAGGCTATGTTTAAATATATATATACATGCTTCATTTGATAAGTTCTCGTAAAGGTTTGTTTTAGCCTTATGTTGGGCTTGGATTTAATCGTGGTTGGACTTGGTTTTAGCCTCATGTGGCTCGGTTTTGTTGAGTCCCATCGTATTCTTTGTTCTAAGCTTAAATTCGGGATTTGGTTTTGGCCTTATGTGGCTCGGCTTTCGATAGTCTTCTTTGTTCCACTGTTTTAATTTAAAGTCTGCATTTGCCCTGACTTAGCGTAGCTCGGGTTAGCTCCTTTAGCTTTCTCCGATTTTGGCTTTATGTTGGGATTCTTGTAACTTGGAGCTGGGCTTGTCTTCGGCCTTGCTTGTGGCTCGGGTTAGCTCTTTTGACACTTCTAATTTTGATTTTATGTTGGGATTCTCTGTGACTTGTATTTTGGTCCTATGAGGGCTCGGGTTGACTCTCTCAATACCTTTAACTTTGGCTTTGTCTGGGTTTGTTTTGACTTCATACTTGGCTCGGGTTTTGAACCCTATGTTGGCTCAGTCTCACCTCTATAGTGGTTTTTCTGTTGTGGCTTTGTGTTGGGCTGTAGTTGCGGCTTTGTGACGATCCTCTTATAAATCTTATGTTGGGATTACTTCCCCTTTGTCTTGGCCGTGAGCCTCCTTGACCCTCGTAGCACCCTCGGCCGTGAGCTTTAATGTGGTGATTTAAGTGGGAGCCTTACCTTTTACTACTCTTACCTGTGAGATTGATTGAAATGGTTTGGAAGTATCCCTTTGGCTTGCTTGAGGGAAGGAATCGAGCACCATATTTCGAATAGCTTTACCATACTTTATTTGATGAAATTGGAGTTGACTTGGAAGATTTAGAAGAGCTTGTCCATTCACTTTCTTATATGTTGGAAGCTTTGCTTTCGAGTGGTTTCCTTGCTTTGTTACCTTACTCGCGAGCCTCCTTCTCCCCTGTTTTGATTTGGCCGTGAACCTCTACTTGCTTTTATTTGAGGAATTTACATTCATAATGTATGCGGGAGTGGTGAATTTAATTGGGAGTTGGATAATTTCATTACTTGAGGTTTGGAAGTGTTAGCAACCAGTTTTTGCCCCGAGTCATTTTCCTTTTGCTTGATTTTAAAAGATTTTGAACGATTTTCTCCGGATTTTGCTTTTAAATTCTTTTTTGATATAATCATACCCAAGCGAGAAAGTGACACTCTCGGGGTCGATTCTGGGAACTCGGATTTTGTTTTTAAACGCCTTGTTATTACATATGTTAGGGGAATTTTAAATTAACTCACTCGTCGTCCTACCCCTCCAAGTTCGGGGGTGGGTTAATTTTCCTTTCCCCTTTTCGTTGCTTGACACGTTTTCCAGCTTCACTCGGAGTAGGTTTTGTTTTGTTTTGTTTTGGGGCGATGACGGCGATGATGCAAAAGCGCACGCCAGTGATAGAGTAGAATGATATCCCATCCTACGACATCGGGACTCGCTCCGAGTGTCTCGGTGAACCGTAGGATGACGGTATCATTCACCGCTAATAGCGCAAGCGGCACGTCGTACCTTCTAGGATTGTTAGCGATCCTTTACTCCGACGAAATAATCGGCTCGTGGATAATCATAATTTTCAAAATCGATAAGAATATGATACTACATTTCGCAATAAAAAAATATATCCCTACCACAATCAAAATATATAAACTCTCTTTTGCGTGTCCGAAACTCGTGTGCATGTCGAAAATACAAATTTCAAAACTACATTATAAAATTTGATCGTCCACTTATTGATTATCGGTCTTGGGTGGGGAACACTCTCTCGAGTCGGGTTTAGTTGGACACCCTTCTGGCGAGTGGCGGGCTCTATACACTCGTGTGACCGAGTGGCGCTCGACGTTCCTTCGAGCAGATCTTCATGCGGCTCGAGCCTGTGCCAGACCGAGTCTTGCGGTTTCTTCGGGTTTTCGTTTGATTTTTGATAGATCACTCGTGGTCTTTTTAGGATTTTCTCGGAGTTTTGGTGACTTTTACTTACTTTTCTCGAAGCTTTCCAGTTGTGGGTCGATCACTTTGTTTTCTTGAGTTTTTCGACGACCTTTTATTTCGCTTGCTTGGCTTTCATGTAGCACACCTGGCTGACTAGACGAAAGAAAATAACTGGCCTCCCAGATTATACGGGTTTGTTTACGTTCGTAGCATGTTACGCTTTTTATACTCGCATCTGCATGCTTATATCTTGTTTAATTGTCACTTTGTACTATACTCGCTATCTTGCATGTTGTTCTCGTTTAAGCACGTTACGTTATATACTTGTTGCATGTCTTATCTGCTATCTCTCGTCTTATATACGTATCCTGTCATAAATCGTACTAACATTTAAACATACTTTGCATGGGATGTTTAGGAGAACTCGACCATGAGCTACCTGATTGAACATTTCGACTGCCACGCCAGAAACTCAACCTCTTCACTGAGGAGAGCTTGAGCTAGCGGTGGCGACATGTACCATCTTCAACAAGATAACATGTCTACTAACAACTAAACCATTCCTTGGTTAAATAACAATCCATGGGATTTCGAGCGTCGTTCGCACAGTGCGACATAAATCCTCAACCTTTCTTGGCGCTGTATAGTGCATCTTGTACTGATATAATGCCGACTCGTTTTAGGATTCCCGAGGTTGTCGTTCGTTACTGACCTAAATCATCACGAACTACAGGTTATTCGTGTGATCGTTTCACACAAATGTAAGCTCTAATTAAATAAAATTAGCGGGATAAAGCCTACTAAATAATATCTCACTAAATCAAAGCCAAATCATAGGATAGACTTGGAAGTCATGGGGTTCGCCTCTGGATCTTTGATATCCCTGGTTCTTCCTCCTTTGGATTCTAGATAAATGTTCAGATTTGAGCTGATCCCTTTCACACCTCTTTGTCAGATTACGTTGAAAAGTCCTATCCTTTTAGCCTCCTTGAAGATAATATTTCCGATTTTTATCGAGAGTTTTCTAAGTGATTTCGGTCGTTTAAGATGTAATTAACTATAGAACTGCCCTTTATAGAAGCATTCCGAACCCAATTTAAAATAAACACTATTTAATTCGCTTATATTAAATAGGGAATTTATCGTCAAATAAATTGGTTTCATGACTAAACGGACGTCATATATTTCTTAGTTTATTTGATCGAGCCTCAGCCTAAGTCTTGTGTTTGTCTTTCGGGATAAGTGCGTACGACTGAGGTGTAAGCATTCTTTTATTCGAACTATGAAAAATATGAGTCGGTTGACTTCCTTTCTTTTCGTTGAAGGATCCTTCCGAAGCGGGCGACGGGATTTCGATTCCGGTGGCCGACAGCTTCTTACGAGCTTTTCACGCACAAAACAACGCCGACACCCCCCGACGCCAGTACTGAGAGCCTAGGCACCCATAATAGCCTAAGGGCTCAAAATTGAGACTCTAGGAAGTCAGCGCCAGGCCCCGACACCTTGGCACCAACCACGGGCGCCTAGGTGCCCAAAACAACCACGAAATAGCTCAAGAAACCCAAGAAGGCAGGAAGTCGATGCTCGGGCCCAAGGCCTAGGGCCAACCTATTTTTAGGTTAAGAATTTTTCTGTGATCTTTACAAAATGAAGCCGACGCAAGCTTTGAGATAGCTGAAAGGTGCAGGCTCTCCTTGGACAAATGGGAGATATTCATTGGGGAGGCAAAAGGGTGATGAATAACCTTTTAGGACTTTTAGAGGGAGTTTTAGAAAGTGGGAGGTGGCCGTTTTTGGGTTGGGGAGAGGAGAAAAGCTGAGTTTTATCTTGTGAGAAGCTTGGAGAGGAGATTTTTCAGAAAAAAGGCTGGAGAAAATCCTTAGAGGGGCTTTTGGAGAGGTAAACAAAAGAGCTTCTTCTTCTTCCCAGCTTTATCTTCTTCCTTCCAACTTCATCTACTTCCTCCTCCACTTATTTGAGTGTGAGTGTTGACCTCATTTTTATGAGGCCTTCATTTTTCTCTCTCTAGAATCTAAGATCTAGCCTTAGAACTAGTGACTCTCTTAGAAGACTAGTGCTGGATCCATACAAAATGGAAATTAAATCATTTCGTGACTCCTGATAGTTTTATGTATTTGACATTGAATCCTCAAACTTTAGTTAAGTTAATTGAGGTCAAACTATTGAAACTCAATTTGAGTTCCTATAGGTTCAGGAGTGCTCTAGGCAAACCTTTCAAGTCTAAAGACTTGACTTTACACTTCAACTGTCTTTTGACCTTAAAGGACCCTCTTAATTAGGCTTAATATTTACTTTTAATTCATACGTTTTGGTTTGAGATAAACTCAAACATGTTTTGAGTCCATCTTAAACTATGATCCAGTTTAAATCAAAAATAAATTAAGTAATTAAATGATGGAAATAAAAAAACAAATTAAAGTTGGAATTAAACACATGAATCAATAATCAAGAAATTTTAAATCCAAATCAAAATTAATATTAAAAAATCAATAAAATTTTATAATCCTAAATAAATTTCTAATTAAACATGATGAAAATTAAAACTTTAATAAATTTGTAATTAAATAAGAATAAAAAAAGGATAATAATGAAAGAGTTTTAAAATTTTTAGAATAGTCTAAATGAATTCTCAATAAAAAAAATTTAACAATTTTAATCAAATATAAATAAAGGTTTAATATAAAATTAGAATAATAAGTAAACAAAATTTGAAAGATAACTAATTCAATCCTAAATAATTTAAAATAAAATTAAATATATATATATATATATATATAAATTAATTAAAATAATTATAATAAATTTCAATGAAATAATAAATTAAATAATAAAATTAAATTTAAGAAAAGTTTAAATAAAAAGATCCTCCAACATTTAATTAAAGCAATTAATTAATAGCTACTCTTTTCTTGCCACCTCAATGCCAACAAAGTGGCACCTGAGTTGTGACATCACCATTACAAGTTAGGTGGCTTCCAATGCAAGCTACCCTCGCTCACTCTCTGACTATAAATACCTTTTAACCTAAACCCTAAAGCTCCCCACACCCCCCGGCCCCCGCAGCTACGTGCGATTCTTTCTCGTCCACTTTGCTCGACTCCCTTGCTCTGTCCCGAAACCTACACTCTTCTTTCTCCTTTTCTCCGATCGTTCGAGAGCAAAGATTCTTTTCTCCTTTCTCCGATTATTCAGGAGTAAGGATCCCTTCTTCTTCTTTCTCTGGTTGATTGGCTGAATAGTTTATTCAACAAGGGTTTTCTTCTTGTTTTTTTTTTTATTATTGAATTGCAAGAAACTTCAAAGATATGGTAAATCTAAATCCTCATTTCTTTATTTGAATGCATAGAAATGTTACTATTCTATTCATACATCTTCAATGTGCATATCAAATCTTATAGGGTTTAGATTCACTTTAAGATCCTTGATCCTGATTTTACTTTTATTAACTTATACTTCCCGGATGACTTATATTTTTGGTATATATGAATTGTAACATATATGCTTCACTAATTGATTTGCAACAAATTTAGGGTTTGTTTGAGGTAGCTACAGCTTATTAAATAATCTGCTGATAAGCAGTTAATCCTGATTAGCTGTTTATCAGCAACTTAACCGGATAAGCTGGCTAGTTGTTTGGTTTATGTTGTTTGAAAATAGTTGATTTACAACTATTTATGGATAATTGACCATTTTGCTCATGTGCAGTAATGTTGTTTTTAAATACCATACAAAGTAAATTGTTGTCCAACATCATTATATTTATAAATTTAACAGGAGATCCAAAAAGTATAATTTTTAAAAAAGGTTTTTGTTTAAAAAATTATTTCTAAAATTCACTGTTATTTAAAAAAATGAAAGTATAAGTTGCAAGCTTTATTTTTCATTTTCATAAGCTCTTACTTGATATAGTGGGAGGCCTACTTACTCATCGAACATCATTTAATTATAATTAATTTAATATTATATAAAGTAATTATTGATTATTAATGGATTAAATTAGTAAAGTATTTATTCATTACTTCCCCTATTTGTCCGAAAACCCTAGCATACATTTTCCCCTCTCTCGGTTTCGCCCGAACTTCCCATCTCCACCTAAACCCTCGCATATCTCCCTCCCCCTCCTGGTTTCACTCAAAACCACCGTCGGTGAACCAACATTCACGATACAGTTGCCATTAGAGCTACCTAAGAAGGCAACGAGGGGATCACGGCTTACATAGACCACCGAAACTCCCATCTTTCTCATCCTTGCACCCCGCTCCTACCAGAAACCATTGAGGAATGTAAGCTTGTTCACGCCATTCTTCCTCTTCGCGGGATTTACTAGGCGAGGTCGAGGGCAACGGAGTAGAACAATCACGAACGAACGTGGGCCACAAGGTTGACCTCGCGGCTGCGTTTATTGAAAAATCAAATACACCTTTTTCCAAAATACTGCCCAAATGCACGAATAAAATGGAACTACGGCGTTTCCGCCGTTTTGAAAACGCCGCTAGTGGTTATAAGCTGCCCCAAATGGGGCCTTAGTTGCTCTTTTGGATTACTGCTTCAAGTTCTCAAATATTGGATCCTCAGTTTTTTTCTTAACAGTTGCAGAGCATTGTATATGGGAATTAATGATGCATTGTGTTTGATTAAGAACATTTATAAAGGTCTTTAAACTATATGTCTTGGAAAGAATGTTTTGCTGTTGTTTGTTATCAACATGATCATAGCATGACATATGAGTTGGATTTGGGAATGAATTTTGGAAGGCTTTCGGTCTTGATTATATATGACTGGGATTCCTTTTTTATGATGATAACATCCATATACAAATATTCTTGAAGAAGGGGAATACTTGATTCTTTTTTGGATTCCCTAACCAAGTTCGGTTATACAAACTTGCCATATGAATGAGAGGTTTCTTTAAGATTAATACACATGTCGAGATTAATATTCACTCACAACTATAATTTTATTTCTCTTGTACATGAATTAAGTATTTTTGATGAGATTCTTGAATTATTAAACATCAAAGTCCTAGCTTTCTATGGATGTGTTGTTTCATTCTTCTGTTCGAATTTTCACATATGTTTTATAAAAAGAAAAAACAGTTATTTGCTCTGGTTTTTTCGAGCTATTGAGGGGATTCGTTCCTTTTACTTTTAATCATTTGAGCAGTAAGCTTTGGTTTGGTTTGAAAGTTGAAAATGGTTTTAACCCGATTCAACAAAATATGGCTTAAATAACTAATGCAGTGATTATTCTGTTATAATTACTTATGTGCTTACAATACTAGTGATTTGGGGGGCTTGGCCTGCTCGGGAATTATGCTATTATTATATTTTTTTTGTTTCTGATTCAACATTTGGAAGCTTTGAAATGCATATAAATAATTCTTGTGTGTTCGCATATATTAAATCAGATTTTATGAGATTTACAAGCATACCACTCAGTTCCTCTAAATTCAAATATTTAATCCATGAAACAAAAAGCAGAACTTGGCATACATAATATTTTTGCCTATACATGAAAAAGTTGTATTTAGGTAAAAGTTGTATTTTAGTTGATATTTTTGATATGCTATGTAAGCTTTTGGATGTTATAAATGTAAGGTTTAGGTGTTGATATGTAAATACGTAAGAATTGGGTGCTATATGTGTAAATGGTCTTGAAGCATCATTCGTTGGACCTTATCAAGTTGCTACACGTTCTTTCCTTCATAAGGGTTATTATTTGTGAAGTGCTAGCATCGTGGCATGTTTGATATCAAGCACATCCCATATACTTTGAAGGCTTCGTTGTTCAGAACTATGAAATTCATATATATTCATTTTATGGATACTGAAAATCTCAATATATTGGGTTGGTGAAAATCTGAAACTTATGCACTTTCTTTCTTTTGGAAAATTTGAAAATTCTATGTTTTGATTTATGGAAATTTAAAGTTTCAATGCTCTCGTTTTATAAAAATCTGAAAGTATCTTGTTTCGTTTTGTGGAAATAAATCCTTTCGTTTTAGAGGAAAAAACCTGAGCTTTTGTTTGCTTGCATGCGGAAATCTGAAATTTTGCTTGTGATGTTTTATGAAATTTTGAAAATTTGAAATTTTCAATAGGTTCTTTTGTTTAAAAAAAAAAGAAAATCCGAAAGTTTGCTTGTGTTCTTTTGTGAAAATCTTAGTTTCAATATTGTTGTTTGTTAAAATCTGAAAGTGTGCGTGTAATTGTATATAAGAATCTGAAAGTTTGTATGGTATGTTCGTTTGTGAAAATTTAAAAGTTTGCATGTGATCGTTGGTATAAATTTTGAAAGTTTCATGAGAAAATCTGAAAATTTTGATATATTTGATTATAAAATAGGAAACTTCAATAAGTTTGATTGTAACAAACTCAGAAGTTCGCTGATTTCAATTATGGATATATGAAATGATGATAGTTTTGCTTTAAATTGAGACTTCGTGGTCTATCTTTTGGTTGGAAATAAATTAGAGGCCAATGGCATTAAACAATTTGATGGGTTGTATGATTGACATCTCATGTGCATATTTTCTACTTGAAATAACTTGGATGATAACAAGTACGTTCTATTATTTATTTATTTATCACATTTGATTATATGTGTTTTGTTTAAACATACGGGAATGCTATTCCTCTTTTATTTATTGCATTTTTTATATGTAAAAAAAGAAGAAGAAGAACCCTGGTATAGTGAGTCATAAGAAGAAGGAGACCCTAAAGTACTTTCAAATTTAATTCATGCTCATAGCTTTTAACCCTAAAGAAAAAATAAATCATTTAAGAACTAGCATATCATTGAGATTGTGGTAGAAAATATGGATCTTATCCATTTAGTTGAGCAAATAAATTATCAGCATACTCTTGATTCAAACAACCCCAATAAAAACATTTACCCAGACAATAGTTGGAAGATGCATGTCATTAATAGATCTCGCAGAATAAAATGAAGAGAAAGGAAATGAGGGAATATCTAAAGCGTGGATATCAAGGTTTCCAACACCAGCTCCCATCTTCGCAGATCCCGCTGGTGCCGCGCAATTGAGAATACAGATTGAAAGACGCTGCCAGAGAAGAATTATACCAATGATCGGCTGAGGCACTGGAAAGAAATTTCTTGAAGCCGCCAAACCTGACTTTTGCCTGCGACAAAGTTTTCCTCGGAGGCTTAAGATACCTGATGAATATCCACACAATTTCAATAAGGAAGCTGTCGGGGATTACCGAGCTTCTTTTGTCCCGTCGAGGAAGACGATATTGCGACTGCTGTGTCGTTAATTGATGAATAGTTTTTTAGTGGTTGACATGAAATTGTAGACTTAAATGTTTTGGAAAATAATGTTGATAAACATGGCTTCCGAAGAGGTTGGGTTTCATCCTGCCCGAGAATATTGTTTGGGTTCTTAAATATTTTAATTCTTATTTTTTAAAATTTTAAAATATTGTTTTCGTTCTTAATATTTTAAATTTTAAAATTTTCATTCCAAAACAATAATTTTAAAAACTTAAGTATTTTAATTCTAAAATTAAAGTATATCTTTTAGGATTAATTTTTCTGGAAAACATTATTTTCATTCTTTTTTGTAACTTTTAGAGTCACAAGCTTTTTTTATCGTCGGCGTATAATTCATCTTAGGGTTGTTGTAGGTCCAATGATGAATAAAATTAGAGTCATCTTAGATGGTTTTGTCACATTAAACATAGACCATCTGATGATCCGTTTAGAAGAGTAGTTGTTTTAGATTCGACTTATGTTAAGAAAGGGAGAGGTAGACCTAGGAAGACTCTAACATATTGTATAAAAAATGATCTTAATTTATTAGAATTAAATAAAAATATGACACTAAATATGACGCACTGGAGAAAAAATGATTCATGTAGCTGACCCCACTTTGCGGGATAAAGGTTTTGTTGTTGTTGTTGTTGCTTTTGTATAATTCTATTTCCAAACTAAATCTCTCTTTTAAATTATGAAGATGATTCAAATAGGAGAGGAACCAGAAATAATGAAAATACAACAAAAATAGTTAAACAATTAAAAAAAACTTGAAGAACTTTCATAAGGTAACATTCGTGTAATAGCTAAGAATGTACGTCCGAAACGAGGAGGGTTCGAAATGACTTAGAAGCATATCCGTGAAGAAAACCCTATGAAAGCAACCCACAAACAGTGAATCAAGTTTGTTCTTATTATGGGTCAAGAGCAGCTGCCCTCCCAAAGGAACATATTTTCTTTGGCTAATTACATCTTCGAGGATGCCTAAGAATACTCTTGATAAAAAAGGTCTCGCAAGCTATTTAGGAAACCAAATGATTTTTATCATCTCAAGGGGAGAATCCCTATGCTTTCGACGTTTATATCGGGCCATAGGACATAGAGGGAATTACCGTATTTGTTACGGGCAACGATGCCTAGGCATGTAGAACCCACGAAACGCATCAACCATTGTTTTAAAAGGATAAGATGGCTCAAAAGAGTTGTCAATAAAAAAGAGAAATCCTTAAGCTAGTAAAGGTAACATGATCAGGGTACTATGAATCTGTTATCCCAAGCTATGGAGATCCTAAGTCTACCAAGTCGTGAAGGTAGTCCCCTTTGTCAACAATTCATGAATTGTGTCATCCAAAGGAATTCCGGTAGCTTTAAGGCTAGAGGAAAGAAATCTCTAATTTATTATGAATCTCTAAGAAGTAAAATAGGTAAAGGAGGTAAGAAACTCTTTTTCCCTAGGAGAAAGATAAAGCTTTCCCATTTCTTGAAAAGATCTTCTCACAAAGCTCCCTAGGATTCTTTCCTCTAGTTTTAGGGCTATCGGGATTCCTTTGGACTATACAATTCATGAATTACTGACAAGGTGTTATTGGTCGGGTTGGGTCGACAATCTTCATGATCAGGTAGACTTGAAGTCTCCATAGCTTGAGATAACAGATTTATGGTATCCTGACCAGGTTACCTCTACCTGCTTAAGAATTTCTCTCATTCTTATTGACACCCCTTTTGTGCTCTGTCATCCTTTTGAAACAATCGTTGATGTCATCTCGTGGGCCATGCATGCTTAGACGTTGTTGCCCGTAGCTGATACGGTGATTCACCCTCTGTTGTATGGCTCGGTATAGGTGTCGAAAGCATCGGGATTATCTCGCTGGAGATGATTAAAAATCATATGGTTTCCTAAATACCAGATATCATAAATGTTGTAAGTGAGACCATTTTTATCTAGTGTTTCTGGGCATCCTCTAAGATGTAATTAACTGAAAAAATACTTCATTTGGGAGCTGCTCTTGACCCATAACTAGCACAAAAATTTGATTCACTTTTTTTGGTTGCTTTCATTGGATTTTCTTCTTGAATATGCTTCAATGCCGTTTCGAACGTATGTTCTTGAGCTATCACACGGATGCTACCTTACGAAAGTTCTACAAGTTTTTTTTAGTTTTTTTATCTATTTTTGTCTTATTTTCTTTCTTTCTGGTTCCTCTTCTATTTGAATCATCTTCATGATTTAAAAGAGGGATTTATTTGAAAATAGAATTATACAACGACAATAAAACAAGCTTACGACGCCAAAAGTTACAAAAAAGAATGAAAACAATATTTGCTAAAAAAAATAATCTTAAAAGATATATCTAAAAAAATTAATCTTAAAAGATATATCTTAAATAAAATTTAAAATTAAAATATTTAAGATTTCAAATTATTGTTTTAGAATGAAAATTTTAAAATTTAAAACATTTAAGAACAAAAACAATATTCTTAAATTTTAAATTTTAGATTAAATATTTAAGAACCCAAACAATATTATCGGGTAGGATGAAACCCAACGTCTTTGGAAGCCATGTTTATCAACATTATTTTCCGCAACATTTAAATATACAACTTGATGTCAACCACTAAAAACTTATTCATCAATCAAAGCCACAACAATCTTCGGATCGTCTTCCCCAATGGGACAAGGAAGCCTGGTAATCCCCAACAGCTTCTTGTTGAAATTGTTTCTGAGATTCATCATGTTCCCTAGACCTCTGAGGAAAACTTTGTTGTCGGCGAAGTCGGGTTTGGCAGTTTCAAGAAATTTCTTTCCAGTGTCTCAGCCATCATCGGTTTCTTTCTTCTCTGTCAGTGTCTTTCATTTTGTATTCTCAATTGCGTAGCACCAGCGGGATCTGTGGGGATGGGGGCCGGTGTTGGAAGCCTCGATATCCACGCTTTAGGTATTCCCTCATTTCCTTTCTCTTCTTTCTATTCTGCCAGACTTGTTAATAGCAAGTGTGATGCATCTTCCAAATAATCTTTGGGTAGTCGTCTCTGTTGGAGTTGTTTGAATCAAAGAGTATGCTGATAATTTATTTTGCTCTACCAATTGGATGAGATCCATATTTTCTACCAGAATCTCAAGACACGCTAGTTCTTAAATGATCTATTTTTTCTTTAGTGTTAAAAGCTATGTGCATGAATTAAATTTGAAAGTACTCTCAAGTTATGACAATTAAATCAAGTATATGGGTCTGTTAGAGTAATCATTTTAATACAGAAAAAATGTCTATGCATACCTCATTTAAATGAACATTAAATTTTTACTATCTTTGCGTTTTATGCCATGTCTATATGCTCATTTTCTGTATAATTAGAAACATGAACCTCTGTGAGTTGCTGTTATGAAATTATCGAACAAGTATGATGCTATTACGACAGTTTTGGGTGTCAAGTGGTTTATAGTATGCCTCCATGACTAGAACTTTGTTTGTTTTAGAATGTGAACTCATCAAGCTTGATCGACCTTAGGAAGTTATCCAGATAGATGAGTTGGAGATGAGACATGTTTGGATTCTAACCGACCTTACTGTTTGCTAAATTTGTCTGATTGTGTAAGTGAGAAGGTTAATGCTGATGTGAGACGAGTCTTCAGAAATTTACTTTTTTTTTTTTAGCCCTCAAATTTTGGAACAATCAATTTTATTATGAAAGTTCTTGTTTTAAAATTTTAAGAAGATTAATTTTGTACATTTGGTTTTGAATCAGCATTTACTAGAAAGAAGGAAGCTTTACATACATACCATTTAATTCTTATGTATTTACATATCTAACACCTAAACTTCAATTTTTATGTATATGTCACCTTAGCCATGCATGAAAATATGTATTTCACATTTTGAAAGTTAAAAATAATGTTATATTTGATTTCATTTAAAAGATCTAAGTGGTATAAATGTAAAAAACCAAAGTTTAGGTGTTAGATGTGTACATACATAAGAATCGGGTGGTATGTATGTAAATGCCCATAGGGAAAACTTCGTCCAGCCTAAAAATGATTCATTTTTTATATGAATTGTTTCCCTTGTGTTGAATGGAGATAAAAAAGATCATAAACTGGCATCAAAATAGCTGGACTTGGGCAAATGGTGATAATGCATTTTACTTGGAATAAATATATGTTGATCACTGACTTTTGTGAATGTGTTGGATAGTTATGCTTGTATTGTTCTAGATTTGTTGACTTCCAGGTTATCTCAGGATGCAATTATTTCTGTCATTTGCCTGTGTTATAGGGATCCAGCGCTGACAATAACCAAACAGAACAAGTTCAAGGTACAATATATTCCAGTTGACTTGACATTGGCTGTCTTTTGTAAGTTTCTGTTACCCTTTTAAATCTTTCTTTCAATGTATCTCTATAGCCTCTGTTCAGAAGGAACCTGAAATTAGTTTTTCTCATCAATGCTGATCTGCTTGCCAATCTTTTGCAGATTTCAAGAAAGGAACTTGTACTCATGGCAGACTTGGAGAATTTGCTACTCCAAGCTGCTGGCAGAACTGGCACATCATCTAGAAAGAACCAGTCCCATCCACATTCAAGATGGCGACGGGAAGGTTCATACTCTGATGGAAGCGACTCAAAAGAGGATGATTCTGATAACCCCAATTTCAACAAGCGGAGACACGCTGGATCACAAGTTCCTTTAAAGAAGAGGCTAGATCCCCCTGAGAAAGACAAGAGGAGCAACTGGGTAGATGATCATGATGATCGGCTTAGTGGTGATGATTCTGATAGTGCACCTTCTGTTGGAAGTGATCTGTACAGAGATGAGGCGGATAAGGAAGAGCTGGGAAAATTGTCAGAGCTGGATCGTGAAATGATCTTAGCAGAAAGAAGTACAAAGATTGATGATTACCGCCTGAAGAAGAAAGCAAGGGCCTCGTCAACAAAGATGGAGAAATCTAGAAAAGCGAGCCCCCCACCACTTCCTTCCCGTGGGCGTTCTTCTGTCAGGACAGAGAGGACTGCTGCAAAAACTGATGCATTAAATGAGTTACGAGCTAAGAGGATGAGGCAGCAGGACCCGGAGGGTTACCGGAGGTTAAGGGATTCAGGAGTTACTGGGTCTGCTTTTGGCAATAGAGATGCTTCTCCCAAACGCCGTTCTATTTCTATTCCTGCACTTGATTCGAGTGATAGTGATGATGAGGGAACAAGCATTGAAGGCAAGGAAGACAAATTAGCTGATGATGTTGATATGGGGGATAATTTAGAGGATCTATTGACATCTAAATCGGAACCAATTAGGTATGAAGATGTTAAAGAAATAACAATTCGCAGATCCAAGTTGGCTAAATGGCTTATGGAGCCTTTCTTTGAAAATATTGTTGTTGGATGTTTTGTAAGGGTTGGTATTGGAAAGACACAGAAAGGTCCTAAGTACAGGCTTTGCGTCATTAAAAATGTGGATGCCAATGACCCGGACAAACATTACAAACTTGAGGGCCGTACAACTTGCAAGTGGCTGAACTGTGTGTGGGGTAGTGAGGCCTCAGCAGCTAGGTGGCAGATGGCTATGGTTTCTGACTCTCTACCAACTGAGGAGGAATTTAAAGAGTGGGTAAGAGAGGTGGAGCGTAATGGAGGCAGGATACCATGTCGACAAGATGTGGATGATAAGAAAGAAGAAATAAAAAAAGCTAGCTCTTTTGTATATTCAGCAGATACTGTGAAGCAAATGATAAGGGAAAAGAAATCGGCTTCTTCGAGGCCATTAAACATTGCAGCCGAGAAGGACCGTCTTAGGAAAGAGATGGAATCGGCAGAGAGTAATGGAAATGGTGCTGAGGTAGATAGAATCCGTGCAAAGCTGAAGGAACTAGAAGACTTATCCAGACAGCCTAAGAGAATTGATGCTAAGGCTATGAAATTAGCAGAAATGAACCGAAGGAATAAAGCAGAGAATTTTAGGAATGCATCGGAGTTGAAACCAGTTAATTTTAGCTTAAAGGCTGGCGAAGCAGGTTATGATCCATTCTCAAGAAGATGGACTAGGTCCATGAATTATTATGAGCCTGTCAAGCCTGGGGTGGATGGAAATGGAACAGTCACAAATGGTGATAATAAGAATGCAACTGCTAGTGCAAGAGATGCAGATGGGGTTGCTGCAGTTAATGGTGTGGAAGCTGGTGTGTTAGCCACTGCAGAAGCTCTGGAGGCAGCTGCAGGTGCAGGAAAATTGGTTGACACCTCAGCCCCAGTTGATCTTGGTACAGAATCAAATTCTCTACATAATTTTGATTTGCCAATATCATTGGCTGGCCTCCAAAAGTTTGGGGGCCCTCATGGTGTTCATCTTGGTTTCATGGCGAGAAAGCAAAAGATAGAAGCAACGATTGGCTATAAGGTGCCTGACAATGATGGGAGGCGACATGTCTTGACATTGAGTGTGAGTGACTACAAGAGACGAAGAGGTCTTCAATAAGAAGCTGCTAGTTTAGGTATGTCTGCTTTTTTATTAGAACATTTCCCTGCATTCTTATTTTATGGTCATTACGCAAAATAGTCAGTTTTTTCTGAGCTACATGAATCTCAGGTCCTAGTTTAGTTTGGCGTAATTGTTGCCTCATTTATGATAAGTGCATTTATGTTTCCGTAGATTTTAAGGTTATGCTAGTATTGCCTTTGAAAACTTTGCTGAACTAAAATTTTGATTCTACTGTTCAAACATGAATTTTATGCATAATATCATACTAATGAAGAGTTGAGGATGGGAAATTGGTGAGTCAAAGATGATGATGCTTATGAACAAAAGAACTCAGTGGTACCTTCTTTGATTTAGAACAACATCACTGAATAGAGAAGCATAATAAGGGTTAGGTTTTGTAATTTAGAATCACAGAACATGCCAGAATGTCAAGGTCTGTTTCTAGTATGCTTTTCCGATTTGTTTGTAAAGCACTATCACTGTTTCATCGTGTGGTACATCACATGCACTTGATTGTTTATCTTCCACTCTGCTAAAATCCTCTGATCCTGCACAGTTACCTTTCTCCATCCATGTTTCTAGCCACTCTATCCAGTCACACACCTGTCCCTCAACAATCTCAGGCTTCTTTCCTTTTTAGATCCTGAACACCTGTTTATTAGCCTTGAAGAACAACACCTACAGCGCGCCTGGGGTGTTTGGGATTTTTTTAGTATTTTTTTTTCATTAAAAAAATGTGATTTTGAGCGCATAAAACAAAACCAATTTACCCCTAGGATGGTGCCGGGTAAGCGTGAATACACGAAATTGAGGGAGTAAAAGAGTGGCATAAGATATCTTGGCCACCAAAAAGAGAGAAGGATTTATAGCTGTTTATCTTCTTAACAAGCTTATTTACAACCCCTAGGTTTTGTTAGGTTGATTCGGGATCTATTTGGGTCAACTTTTTCATTTCTTTACTCTCCAAACTGCTTTGTAGATCAGGGCGACCTAGGATTTATAATTGTTTGGCTACAACTTTCTAATTATTTTCAAATTTTTTCTCTGTAAGAAGCTACTTTTTATTATCAGATATGCTAAATTTGATAGCTGTAAAATAATTGTTTTCTGAATTTTTTGAAAGAGAAATGTTTATAATACCAATAACAACCTGCAAAAAAGTCTTTGCTTTCATCCATACATCTAAATCTAGTTTAATAAACAGTTTTAGCTGACCCAAAAAGACCCTTATGCTTTTCTATTTTTGTTATAAGAATTTTTAAAAGCTGCTTTCACAATCATGAATTTTATTTTTCTTTCTCAAAAGCAAATGTTGGAAAAAGTTGGATAGAAGCTATTCAATTTTTCATCCAAAGAAATTGCTTTTTGCTGGTTGATTTTCCTACCATTAGAGCAATTAACAGGCAGTCCTAAATAAAGCCCTAATGACACAATTGCTTTCTCAATGGTATACCCCTAAAGCTTTTTCTTTGTTATCATTCTTATTTTAATGGTTGGAATTTGTGCTTTGATTTTATTTGCTCATAGGAGATCGTTTCTTGTTTTGTTTTGGTATATAATGGGAGACTATTTTGCTATATCTTATGAAGGTGGTTGAGCTTTGTAAAATTGTGATCTTTAATTGCACAATTTTTTTTTTCCATTTCTAATTTTGTGCAAGTTAAATTTGTGATTCTTTCGAGTGTGGTGTAAGTTCAATTATTTAATTTTGAGGGAAGGGCCAAAGTTTCTTGAATTAGTGAATTTTTTCCTTAATTTAATTTATTTAATATATCTTGTTATTAGTTGGCTAGTTGTCTGAATTTTTTCAAATTTGACACAGTCAAGGTTCTAATCTTAGTGATTAAATTATAATTACTTTGCATATTTTGTGTGATTTGAGTTTGTCACTACATTTTGGTTTTATTCGATTATTTCATTATTGTTTGGGCTATAACTATTGCATTTATCATTTTGAATTTTAAAAAAATAAGTTTCTTTTTTTTTTTTTTTTTGCATTTTTAGTTATTCATGATTCGTGAATTTTAAATCTTTTTTTGCATAATTTACATACATCACATTATTCTAGTTGCATTACAAAACTCTTGTTCTAAAGCATCCTATGTTAGATTGGAATGAGATCTTAAGGTTGCAAAATATATGACATTTTAATTGTACCAATTAAAAATTAAGAAATGATTCATTTTAAACTTGTTAGTGTAAATTATGGTTTTATTTAACTAAAGCATAAATGTTATTTTGTTTAAAGTTACATTCTTATGTTTGATGTGAGTAATTAAAGAAAATTTTCAGTTTGATCAATAATTTGCAATATATTTTTCAGTATGATCATTAATTTGATTCTAAAATGTTAAAATTGCTGAAGCAACATTAGTAGGACTTGCTTAGCTATTTGGTGAGATCTTTGAAGTGCAGTAAAACCAATATGGACTGGCATATATCATAAGTTTAAAGAGAAATATCTACTAATTTGTTAATATCAGGACAAAGTACATAATCAATTCCAAAGTTATAAACAAAAAAGATCTTTGTTTTTTACTACTATGCATGGTTTACGTATCTTATAGCTATGTATGAGATGCCTTTAGATTATTTTGTTACCGCTGCTTGCTTCATTAAAGTTCTTATGCGAGAATTTTGGTTTGAACTAAGTTACAATTCACTTAAAACATCATTCGAGTCTTTATCTAGGTATTTGAATGTTGAAGTATATTATATGCATTATATTAGGGATGTTGCATCTTGTGTCACTTCCTAGGGAAACTCTATAATATCTTATCCAAATAATAGCATAAACAACAACCTAGGAATCCGATATGTTTGGATCTAATGACACTATAACAAATAGTGGTTCATGAATATTATTTTAGAGTGCAAAAAAAAAAAAAAAGATAGTTTGTATTTATAATCTGAATTTGTATCTAACGATATTGAATTTTAATCTACTATTGGACATGCCTATAACTGGAATCAATATTTGATCTAAAACCAAAATTTGAATCTAAAATTGAAATTATGCATTTGATCAAATCCAAATATGAACTTCTAATTAATGTTTAGTCTGTTTTTGAACCTGAAGATGAACTAATCATATCTAATGTAATTAAGAAATCAAATAAACAATTTGAAAGTGCAACTTCTTATTAATTATCTATTTTTTTGTTCTCTAAAACTTGATAAGAACAGTTTTATCAGTTAAGCATGGATCAAGTACATAAGAAATTTAAGTGAGAAAACTGAAATGAAATCGAATCAACAAAATCGATTTAATCGGTGGTTGAATTGTTGAACACTCAAGTTATTTAATTTTTAAGAATCGGAAGGTTCTTAATTTTGTCAAAAATCAACCAAATTTTAATGGAGCAAATAGGTTTTTGGATTCTAAACACCAAGTCAAACAATACTTTTGTACAACTAACTAATAAGAAGTCCTAATCTTAATAAAAATTGAAAGCAAACAAATTTTAAATGCATAATTTTATTTACATTTACTATATGATGGAATTAAGTTTGATTCCTAGAAATTATGTCTTCAGTTTGTTTGATTATAGACTAAAATTAGGATGCCATTAAAATGTATTATTATGTCATTATAGCCAGTGTGCGATTAAAATGATAATTATATGTTTAACTGATTATTAGAACTAACTCTTACAATTTGGAAGTCGTAGAAAGTTCTGGAATTAACCTATTGTAGTTTTTGATGAGCCTGACTTTAGCCTTATTTTAGAAAAACTATTGTCATATCTTTGGATTTTTTTGTTTTTTAACTTTATCCTTGTGAGTGGGTATTAAATTCACTACCCATATAATCTTAATATTCTGCATGATGAGATTGTATCTACTTCTAATGCTGAATTCTAGAAGTATCTGGTCACTTGCAAGGCGAAGTTATTTGTGTTGGCTGATGGATTACTTTGCAAGAAGCGTAAAAATTATGCCCTACTTTGTTGGATTAATATCGATTGCTTAATTTATGAGAGCAAAAAAAATTTCAAATTGAGCAGTTTGATTTAGTTGCTTCCTAGAATTATTTCTTCATTTTTATTTTTGATTGCATCTGGCGATGACACTCTAAACTTATTTGCTACGAGGAGCGAAACACCTTCGTTTTGATTGATGTTGAATGGGGGAGTTTTTGGGCTTGTCTCAATGGGTGATGATTGATGCTTTGAAAAGATGGAATTAATTGTTTCACTAGAATATTAAGATTCTAATCAAAGGCTGAATTTTGTTTATATTTTTTTTATTATCAAATTGAATATTGGGATTATTTGGAATCAAATTTACATTTAAAGTTGGAGTCTAAATGGAGTTCAAGAGGGGTTTGATGGGAATTCTAATGCTTTTGTGCTTCATCTAAGCCATTTGTATGTGGGCAACTCCTTCACTACAAAAATTTACTCAAATTAATTAAAAAAAAAAAAAGATGAGGTTTGCTTCACTCAAAGTTATGGTTTGGTTTTGTGATGGTGACAACTAATTAGATGACCATTTCTACATCATAAATTTGCAAGTGATATGAAAATATCTTAAAATTCTTTTTTATTTTTATTTACCAACTAATAGAATAACCAATTATTATACAAGAGACTAACCCTCTGATAAAAAATCAAAATTTCGTAACCTTTGAATGACAGTGAAGGTGACCTTGTGTTTGTTCCTTTGCCTTCAGTGTAGGTTCTAATGCCAATTTATCAATGGTGCTTAGATGTTGGTCAGCTAAGGTCAGGAATGGCTTGGGGAGTGCTAGGTTTAGGTGTGAGAATGAGTTATGGAGCGTGGCTAAGAAGATTTAAAATAAACAAAAAAGTCCTAGATGAGTTTTCCTAAAACTTGGTCAAAGAGGCTTAGGGGTGACCAAGAGTAAGTCTTTCTTAGAATGTTTATTATGAGGATGTGAGAGGTTGTTTTAATAGGGGATGTAATTTATGGGGAATGAGTTGAGGTGTTTAAGAGTGGATCTGGAGTTAGTGGTGAAAAGAGAAGGCGAGTGAGAGGATCTCAAAGTTGAGAGATTGGACTAAGATATTAACTGGTGGGGTGTGGAGGCTAATAAGTGGATTGAAAGTGTAGGTTTCTGAAGGGAGGTTGAAGTATTTAAAAACGTTTGAGAATGATTTTAAAGAGTGCTGAGATGAGGATAATAAGTTATTTTAGTATTTGAGGTGGAAAGGGAAAACGGGGCTTGATAAATAGTGATCCTACTATTAAGAATTGCTAAGGGTGGCCACCAAGCTCTCATACGAAATGAGTAAAACTCAAGTACTTTTGTAAATTCCAAAAGATATCTTTTGCTTATAGATTTATATGCAAAAAAAAAAAGTCATAATAAAAATAAAAAAATTTGAAAATGGAGCGAAAGGGTGGTTGCATTAATTAGATGAATTAAATTACTTCACCATTTAATACATGACGACACTTTTTATTTAAAGTTGTCCGATGTAATACATAAATGTTTGGATTCAAAATATGATTTATTTATTTATTTATTTATTTTGAAAAATTGAAGATGACATGATTTAAAATCAAGGTACAAAATGGGCCTTGGTGTGCTAGTGGGTCGGCTTGATTCTTTCTTGATTCAGCTTGGGCTTTGACAAGAGATGTAATAAATGATCTTTGTAGGCCTCTTTGTTATCTCTTGGGCCATCTCTAGTATCTCATTTCGTGTCTTTAATATGTGGTCTCTTGCTGCTGTATCAATAATTTTATGTAAAAACTGGAATAAAAAAACTCAAAATAATGCTAAATATATTTTAAAAAAAAATCATTCTGGTACCCTAAGGAGATTTTGTGAGAAAGCTCAAGTAGCTAAATAATAAACCTTATGCTAGAATAGCTAGAGAGCAGGAGAAAGTTTGGAATCCATCACAAATACTTGGGAAGCTGTGATGTATTTAATGCATACTTTGTTGTTGGTACTTATAGACTCAATAAAGCCCATATGTAACCAAATCTTGAGTGATGTAGGAAGGTTTTAATTGTATTAATCCATATTTTAAATATGATCTATTACAAATGTCATTTCCAAGACATAGATTGATCTAGGACAATCTCTTGATGGAGATTATTAGATCTATGTCTATTGAATCTAAGAGACATAGAACTGGAATAAGGAAATTTGATTCAAAAGTGAAGATGAGTCATCAATTGAAGGCTAGTGATCAAGATCCGAAAGAAGGAAATCTAGTCTATTGAATTGTGATATTGAAATTGGTCAAGGAGGCTTTAGATGACATGCGAGCTTAGTAGGATAAGGTTAACTTTAAGATGTTTTAATTTAATTTCGGATAAAGCATATTTGATTCTAGGAGATTTAAGCTTATCCTTTAAATTTTGGAAGAATATGAATTAATTTTAAATTAATCATATTGCAATTCTGATTATTTAGAAGTCTAAAATTTTCAATGAAAGTTTTCAAATTTGTCCTATCTTTTTCTTCCGCTCATCGTTGTTGGCCATCAGCATCATCATTGCTGCTAACCCTAGACGAGCATGTCACTTCCTTTAGGTGAATTTAGCTCAAATGAGCTCTTAGCCTGCCTTTGTTTCCACATGCAACCAACAACTATTGTAAAAGCTTGAACTCTCATCGCGATGTTGTTTTCTTTGGCTTGCTAACTTAATGATTTTGTCTCATTAGTGTAACTTCATAGGAGGTTACCCATCCGAGGACTACTCATGATATAACATGCTTAACTTTGCAATTTTTTATGAAATTCTAACAATTACACCAAAAGTTGCCTTGATGTTTGAGAGTTCAACTTCATTCTACTTGAGGGATTTCACATTCTCTCCCACTTAAATATATTATATAGTCGTTAGTTCTCTTAATCTTTAATCATCTATTAGATAAATTGGATTCTTGAGATATCCCTACAAAGTCACAATATGGCTCCTACCATATATCACTTCGTCTCATTTAGGGTTCAAGAGATGGATCTCATGATGTAGACTTTGTTCTGTATGATACTTAATTCCCATTTTCAAGCTGGTGCAATACTCTGATATCATTTGTAAGTGCCCAAACTCTCATCCATCAAGACATTAACACCTTTGGCTTAATGGCCTTATGATTTTGTCCATTGGTGTAACCTCCTAGGAAGTTGCCCATTCTAAGAGTGTTTCGTACAAACAAGCTTAACTTTGGAGTTTTTTAAGAGTTCAGTTTCATTCTACGTAAAGATTTTTACACCTACCATTGTTGTCTTACCATTTGGATAAAAGACAACAACTGGAGTTGCTATTTTCATTAATCTATGAACTGGAACAATATATATATTTGCTGTTTGGTTAAGGAAAAGAGTAAGGAATGCATAATTCTAGCAAAAATTCCATATAAAAATTAATCTCATCTTCAGAAAATTTCTTTTGATTCTGAAAGTCTTCCACATATTCATTTTTGTGTTATAGATGTTCATCTTACATGTAGCTGCGAGTGAGACCATAAATGAATAGGGTATCAAGATGCTACATTTAAAAGCATGAAACAATTCTCTCATGAGAGGATATGACTATGCGCTGAAGTCACAATATGGCTCCTACCATATATCACTTTGTCTCATTTAGGGTTCAAGAGATGGATCTCATGATGTAGACTTTGTTCTGTATGATACTTAATTCTCATCTTCAAGCTGGTGCAATACTCTGATAGCATTTGTAAGTGCCCAAACTCTTACCCATCGAGACATTGACACCTTTGGCTTAATGGCCTTATGGTTTTGTCCATTGGTGTAACCTCCTAGGAAGTCGCCCATTCTAAGAGTGTTCCGTACAAGCAAGCTTAACTTTGGAGTTTTTTAAGAGTTCAGCTTCATTCTACATAAAGGATTTTACACCTACCATTGCTGTCTTACCATTTGGATAAAAGACAACAACTGGAGTTGCTGTTTTCATTAATCTATGAACTGGAACAATATACATATTTGCTGTTTGGTTAAGGAAAAGAGTAAGGAATGCATAATTCTAGCAAAAATTCCATATAAAAATTAATCTCATCTTCAGAAAATTTCTTTTGGTTCTGAAAGTCTTCCACATATTCATTTTTGTGTTATAGATGTTCATCTTACATGTAGCTGCGAGAGAGACCATAAATGAAGAGGGTATCAAGATGCTACATTTAAAAGCATGAAACAGTTCTCTCATGAGAGGATATGACTATGCGCTGAGTTCTATTTGATTTTAAGGAAGATTATTAAAAAATAAAAAAATGGTCTAAAATCATGAAAACCTTAGGAAACATACCCATGAAAATATTCTTGTAACTAGGATTGAGCTGATGAAACAATTATCAATTCAATCTTCTTACAATTGTATCGATAGAAATCCGATATATAAATTTGCATAGAACTTTGATAATTTTTTATAACATGGTGTTAGATATGTTTATGAGTTCATTAAAAGGCTTGTGTTGAATGATTTAATGAATTCGAGTGCAATAACATGTGGAATATGTGATACTTATAAATAACCATATATTTGAACCCCAAATATTCAAATATTAACAAAATCAACAATCTGTAGATTAGGGTTAAAATGAATAATGTAACTTGGATAATCTCTTTCTAGAAATTCTAGTCGTTCTTTTGCAGAACAATAAGTAGGTTTGGCATTTTAGTCACTTGCTGCTCAAATTCATGATATTCTAGTTAAGTCAAACTCTAACTTGACTTGAACAGGAATCATGTTTTGAGTCAAGTCTACTCAACTCGACATGGATCAATTTCGAGTCGAGTTAAAATCATTTTAAATTGACTCAAAATTATTGGCAACTAACTCACATGATGTTATGTACATTCTAACCCAAATGAAATAAAATAAAATGACAAAGCAAATATAATATTATTTGAATTCCTAACATAAAATTTTTTTTAGTTGAGAAAAATAAAATAAAATTTGCATATGTATATTTACATATAAAAGTTAAATATGATTCCAGTTGGTTTGAATCAGATTACGAGTAACCAACCTTGAATTTGGCTCAAAATTTAACTGAAGCCAAGAGTCCAACTTGTGACTCGAGCGAGCTTCATGTTAACTGAAGCCAAGAGTCCAACTTGTGGCTCGAGCGAGCTTCATGTTTTGGCTAATACATTCGCTCTTTCTGCTAGCAATGATTGTGGGAACATTGAATAGTGAATTAAAAACAATAAAAATTATAAAAATTAGAGAAACTGAAGGGGTAATTGATGAATCTCAATAATCACAATGTTATTTCTGATTTGAAGGCTTTGTAGAGTTTGGTGGTCCCCCAAGATGTCATGAAAGGAGCTTTGAGAGACTTGTCAAAAATGGTAAAAGAAACGGTAAATATAAGTTCAAACTGATCGAATTCCATTGTGCCCAAATTGATTCATTAATTTCAGACTTTCAGTCAAGATTGACTGAATGAAATTGGCTGGCTGGCCTCTTACCTGGGACATTAGGTCTATTCTGCATGCAATTGACATGTTGAAATCAATCAATAGAAACTCCGTCTTGTGTCATTTTGTTCTATGTGAAACTGAATCAAGAGCTATCCAATATAACTAGCAGATATATACTCTTAAACAAATTTGGTAAATATGCAGGCTTTAAAAAAATAACTGTTTTAAACCCATTCATACTTTTTTTAGTTTTATAACCAAAATAAATTTCTGTTCTGCTGAGGCTTTAAAGAAAGAATTCTTTGAATCCATACATAATTTATAGGTTGTTGCATAAACATAGATGATCTAATCTAATTTTGCATGAATGCAATAGATTTCCTTGCAAATTACAGACGTTGCAATTCTTGGAGATGCTTTCTTGTAGTTATAAGTTGCTTAAAGACCCTTCTTCTGCTTTCAATTTTCTTTGTTAAGTTCTGCTCAAGTCATACATAAATTTCTTCTTTTTTGGATCTATTTTGATGGATGAACTCAAATGCTCAACAAAATCATTGCATTCGTTGTGCTATTTTTTTTGAAGCAAACATATTTTGACTTAGTAACATATTCGTTTGGTAATTCACTAAAATCGCTTTTTAATTCATTAAAATACAAGGCACTTTAGTATTATAAAGTAAAGATAAAGATAAAGAAAAAGATTATTTTAAAAACATTTAATAATGTGATAATATTATTTTTAAAATGCAGACGACGCATGTCACAAGCTAAGTCGTCCTCCAGAGATACTTTCCATGTCCAGTCACTATCGGCGGTAGAATCTTCCAGCTTATCTACCCATCGGAAGAAGTCACAATTCTCCGTGATTCTCCAATACTATTCGGGAAAGATAACGATGAGTCAAGTAATACCGTTGTTTTTTTTTAAATTGAATGTAATAAATTTGAGAAATTACCTTAGAGAACATGTATTGTGCATCTTGTGAAATCTCTGTAGTGGTTCGTTCGAACGTAGGATCTGTTGGTTTTATGACCTGTGAAAAAAAACTTGTAAGTGCATTCAACCTCATTGAGAAGCATCTGCAAATTATTTCGGATGAGTGTTGAAATCACTCAATTGCTCATCGCATTGATTCATTATGAGATAATATGTAGAGTGTTATCATCAACACCTCTCGCGAATTCGTCCTGGAAGAGATATGAAGTTCTTGATTTCTGTGTAGTTCCTCTAACACATCTTTGTATATCGCCAGTGTCATGCGAAATATATTGTTAAATCTCGTTGGGTGGCCCGCAAGCAACTCCTCAACCCAATTGTCTCCAGTATATGAGGATGTGATCCAAGGGGAGCACTCTATGTACGAATTATAATATTCATACATCAAGCATACGACGATACTGCAACTCTCCTTTTGTGCTTTCTCTGGTTGCATCCATGTTGATCAGGATCGTACTAGCTAACACAGAAGCATCAATTATTTAGCTACAATCATATAAGGCTACGAACAATATAGTAAACATATAAGCATCAATAAATAAGCCATGTCTATAGCAGTTGAAATATTCAAAGAAAAATGAAAAACAATAAATAAATATAAATGTCTCATGCGATTATAAATAAGAAAGTCTCTCAAATATTCTTGCGATCATAAAAATATTGTAGGTATGTCACCCTACGGTCATCGGGCATCTTGACAAAAAAATCTCTCAAGGTCGAACTTTCAAGCTATTCTATTGCAAACAAGTAGCGCGACAAGTTCTCAGAAATTTTCATAATTGCATTCGAAATTTGCAAAACCTGGTCAACAGAAGTTTGTAAATGTGCGGGGTTCAGTGCTGCGTAAAGCCACTACTTGTGATATCTTGCTTCTAAGAAAAATAGCTACGACAACAACAAATCCTTAATCCCACTAAGTGGGGTCGGCTATATAAATCATTTTTCTCCATCGCGTCTGATTTAGTTTCATATTTTCATTTAATTCCAAGGAAAACAGCTCCCACTTTTTTTTATTCTCAACTCGTAGACACTTAGAACAACTGGTGGACTCAAGTTCATGGAGGCCCGGGTTGGGGGCTTCAGTGAAATCACCCGTTAGTCGACTCCCAAGCTTTCGGGGGTGCCACCAAGCCTTGTCTCACTTGGGGCACATGCATTTTTGCTCATTGCCACAACACCACCAAACATACGATCCAACTTCTCCAACTCATGATCGATTCCACTGAATTTAATTTTTTTTGTAGCAAACACAACCGACATATTGATATAACATTTATTCTTCAATTTAAAAATAAAATAAAAATTGACCAAATTAGGGGACATTTCAAAGATGTTTATCACAAGCCTTTCTGCCCACCACTTCCAGAAGCATCAATCGTTCACTTCACTAGATCCCACCCCAAGCTCGTTGATCCTCGTTTCAATTCCTTCCAATTTTTCAAATCATTCTTGAACTGATCTCACTTGTTTTTTAATTGCAACCTATCATATTCTCTGTCTGTCTTTTTATAATCTTTTGCCACTCTTATTGAAATAAGTTGTAGACCTATTTCTCAGTTCGATCTCCATGAGGCAAATGTCACAAAATGTTATTTGTTTCATTGTACCACATTGCGAGTTAGCTAGTCTCGTCTTAACCATTGTATTACTAGGATGATAAAAACAAATTAACATAAATAAAAATGCAACAATATAGTACCACCACACACCTAACCACACCTCCACACTTCCCACCATTCCACAACACCACATCCACACACCATTCCACAACACCACATCCACACACCGTTCCACCACACAACACCACAACTCCACACATACACACATCCACACACTACCCCACCCACCACTCCACAACAACACATCCACACACCATCTCACCACTTCACAACAGCACATCCATACACCACACCACCACACATCCACGCCACACACAAAGAAACCACACATCATCACACACACCACCTCACCACTCCACAACAACACATCCACGCCACCACACACACCTCCACACCACACAACATCCCACAACCTACACCCCAACAGCACATCCACACACCATCTCACCACTCCACAATAAGACATCCACACAACACACACCACACCACCACACACCCCACCATACCACAACAACACATCCACACACCACCCCACCACTCGGCAACAGCACATCCACACAACACACAACACATATCACACACCACATCACCACACACCACACCACCACACCTGCACACCACATCCACACACCACTCCATCATTCCACAACAACACATCCACACACCACGCCACAACAACACATTCACACACCACACCATGCCACTACACATTAGCAGCTGGACCACAACACTACAACACCACACCACCACATTCCACACACTCCACACACTCCACACACTCCACACACAACCACACAACCACACACAACCACACACACCACCACACACACAACCACACCACACAACCACACAACAGCCGAAACAATAGCTATTTCACAAATCCACTCTCAATTTGTATGCATTTCTCAGATTCCCACTCAAATTTTAACACACCACCACACTACACCACCACACCTCCAAATCTCCACACACACCGCCACCCGAAACTTTGATATTCACAAATCCACAGCACACCATCACACCACAGGACCAGGACACATCACAACACAACAGGTCTCCTCTTCTACTCAAAATTCTTCAAATCCAACACCAAATTCCAACTCAAAAATAAAACCATTCACATATGACAACTGGCCTCCCAACGAGTTTATAGCTAATCATAATAGTTCATTGAAGAATTTTGAGTAGAGGAGGAGACCTGTTGTGATATGAATTAGCATCCAACACCAAATTCCAACTCAAATGCAACACCAAGTTCACTCAAATATCAAATTTTCACTCAAATTCAACACCAAATTCCAACTCAAAAACAAAACCATTCACAGTTGTAGAAAACCGAAACAGCAGCCGAAATCAACCCCCCATCTAGCCTTGTCTTCTACTCAAATTCTCACTCAAATATCAAATTCCAATTGAAAGATCAAAACCGAAGCATCAGCAGCCTAAACTGTCCCAATCATGAATTTAAAAATTCAAAAAACCAGAAAATATCAAAAAAAGGTGCTACGTAGAAAACACAAGAAACTCATCAAGCATATTTACCAAGATATTCTGTATAAACCAATGTGACTAAGAGAGCAAATCCACCAAGAAAAGATAAGGGATAGAGGATACCGGAAGAAGAAGCAAAAATCGGGAAACCCTCCTCATAGGTGTCGGGGAATGAAGAGAAAGAAGACGAGCCAATGCGGGATGATGACGAGCGAGGCATAGGAGAAAACGGGAGAGCTCCAAAGCGGGTTTGGGCAAAAGACGGGGGGGGGGGGGGGGGGGGGGGGGGATTTTGCAAGTTAGTAATAATATCGCGAAGAAATACGGGTCACGGGTTCGAACAGCACTACACCATAGCCGCCCATCAAACAGGCCCTTAGTTTCCTTTAAGGTTGTGTCCTGTCTTCTGCATATTCCTTGTATAAAACCTTTTGCACGATTATCTTGATCAGTATTATCTTGTCCGCGTTTTAGTAAAAGTTCTCCATTTTATGTTTAATTAAGTTCCAAATTATTCTTATATAGTATTGCTATCTTCTCATATTGGTTCTACAAAATTTTGCCATATTCTCAATCCGTGCTTCCTGTTCTCCTCCCACTCGCCTGCACAAGCAGAAACGAAACTGAAGTCACTGACACTGCCACAGTGGAAGTCCGTTTGTACCTATTTGCACTGCTTTGGATACAAAAGTGGAACCAGGAATGCAGAAGAAGGCGCAAGCTAGTCTTATGCTATCAAGATTCACAACTCTAAAAATACTAATTGTGGAGAATAATATGCCTTAGTTGGAATATTTACTGCGTTCAATTTTTCAGGTAATGTGGAAGTAAGTAATTTAGGAGGTATAGTTCAACTAAAATAAGAGAAGTAGTTAGCAGTTAATGTGATGACAATGGCAGAAGCCTGAAGCAGAACAATGTCCTGCTACCGGTTGCAAACAATTATGAAATATGTGATTCGAATTGATGATATTGAAGATGCAACTTTTTTATTAACCATTGAGATTTTCAAGGTATAACGAAATGACATTTCAAAGAAAAATTGTCATAAATAAATTAAAATTAGAAACCATAACCTGGACCTGGAGTATAGAGTTATACAAACTTGCTTTTTTTCCTACATGTTAATTACAATTTTTTGTTGTGGATAAGTTTTTTCTCATGTGTCAGTGGCCTATTTTGCATTTTTAGTTCCATAATATCTCATTAGTAAAGTATCAAAATTGTCCTATGATTGTTTAAATTGGGGTATTCTAGTCCCATAGTCTATAAAATTGACAATTTAGTCCCTAGACTCTTTAAATTGGGACGGATTCCGTGGAGACTATTCAGCCTATATTAAAAGAGTACTGTACTAAATTGACACTTGTATAGACTCCCCTGCAAAGAGCCAAGAGTCATTTCTGACATTTTTCCCATCATCCTCGTACGTTCATTTCAGCTTTCAGTTCATAGGACTTGCCTGAAGACCGTTGCCACGGCTCTCTACAAGCTCTATTGGAATAATAGGTTGGTTCTTTGATGGTGTGTTACTATGAGAGTATGCCGCCACAAACTAGTACGTGGTTTATCTGATGAAACTTTCGGTTGAAAAGCTATAAAATTATATAGCTTGGAACAAAAAAAATTAGCACTATTTGGTTTGCGTGGTCACTTTTTAAACTGATTTGTTGCCCATGCTTTTTGTTAATAAATTATTTAGTGTGGAATTTCGTTGGCCTATTTCCTTGGTTGATCTATCGCGGTTCATAATCATATTTCATTTATTCATAATGCCAAATTTTATATATTCTGAAACAAATAGGTAAAGGCTTTAATGGATGAAGTTGGGATAAACGTTTTTTGTTTTTTTGTTTTTTGTTTTTTTTCTTTCAAAACTCTGTATTTTCTTCTTTATACCTTCAGTTTCTTTCTATCATTTGAGTATCTCACCGATTTAACCGTTCTCTTAATTGAGTGTAATAGAAATTATGGTTCTTCTCATTAATAGAATTAAAATCAGTTTTACATGAAATATCGAACTGTATCTCAACTAATTCTGACCCAAACCTGAAACTTCAATATTAGTAATGCAGGTTGTGGGTTCGAACTGCACTGTGCCATAGCCTGCCCATCAAACAGGCCTTTAGTTTCCTTTAAAGTTGCATCTTATCTTGTGCATGTTCCTTGTATAAAACTTTTTGCACGATTATCTTGATCTGCATTTTTCTGTTCTTGTCCGCGTTTTAGTAAAAGTTCTTCTCCATTTCATGTTTAATTAAGTTCCAAATTATTCTTATATAGTATTGCTATCTTCTCATATTGGTTCTACAAAATTTTGCCATATTCTCAATCCGTGCTTCCTGTTTTCCTCCCACTCGCCTGCACAAGCAGAAACGAAACTGAAGTCACTGACACTGCCACAGTGGAAGTCCGTTTGTACCTATTTGCACTGCTTTTGATACAAAAGTGGAACCAGGAATGCAGAAGAAGGCGCAAGCTAGTCTTATGCTATCAAGATTCACAACTCTAAAAATACTAATTGTGGAGAATAATATGCCTTTTTATAGTTGGAAATAATTGCTGCGTTCAATTTTCCAGGTAATGTGGAATTAAGTAGTTTAGGGGGTATAGTTCAACTAAAATAAGTGAGGTAGTTAGCAGTTAATGTGATGATAATGGCAGAAGCATGTCCTGCTACCGGTTGCAACTAATTATGAAATATGTGATTCGAATTGATGATATTGAAGATACAACTTTTTTATTAAACATTGAGATTTTCAAGGTCTAGCGAAATGACATATCAAAGATAAATTGTCATAAATAAATTGAAAGTAGAAACCATAACTTGGAACTGGAGTATAGAGTTATGCAAACTTGCTTTTTTCCTAAATGTTAATTACAATTTTTTGTTGTGGATAAGTTTTTTCTCATGTGTTAGTAGCTTATTTTGCATTTTTAATTCCATATTATTTCATTAGTAAAGTATCAAAATTGTCCTATGATTATTTATATTGGGGCATTCTAGTCCCATAGTCTATAAAAGTGCCGATTTTGTTCCTAGACTCTTTCAATTGGGACTGATTCTGTGGAGACTATTCAGCCCATATTAAAAGAGTCTTGGACTAAATTGATACTTGTATAGACTCTGCGACTAAAATAACCCCCTGCAAAGAGCCTAAAGTCGTTTTTGACATTTTTTCCCATCATACGTTCATTTCAGCTTTCAGTTCATAGGACTTGCCTGACGACCGTTGCAACGACTCTCTACAAGCTCTATTGGAAAAATAGGTTGGTTCTTTGATGGTGTGTTTTGCCGCCAAAAACTAGTATGTGGTTTATCTGATGAAACTTTGGGTTGAAAAGCTATATAATTTTAGATTGGAACAAAAAATTTAGCTCTATTTGGCTTCCTTGGTCACGCTTTAAACTGATTTGTTACCCATGTTTATTGTTAATAAAATATTGTTTTAGTGTGGAACTTCGTTGGCCTATTTCCTTGATTGCTCTATCGGGTTCATAATCATGTTTCATTTATCCATAATGCCAAATTTTATATATTCTGAAAGAAATGGGCAAGGGCTTTAATGGATGAAGTGGGATAAACCTTTTTTGAATTTTTTTTCCCAAAACTTTGTATCTTCTTCTTTATACCTTCCATTTCTTTCCATCCTTTGAATATCTCACCGATTTAACCGTGCTCTTAGTCGAGTGTAATAGAAATTGTGGTTCTTCTCATTAATAGATTAAAATCAGTTCTACATGAAATATCGAATTATATCAAAACTAATTCTGACCTGAACCTGAAACTTCAATATTAATGTTGTGATGAACGAATCATTACAGATTGTTTTTTAGCATTTATTTGGGAGGGATAAGTTATAGTGCATACTGGGTAAAAATCTGCTTGCATATTTAGTGGTTTACTTGTTTTTTTGTATTAACATTCTCAACTTTAATTGGCAAAATTTAGCTTTCGCTTTGCGTTTGGAAGGACAAAGTTAATTAAACTCTTGTTATGTGGCATTGATCATAAACTTGACAATTGGTTTGAGGATTTCTTTCACTCCTTTGACTAACCCAATACACAGTACACAAAGGAATTTAGAGGGTTCAAAGTGATATTTAATTTAACTCAAGATTGTTCAAAGTAGAATCCAGAATCATCTAATTTTGAATCCTGGTTGGTATTGTGATGTTAATATAATGATTGGCCAGGTTACAAAAAATTCTAAAGTTTTAGAATGATTTCTTGAATTTTAATTTGAAATGACTTTATGATTTTTATATTCTCGATGATCTTTTTTTTTCGCATAAGAAATAATTAATTTGTGCTTTATATAATCCCTTCTTATAAGTAATAATATGTTCATTTTTTGCTTAAATAAAGTATTAATAATGACAAAATCATAAGATAAAATAAAATTTGATATGATTTTACCTTCATTATTAATTGTTTCAAAATCGTAGCCACTATGAATATTTTTAAAATTTTGTACCACTCCATTAACATGTTCATTTAAGTTCTCTCCAATAAAAATTTGTTCTTATAGAGGCATAGTTTGTATTAATTCATCTAGGTTATTTTATTTTATTTTATTTTATTTTTGTTTGTTTTTAATTTATATTTAAACATACTTGAGGAGCATAAGCATTTATAACATTAGAAATCTTAGTATATATAGCAATTTTTAAGGCTATATTTCTATCTCTAATTTTATAATTTTTTACAACATTATCTTTCAAACTTAGCTGTAATTAAAACTATTTCTGGTGTGATTCTTTTGAGAATATGAATGCTTAAAACCTAAATTATCAATCTCCTTAGTTTTTTATTCAATACATTTAGTTTCTTGAATAAGATATTTAGCTTTCCCTGAACTATAGTATATACTTGTTTTATCTATTTGCATGTGAGAACATATATATTTGAAGATCTTATCATGATATTAGTTTCATGGGCTAACTTCTTGATCTACATCTTTCCATAATGTGAGAACCCTTGTTTATTTAACACAACATTAAGACATTGATGTAGCAGTTCTTGCACATTTTTTGCTGTACTCAGGCCATGGAACACCTCACTTTCTGAGGATGTATATAATTTACACAATGATTTAAAGAATTTTTGTCATGATTTTTTTGATAAAAATTGTATCTTGGTTGTTGACTACTTAACACAATTTTTCCCTTTTCACATTAGGTGTTTGTAACTCAGCAATGGCAACGTTAAACTCTATATAATTGAATTAAAATGTCATTTGGTGCGAGTTTGCCAATGACGCTTACAATTTTCTTTTCATTTGTAACTTAGGGAACTCATCCCTTGTAGCCAAGTTTGCTTAGAGTGAAAGCAAAATCGCCTTACTTTTAGACCCTACTCAGCAGTACCCAAACGCTAGGAATGACTTTGTTGGTGCCTTTCGGAAATATAACTTCACTAAATAAATAATGAAGATATTTAACCAGGGAGCTGATGGCCACAAGATCTAATACAATATAAAATTGAAAATTTATAGTGACTACTACAGCTAGGAGAGCTAATGCCTCTAGAAAAGGATAGTATGAATTTAAAGAGAAGATCTGAATTTTTTCATAATTACATTATTTCACAACGAAATAGTCAATCTAGACACAAAAAGGAGACAGATCTCCTTATAAAAAAAAATAAAGTTCGTTGACAGCGTTCAGTGAACTCCATCTATAAGGCGAGTTCACCATCAAGTCAATTAAACAAATAGTTGAATAAAAAATATATAATACTATAGTTGAAATGAATTTGAAGCTCAAGAAGCCCACAAAGAGAATAGCTTCTAAAAGAGTTGGAACCTATGAAGGTGAAGGACAAATCTTAACCTAGTGAATCCTTTTACTCCACATCCTTTTAAAAAATTGCCATAGACAGGAAAGCGTTCTATAGGATTAACTCAATAACATCAGCTTGATTAAATTATAGTGTTTTCTAAATCTTGTATTAATGCATATATATGTTAAAAAATAATACAATTAACAAAAGAAGAACAACACAAATGAGTTCATTTCTACCCACAATTAACACAAAAAAATTCAAATAAGAAAGAAAATTTGAATAATTTTTATTTTTAGTATTTTTATGTACATTATTTTATGTCATATTACATAAATGACACAGCTTGGAGCCTTGAGTACAAATCTCTTCCAAAGCATAAACAAAGAGTTATCCCATTGGAATAATGGTAAACAAAGACTTGTGAAGATAAAGGTGAGGAAAGATAATAGACAATCCACCACATCTTCCCTTTTACCAACCAAGCTTGTGGAACAGTCCATCCTTTTCAGATCTTCTGCCCAAAATGATCATTTATTATAATACTATAGTTGAGATGATAATATGATCATTTATTGTATTTTTATTCTAATGCTTGGGAAACTCGGCCTAGCGAGTTAACCCTTATTATTACATTTCAATATTTTAAAATATCGTCTTTGGAAATTCGTCATTACTTATAATTTGTCGAAGACTGCAACGCCTTTAATAAGAATTCATAGGTTTATTCACAATTCACCAACAATTTTGAATGATAGATTATCATTATAATTAAGTATGAAGGCTCATTAATGTTCAAACATCATAAATTTCCACTACCTTGAACTCTTGTAACACTTGTCAAACTAAGGAGTCAAAACTCCCCTCTTTGCAAAAATTATCTGCAATGAGCAGTGTGCGAATCTCCTCAACGGTAAGTCTAAACAATTACTTATGCGAAAACGATGACAGAAAATTCTAGTGTAAGGCACACTTTGTTAAAGACAATAACTTAATAAAGAGACGAATTTGAAGGTTTAGTAATACATAATCTTTATCATTGATACATACTAGAAGATCTACAGCGGTTGAGTAATAAACTAACATTTCATCGTAGAACGAGATATAATACACACAGATAAAAGAAAAGTGGCGAGAGAATGCGCCATGATTTTTATATGAAAAACCTGGAAAAAAATCATGGGCTTGGTTTAGTTGTAATACAGTACTATATAATTATAAGTACACAGACTCACTCTTCTCATAAATTAAAAAAGATAGAATTAAAAACGTGATGTATAATAGTATTTCAACAATAATAACTAGCTGCAAGGGTCGTAGTAGGTTGCTATGGAGAGAATAGTTCACAATGAATGTTGTAGACGGTAGTTGTAGTGCCAACTTGTCATAAAATTTGTAGTTAAATGTCGTGGCAATAGTTGGCCATGTGGATTGTAGATGGTTGCTTCAGGAGCATCGGTGGGCGAAAGAGGACGTAGTAGGTAGCTATAGGAGCTGCGAGTCACGCAGGCCATAGTAGGTCACATAGGAGTTGAGAGTTGTATGAGTTGTGGGCCACATAGTCTGTATTGGTCATATAAGTTGTACTAGGGAGATGTAATAACAAAATGGAATTGGGAGATGCATAAAATGTGATAGTGCCTGTAGGTTGCAGAGGCTGAAGGGATTTGCATGATCTATGAACCTTGTAGGCCATAGTTGGTAACATAGATTGTAGTGTGGATCTGTAATAATGTTGTAAGATGAAGAGGTTGAAGTTGGGAGCTGCATGAGCTATTATTCATGTATGTCATAGTTGATCACACCGGCAATAGTGGTGAATTGTAATAATGTTCGTAGACTGCAGTGGTCGGAGTTGGGAGATGTGAGATTTGTGAGCCACATAGGTCATAGTTGGTAACAAATACCATAATAAGTAGCAATAATAATGTTTGTAAACTACAGGGGTAGAATTTGGGATCTATGTGAGCTATGAGCCACGTAAGTTGCAGATGGTCAAATAGGCTATAGTGGGGATTTGTAATAACATTTATAGGATGCAGAGGCCAGAGTTGGGAGTTGCGTGAGATATGAATCATTTAGGCCATAATTGGTAACATGGGCCATAGTTGAAAGTTATAATAGCATTCGTAGGTTGCAAAGGTTGAATTTCAAAGCTACATGAGCTATAGCATCTGTCGGCCATAGAGGCCAAAGTTATGAGCTACATGAGTTGTGAGCCACGTAGGTCGTAGTTGGTCATGCGGGACATAACGGTCAGTTGCAATAACATCCATAGGCCATAGAGGTCGGATTTGGGAGTTGCATGAGCTAGGAACCACGTAGGTCGTAGTTGGTCACTTAGGTAGTAGTGGTGAGTTTCAATTATGTCCGCCGGCCATAGAGGTCTGAGTTGAGAGCTGCTTGAGCTATGAGCCATGTAAGACATAGTTGGTCACATAGACCGCAATGGGGATTTTTAGTAGCATCGGTTGGCTGCCAAGGCCGTAGTAAGGGGTTGAAGTTTTAGTGACCACATAGGTTGTAGGTCATAATGGAGGGTCGTGAGGAGAAAACTTTAAAAGTTCAGAGAAGGTCATCATATTATGAGTATGGTGATTGTAAGAAGCTATTAGGGTGTTACACCATCTTTGGGGTGCATCGTTACATGTCTTTAATGTGCGTCGTTGCATTGTATTGAGGTGCATTATTGCATCGTACTTCTTTGCCTTGCAAGTTTCACCGATGTAGAGACGGCTGACAATGCTTGACGACGACCACCGAGGGGCGTTTGATGGTGGGTGGCAGCTGTGAGAGCAGGAAGTGTTCGTTAGGTCTTCGGTGCATAACAACTCTTGAAATTGGCTTGTTCTCTTCTCCTTTAGGTCCATGTTCCCCTCCTTAGTCCCCCTTCATATAGGCGGTAGAGCTCTACTTATAGAGTCCGTGGGTGGTCTCACATATAAATAAAAAAATTTGGACCACTCCATCGGACGACTTAGAGAGATTTTCACAACCATATGACATATTGTGGACATTTTAGTACCTTAATAATGTTAGAACTTAGTAATATTAGGCTCGTTAGATGTGTCTCATCTAGACCCATGATTTGAAAATAAGCTTTTTAGATTTCAAATTCGTTTAACCCTTCAATTAGTCACTCAAAGCTTCTAAAAAATATTATATTGGCTTGATCCGAGCTTAATTTGACTAAGCTTAGATCAATTTTGGTGTCATTGTGTTCGTCTAGTCAAGCCGGTCAGTTTGGTTGTAACTTCGATGAAATCAGAGTAGATTTTTAATTTGACTTTGAATATTTGTCGCTAAAAAAGTATTCTGAAATTATTGAAGATAACAATAAAAAGTATTCTAAAAAATTGTTGAGGATATCAATCATGCTTGAGTACTCTAAAGAAAAATACCAAACAGACAATTAGATATATTATATAAAAGTAATAATTAAAGATGAGGCAGACATGAGTCACAAGAAGCTCAGACAATCAACCTTCCCTTTATTTTATAATGATAATCTTATTTATTTGATTTGAATGTATAGAATATTAACCAATAAAAAGTACTTCCCGTCACTATCTAGATAAACGACTTTTTTAATTTATATTCTCTCATATATATATATATATATATGTATATGTATATATATATACTCGTAATAATTACAACATCATAAACGATACAAACTAACCTTACAATTCTTCGTTTTTAACATTATCAACATGCATATGCATAAAAATGCAATTAGCAAACAATTAAATTTGCCTGCCTTAACATGAAAAATGGCAAAGATTAAACCAAGACGGAAGCAAGAATAGTTTGCTTGAAGCAGTCAAATTTTTGCACAATAAAAGTGGAGAAATTCAGATTAGTGATGCAGATAAGAATGCAGCGTAGTAATTGGATATTTTTTCTCGCATTAAAATATTATTACATGAAATTTACTGTTCAAATAACAAGTAAATAAAGTTATCCAAAAAAAAAAAAAAAAAATTCAGGCGCGACGCAAACTAACTTTAGAGTTTGTTTAGGACTGCAGCTTATTGAATAATCTGATGATAAGCTGATTAAAAATAATCTAACTGATAAGCTAGGCACGATGGCTAGTACATAATTTTATTTTTTTGGAAAAGTGAGACCATAACAAGAAAACTGTTACTGTACCTAGATAGCTGATCTAGATGAGGTGTGAAAATGTTGTTTTCAGTGTTTTGAAAACGCATAAACGGTCAAAATACAGTTTATCTAAATAGATCTGATGCATTTTCAAAATGTCACCGCACCAAATAAATTATCTCAAATGACCCCGTTGCCTCAAACGGCCCTAAATATCAGCTTTATTTTTACACAAAATAATATATAGTAATGACTTTATCGTTTGACAACCGTTTCTTCGGGATAGTTTCCGTCCATTGACAAGATTGGGGACACGATGAAAGCACCGCTACCATGAAATGAAATGCACGTGCTCCATGTAAATCACGTGCAAACTCATTGTCCAATGCGTTCCCATCCTCTTTTCTCAACGATTATTATTATTATTATTATTATTATTATTATTATTATTATTATTATTATTATATATATATATATATATATATATATATATATATATATATATCTTAAATAAAGAAAAAAAATAGCATCTATCCTAACCTTTGGATCCTAGTCATCACCAAAGTTGGCCTATCCTAACTCGCATTTTCTTAACCTTATTAGGCGAAATTTATTAATAGAGTTTATCAAAGTTTAGATGATATGAATAATAAATTTTTGGCACTACACAAAGTATAATATATTTTAGTATTTATATAAATATCACACAATTTTTATATATTTACATATGCAAAATATAAATTTTGATATCTATCATGAAAAATATATTTTTACTTTAAAATTTTAAATATTAATAATATCTTTTGTGTGATGTTAACTTTTGGGGGTATGAATTTATTAACATTAATAAATTATTTCAAAATAGTAATAATACATAATTTGAAATAAAATCTTGTATTTCATTACCATCACTTAAATGAATAATGATTACATACTTTAGAATATATTTTGTATTATTTGATAATATTGCATAATATATTCATTTGGAATTAAGTCAAATATATTCTTATCAATGGTATAAGACAGTCATTGAGTCGATAATCATCCATTTGACTGTGCAGTCAATGCTTGATTAAATTGGAATACACAATGCTTCTTAGTTTTAATAAGCTATTTTGTAATATCAACAATGCTTCTTAAATATGATAAATTTTCACTAGTATGCATAAATAGTTGACAATCAAAGCTAAAAGATCAATTTTTAAAGATCATTAGAAAATAACTGTGAGGTGAATTTACCTACACTTATCAAAATCATAAAAAGAATCACTTAGATTTAGATATGCCGCACATAAAGTAATTCAATACTTAAAGAGAAATGATTGTTAAACTCTTGAAATTGCTTGTCAATCACAATGTAGAACAAATCAATGTGTATTTTAATGCTTAAGAAAATTATTCTTAAGAAGAGAAAAATAGTTGCGCTGGCGGTTCAGGTGAGGTCGTCATATTCATTCGTCAACACTAAAAGGAGGAATGTTCAAGTGAGCGGCCCAACAATTGATTCGTCAGCTCAACCTGTTGTTGTGATACAGGACACACCGATCAAACAAGCTACATAAAAAGTTGATGGTGCTCTACCGTTACACTGTGAGGGCGTTGTATCGATTACAATATATGAGTTGCATCAACTCGTTGGTATGAGGAGTCTTGACCTTATTTGTTAGATTTCAATTTTCTTAAATCATTTTTTCTTTACGTTGTCTCTTGGTGCAGAAGTCCCTACTCTGATAATCGTGGATGATGACTTTCCGCTGGCAGGCACATGTGAGAATCGGATAGCGGCGCCAACGGTGGGTGCCTAGACGCCAATCAAGGGTGTCGACTCTCAAGCTAGGATAGTAAATTTGAACATCCAGACAGTACTGCCTAAACTCCCAGGCGCCATACATCTCCTAGATTGCTAGCTCACCGCTAAACGAGATCGAGAATTACTTAGCTTGGTTGGTGGGGATTTGGCTAGGCGATGAGGTGCACAAGCTGTTTGCTCGAGGGGAGAAAATGGAGACGATGGAGGAGGTGGTGGCTACTCTTCGTCATGAACTTTCGAATATCCAGGAGAGATCAATAATACTATGGGCTCTAGTTGAGATAGATTGATTGAACTAGTTTAGTATGGGGGGAAAGTTTGATAAGAGGTTGTTTTGGCTAGTGTATTTCTCGGCTGAAATGGCAACCAACCCTTTTATAAAGTATTTCATCTCAAACTAGTTTTTAGGTGACCTTTGAAATTTTTATTGTCTTTTTTCATAATCAAATTTATTTGTTGTTTCATTTTCTGTGCTGATGTAATCCTTTTGTCAGCGTGTTTTTCCCATGATTTTCAAAAGGGGAGTGAGTGCAATTACCCATCATGAATTTCAAACTTTTAACTAGAAGGGGTGACAATTTGGTCTTATAATCCTATGTGACTAACTATGACATGCATAACTCATAGCAAATGCAGTTCCCAACTTTGGCCTCTATGGTCTATGGATGTTATTGCAAGTCACCACTACAAGCTATGTAACCAACTATGGCCTACATGGATCACAACTCATGGAGCTCTCAACTCCGACCATTGTGATCTATGGATGTTATCACAGCTCACCACTATGACCTACGAGACCAACTACAACCTATGTAACTCGTTGCTTATGCAACTCTCAACTCCGACCTCGTGGTCTACAAACGTTATAGCTCATGCAACTCTCAAATTCAGCCTATGAGGCTTATGGATGTTATTAAAACTTCTCATTCTGGCCTATGTGACAAAACACAGCCTATGTGGCTCACAGCTCACGCAACTCCCGACTTTGGCCTCTACGTCCTACGGACGTTATTAAAACTTCTCGTTATGTTCTATTTGACCAACAACAACCTACGTGACTTAGCTCACACAACTCCTAAATACATATTCTCTTCTTCAAAAGCTGACATCCTCGCTTGAAAATCTTGCAAAATCTCCTTGGGGCGGCCGTGCATTTAGTTGGAAGGGGGTATTTTATAAATAAAATTTGATTTAAAATTTGAGAATATAAAAATATGTTGGTTCAGCCTTGGATGTTAAGAATTTTGGTATTACAGAAATAAATTTTGGATATAAGATTTGAGAATATAAAATATTGATACATACCTTCAAACAAATCTCTCTCTCTCTCTCTCTCTCTCTCTCTCTCTCTTGTTATATATATATATATATATATATATATATATATATATATATATATATATATATATATATATATATATATATATATATATATATATATAGGACAAAGAAAAGAAAATAAAAAATCCTAAAGATTTGTTTAAGAAGACCCATCCAGAAAGTAGGTGTATATGAAAACAACCATTATATTCCCTAAAATTTATGCAGTGGGGAATTTTTGGTTGATTCATTTCAGGACATTATATGTCTTTTATTGATATCATAATTAAGAAATATGTAAAATTTAATTAATACTTTTAATAATAAATATTTAATAAACATTAAACTAAATTTGTATAGCTTCATTAAACAAATTTTAGCTCAAATAGGTCCCATTTATGTGATTGGATGCAACCATCCGAGCCAAAATTAAAGTCTAACCGAGCTAGGAGAATAACAAAAAGAAAGATCTAAGATCGAGCTGATCAGACTTGAACAAAAGATCAACACCTATACTAACGACCGCAAGAAAGCTAGCACGGGCATCGACCTGCATCTCAGTAGATCCAACACAAGGAAAATTCAATTCCTCGCTATCACCATCTGTTCCGCTAGGGACCCCGGTGTTTCTCAAGGACAAAAAATTGGCAATGCAACAGGGCTTCACAATCATCTTGAAGGATCTCCCTCGTCAATGAATGAGCTAGCTATGAAGTTACGGTGATCCAACATCTCCTTAAAACTTCAGTCTCGTTCTGTCAATAGAAGTTCTTCATCTAGGGATCGAGGGTCGACAGTAAGACTAAATCAACCGATTTATAAAGTCTAGCATATTGAGCCAATTTTGCCAACTCAAAGCTAAAATCGATTGGTTGCACCAACTCAGTCAAGCCGACCCGATTATAGGGCAACCGAGCAATAGACTCACATACGTAAAATAAATAAAATATTCTTAAATGTCCCATTAAAGAAAGAGTAGAAATATAATATCACATATTATATCATATTCCCTACAAATAAGGATACCATTTTACTATTAAAAAAATAATAATAAAAAAGCTATTTTCTCATTCATTTCTCTTGTTGTCTCTCCATTTCTCTATCATTTACTAGTTTCTCTAACTCTTCTCGGCAACGTCTCTTTGTCTACTTCTCATTTATTATGTTCTCTAATTCTAGGGATGTTAAAACGGCTCATTGTTCGCGAGCAGCTCGTGTTCGGCTCGTTCTCCAAGTTAACGAGCCGAAAACGAGCAAAAATTTGTTTGTTCGTGTTCGGCTCGTTTTGCCTCGAAATATTACTCATCAATTATATATATATATATATATATATATATATATATATATATATATATATATATATATATATATATATATATATATATATATATATACTACAAGCTTACAATGATTTGTCATCAATTAAAAGTATTAATTAAGAAAATAAAATAAAAATTATTAAATTAGATTCAAATGATGTTTTAATATAAATAATAATTTTTAAATCTTATCCCAATCTTTAACATCTTATGACTACTTGATTAGAGTTGTCAAAACAACTCTTTGCTTGTATTTGGCTTGCTAAGCAAACGAGTCGAACACAAACACACTTTTTAAGTTCGAAATATAAACAAATTGAACACGAGCTGACGTTTACACCCCGATCTAATTCTTAGGAGCGTGCTTCATTAAATTAAGATTCAATCATAATATATTACAGAAAGAATGATGATTCTATCACTCGACCCAAAAGATATTATCTTGATGTTTGGCATAGAAAAATATACCCTTAAAACCCCTTCTAAAACCATATAAACTAACGCCTGCTGAGTTATAGACTCCAACGACCACATCAGACAGATTAACACAAATATATCCGCCCTCACGGAACCACAAATCACGCCGCCAACGAGAAGCACGTTCCCTTTACGACACGGCATCACTTCCTTTCACCTTTCTCTCTGATTTCTCCGTCCATAAAACCAGGCCCCCACACACGCCAACCCTTCTCCTCTTTTCCAACCCTCTGCATCTCTTAAAGCTCCCTCCTTTACAGCCTACAGAGCACTGTTGCCCTCCATGGACTCACCTCTAATCGTCGACGAAGTAGGCCGACTGGAAAACCCAAGCCTCGTCGTCGACCTCCTTTACTCCTCCGCTCCGGGATCCTTCTGGACCTGGGGTGTCCTCCTCCTCGCAGCCGCCTCCACTGCCATCGCAGTCCTGTTGTCAAAACTCCAGCTTTCAAGTTTCCGAAGGCGGAAAACCTTAATTCGGCTCCCCTCCTTCTATTCCTCCTGCAGCGACGATGACGATGCTTCAGTCTCATCTTCCGATGGTGAAGAGGAGGATGAAAGTGAAAAGGATGAGATGGAAGAGGAAGAAGAGGAGTCAGAACATTTCAGGAGAGGACAGGCGAAGGAGACGGGCAATTTCTCTTTCTCGTTGCCGGATTTCGTGGGGGGAATGGGTGTCGTGAAAGCCTGGGATGAGTTTGGGCTTGGACTTGATCGGAACGGAGGGGCTGTCTCTTTCTTCGATATGAGCCGCGGAGAGATCCTTAGATCGTTTGATGGAGGCGCTGCTGAGACTGCAGTGGTTCAGCTTGCTTCTCCGTCAGAAATAGTTTCGGCAGCAGATGAGGTGGGAGGTGCGGTGGTGAAGGTTTGGGATGCCAGAGCAGGGGATGGAGCTCCGGCCGCTTATGCGCGGCCGGTTCTGAGACAGAGGGTCGCCGGAGTTATGGCGCGGGAGGGTAAGGTGTTTGTGGGAGATGAGGGTGGGGATGTGGCGGCGGTGGATTTGAGAAAGCTGGCCGAGGTGAATAGCGGGGAGAGTTTTGGGTATTGGTGGCGAAGCGCGGCGAGATGTTTGACACTGTTGTCTCCACGACTGGAAGACGCGTGACTTTTCATTTTCAGCCCTGCAAAAAGGAAGAATTACAAAAAGAGTTGGATTCGAGCTCGGAAAAATAGAGCTCCTTCTCCAAAAAAATCTTTGCCATTTTATTTTATTTTATATTTTATTGTAATGATTTAAATAATTGGAATAAAAATTACGAATTGTATAGAACGGTCGTTATTAATTCTATTATTCCGATCATTGGATATTAAGCTTGATTTATACTGAAATAATCTACGTGCAATCCTTTGAAAACCTTTTAATTGTTGATACTTCATCTACAAGTTTCCAACATATTACATGTATCTCAATGGATTTTTTAAAATAAAAAATATTCAAAAGTAATTTGAGCTCTGACTTAGCAAACTTATAAGTCAAACTGACCGGCTCAACGAGACAGACATAATGATACGAAAATCGATCTAATCTAAGTCAAATTAAGCTTAGATCAAGGCATTAAACTGCTTTTAAAAACTTTTCGGGTAATTTTGGAAGGTCAAATTGGTGTTGAATCTAGTGAGCTTATGGTCAAATCAAGCATCTCGACAAGACGAACCAAACCAGCACTAGATCGCTCAATTCCAACATTGTTAAGACATTCAAACGACCATTAAATGTTGTATGGTAGGGGAAACCTCTCCGGATCGCCGGTTATAGTGGTTAAAATTCCATCATTAATTGCAGTCAGAACTCTATAAATAGGAGTCATAATCTGAGCTCCAATACAGCAAACTTATCGTTAAACTGAGTGGCTCGACGAGACGGGCCTAATGATACGAAAATCAATCTAATTTGAATCAAATCAAGCTCAGATCAAATCATTAAACTGGTTTTGAAAGCTTTCAGGGTATTTTTGGAAGGTCTAATTGGTGTCGAATCTGGTGAGCTTAAGCTCGAATCGAGCATCTCAACAAGACGAATCAAATTAGCCTTAGATCGCTCAATTCCAACATCATTAAGGCACTCTAGCAACGATCAAATGTTATTTGATCAAGGAAATCTCTCCGGGTCGTCCGATCAGAGTGGTCTTAAGTTCTATCATTATTTGCATTTAGAACTCTATAAACAGGAGTCTCACCCCTCTAAAGATAGGGGGGCTAGGTGTGGTGGAGAGCTTGAAGCATAAAATCTTAAAGTTTTGAGGAGCTAAAGTCCAGCATCACTCCAACCACCGTCGACGACCACTTGTCGGCCTTCGCCGATCATCAACGGCTGCCACTTTTTCTCTACAACAAGATCATTCTTAGATCAACGTTGTAATTTGAAATATTTTGTAACCATTTCTCGCTTGTAAGATAAGAGGTTTTTATAATCATCATCTTATAGTGAATCTCTTCAACTAGGCCAGACCCACTAGTTTTTTCCTTCACTAGTTATTCATGTAAAACTTATGGTGTTTTAACTAGTTATTTTCTCTCTTATGAGTGTGTTGAATCTTCTTACCATGTTAAGACAATAATCTATTACTCTCCTGTCATGAATTTTCTAACACAGTTTGATGTCGTATGTGGGGAACGAAGCACAGTTTGGCTCTGTCTTTAACCCTTACACGTTAATACTCTACTTCATTTTCCAATGATGTACAACATCCAACTTGTGAAGGAACCTCCTTTGCATCTTGAAAATCATCATAGGAGCATTCTTCAATGTGGAGGGCAACCTTCACTGCAGTCTCGAAAGGTGTTCACATCAACAATATTTTCATTCATTTTCTTTTTTTAATGATTCTCCAGTTTATCCATCATCGTACACTTTTTTTTCCTAATAAATCTCTCTTTCAGGTCATATGAATGATCAGGAGAAGAGAAGAACTCAAAAAGACAGACATACGATAATGACAACAAACAATAGAAAGAATGTAGAAAGCAACCTCGTCAGAATATGTCAAGTAGATTCGCTCAAACAAGATTGGGCAGAAGCACATTGGGTTAGTATTAGCGAAAGAATACCTACGTAGACTATCCACAACCAAAGATGCAGGTGTGTTTGTCTGATTTTGGGTCTAGAGTACTCCTAAGGGGACATATCTCACTTGGTTAATTACATCTTGGGTTTGCCCAAGAAAACACTTGATCTAGGAAGTTTTGCTTACATTAGTAGTGACGACTAGCACAGGGCTATCAAAGGATGGTTATCTCGCAGGGGAATGCTCTGACGCTTACAAAACTCCCATTAAGCCATGGGGTAGAGAGTGAGTCTTTCAAGGTTTCTATGTGGGTAATAGACTCATCGGCATACGGAGCTTGCAAAATAACCGAATCAACTCGACGGGAATCCCGATACGTCAAAGCACATCCAATCCATAAGTTCAGAGGACAAATTATCGTATCTTAAACGAGCGACAATTCATCGACAATCAGACCATCGAGATAATAACAATGAAGGCAAATGGAGCGACAGAGCTCAATATGAATAGTCAAAGGAAGGAATGAGTAATATCTAGAAGGTAGAGGTAATCGGGTCAAGGTTCTATGGACCTGTCATCCTATGCCACTAGGATCCTAAGTCCACCTGGTCATGAAGGTAGTCAACACAACACGTCTAGAGATCTTTGGTCACTAATCCGTGAATTGTGTCGTCTACAGGGATCTCGGTAGTCCTAAGGTCAAAAGAAAGAAACTATATCTTAGGATTATCAGGTCGAACTCCAAGAGGTGGGACTTATACCCACCAAAATGATAAGAATGCCACTAGAAATGAGAAGAAAGAGAGGTTCAACTAAAAAGTTGGAAATGCTCCTAACAAATGGACATACTCCTCTTTTGGGTTGGGGATTCTTCTAACGATCTAGGCGTGCAGACAACCTCCTATTTAGAAAGATATGTTGAATCAGTCGGGTTGGAGAAGCACGAGGGCTTCTTCTCGGAGCATGCAAATTATGCAATTATCTTGAGCGGTCCTTAGATATTATGGAGTCCCTATCATATGATTTAGGTTATGGTCATGCAATGCAACCCGTTTTAAACCGTCATGAAGATTATGCAGAAAAATAAAAGGCAGATTTTAAAAATCTTGAATCTTTTAATCCTAAATCTAATTTATCTTGAATCTTTTATTAGGACTTTTATATAGAAAAGATTATAATTTTAATGTCATAAATAGCCTAAATTACAATTTTTGTGACATCCAAGGTAAACTAGAAATAAATAAGAAAAATAATCCAAGCATACAACATGAAATAAAAGGTAAAAAAGCACTCCAAAATATATAAAAGAGACTAGTGCCGCTGGGTAGGCGATAAGTCCCATAGAAAGCAGGAAAATCTGTCGGACTCTGCATATACATGCTCATTTCTAGATCTATACAAAAATTATAGAATTCTGACTTAAGGTGTGGGACATGAGATGTCACTCATAGTCCCCGTCACATGTTATGATGCATCGATCGCCTCAAAACCCACACATGTTCCTTTTTTCTGATACAAAGTCAGCATATGGACTCTATCAAATACATTTAGAAGGGAAAATAAACTTAACCTATATGGAAACAATATTAGCGTGAAAGACAACAACTATGTGATATATAATGAGCCGTGCCTTTTCATCGAGGAGCTAAATGACACCTGTAAGAAAAAATCTTTACATGCTCTCCCTTAATGGTTCATGTGTGTGTGCATATGTATAGGCATGACTCACTGTAGAAGAATGTCACAATATACTATTATGCATATCAAGCAAACAAGCACACTGAAAAGCGCAACAGCAATGCATGGATAGCACAAGCAAACCAGCAAAGAACAATAGTCAAAGGTGTTAAAAGAAATACTACATATTATCCTAAATCCCAACATAACACACTATCTAACAAAAAGTGTCATGACCAGCATATAAGTGTAGGGTAAGTCTCTGAGTACGTATGACATTGACTGGGTCACAGTACCAGTTCCTTCCTAAAGATCCAAGAAATCTAAAAGGTGTCACTTAGGATGAATTTTGAAAAGAGTTGGCCTTATATACGGCCTAGTTTGCTACATGCATAATTTTAAAATTATGACGAATATAATAAGTAGAAAAAATATATTTTTTAAGTTTTAAAATAATGATCATTAAATGGGCTAGCTACAAACATTTTCTCATTTCACAACTCTTGGTTTTGCAAGATGAGTTAACTACAAAGTTTTTGTTACTTTGCAAATTCCAAACATCCCAACTTTCCAAGAAAGATTGGGGAAAGTCAAAGCAAGGAGGAATTGGGATTCCAATCCACTAGGATTTAGGTCTAGGGCTCGCAAAGGGAAATCACTTGACTCCACATAGGATTCGGCTACGAACGTGAATCCTAACATGGGGCTTCCTTTAGAAAATCAATAGCCAATTCAAGAGAGTGTGGTCTGTTGACTGGTTTCGCCGGCCAACTCACCCAGTGTGGGCGAACCAGCATGGCAACACCTAGCCTAAATCTATTCCTAGAGCTGGCTAAGAAAGAGAATGCAAGTGCTGAGGATGTTATACTGTCGTGATGTCTGATCAAAGTCCCACACTGGTATTTCGGATGAAGCTCTCCTAATAGTAGGAGAGAAGCCCACCGAAGTCGCTCCCCCAAGTAATGAAGAAGCTCTTCTTGCCAAAGAGAATGACGAAGCATGCTCTTCACTTGCCTGAATTGTCGGCATCCAGACCATGTGCCAACATACCTCGCAGGACATGCACAGAATGAGTGAAACAGCGAGTGAGGTATAGAAGTATCTTTTTACAAATAACTTGAAAATGTAAGGGCATATCTGAAATGTAACTTCGCAAGGAGGGTTGCTCAGATTCTTATGTGTCGTAACGTCGTCGTCGTTGCGCTAGCGAAGAGACTTCTGGCCAAGGGGGCAGCGGTGCGGCGGAGCTAGAGCCTCGGGCCAAACAAAGAAAGGGGCATGTCCTTTTGCATATAGAGTTGTCAGCGAGAGTAGGTTGTCGCTGGAAACAAAGGAAATCCGGCGAGGAGTGGACCAAGTGATCTTTCACAAATCCCCCTAGGCTAATGCATCACATGAGGGAAGCCAAACTTGCATAGAGGGATCCGCCGACAAGAATTTTCCAGCATGAAAGAGTCTCTAGAGAGATGATGTTGGCCGTAAGATCCCCTTTTACCCCTTTATTTCCGGAGGTTCTTGGACTAAAGTGGGAGAGGGTGTGGAGGGCTCACAACAAGAAGGAGAAGGCGGTGTGGGAGCTGGTAACGCGCAGTCACTCGTGAGGAGCACCAACAGGGGCTTGGTGGCGCGTGAGGTGCGACATATGAGGAATCGCCCGTAGGGGAAATGTGGCACAAGGAAGAGCGGAATCAACCCATCTGATGGTGGAATGCAGCTGACTAGGGAGAGGTGACTGGTGAGACATCACAAGCAGCGGGATCGAAGCGGCGTACGGGGTGCTATTGCTCGAGCAGGGGGAGGGAGACTGTGTGACTTCTGTCCTTGAGGAAGGATTGACAGACAGCGGGCACGTCGGCGTGAGGAAGAAGGTTGTCTTGGTGGCGAGAGCCAGCGAGCAAATGGCGGCGCGACCGAGAGAGGGAAGAGCTGAGTTGGGATGTTTCGCGAAGAGGAATAAGGAAGGCTGTTTAGGGCATCGTTTCGTTCCAGGAATGAAGAAGAAATAAAACTTTTATAAATTTTTTTATATTTAAACCTTTTTTTTAAAAATAGTTATATGCATTGATTTGCGTGCAATTTTCTTGTGCATGGAACCCTAATAGTATGGGTATCCTCTCTAAGAAAAATCAACGTCCTTGACACGCTCGTGTAGTCTATTTCGCCATCAGAGATCATCTTGACCAATTCATTGATGGTCGATTCAATTTAACACTATTTCATGCGCGACATTGCGAATGAGAACTTTTGGTCCGATTAAAGCTGTCCGATAGAAAAAATGCCGACCGGCCTTCACCTAAGCGATAACCAAAGTCTAATAGAATGATCCCGACAACATACCCCTCAACACACGTTAGAGTGTCTCAAATGGATGTCTTGCACTACGGAATCAACACATGCATCAAACAAAGTTTCATAGTGCTCGAGTGGACTTCCTACTCTCGCGACATAATAAATTGACTATAACAAACATCCCAGGCATGATTGTAGTGGGGTTGTCTTCTCACATCCTATTCAGACATAAAGTCTTTCACAAGTTCTTTCAGGTTGGGGGCAACCATCACTACAGTCTCGAAATGTCGTTCATTTAACATCCCAAAAATGACTGTGGTAAGGTAGTAATCGCACGTTTTGTTCAGATAACAAGTCTTTGAAAATCGCTTCCAAACGGGGGCAATCTTCCTCACAAATAATGCTTCATTAATGCCTGCTTACCGTACTAGAGTTCCTCTTCAATCAGATTAAAAAGTTGATCTCTTCAAGACTCGATGGGAAGTTAGGGAACCTATGAAAGTTGAGCCCAAGAGGAAGACTCGATGGGAAGATACGGTACCCCTAGAAGTTGAGCTTAAAAGATAAGACTCGATGGGAAGCTACCTTGCCCCTATAAGTTAAGCCCAAAGTCTATATAAGACGGGAAGATAAGGTATCCTTGGAAGTGGAGCTCAAGTGGCAAGACTCTATGGGAAGCTAACATGCCACCTAGAAGTCGAGCCCAATAATCAAGACTCAGTGGAAATATACAGTGCCCCTGGAAGTCGAGCCTAAGTGGCAAGACTAGATGGGAAACTACCATGCCCATGGAAGGCCAGCCCAAGAGAGAAGACTTGATGGAAAGATAAGGTACACTTGAAAGTCGAGCCAAGAGGCAGGACTTGCTACCATGCCTCTAAAAGTCGAGCTAAAGAGGCAAGACTTGGTGGGAAGATATTGTACTCCAAGAAGTAGAGCCCAGAAGGCAAGACTCAATGGAAAGCTACCATGCCCCTAGAAGACGAACCCAAAAGGCAAGTCTTGATGGAAAGTTAGTAGTGGGTAGGCTCCTCACTAGTAAGTCTCTAAGAGAGCAAGTGGTTGACATGGTCTCCACCCAAATACCTCAAAATGATACAATCCTCAAAAGACTCAAGTACAACAAAGACCTTAAAAGGCTAAAAGCCTCGAAAACACATGTACATCAAAGATCTCAAAAGTCTACAAGTTTCAAGAGACACAGATACATCAAAAACCTCAAAAAGTTATAAGCCTCAAGAGGCACATGCACATCAAAGACATTAGAAGGCTACAAGCCTCAAGAGGTACATGTACATTAAAGACCTCAGAGACTATAAGTCTCAGGGGGCATAATTACATCAAAGACCTCAAAAGGCTACAGGTCTCAATAAGCACCGACACATGTCAAGCTCCTAAAAGACATAAGCCTGAGAAGGCACAAGCATCCGAATATAGACACCTAAAAGGATACAAATCTCAGAAGGCACAAGTCTAAAAAGATACGTGATTCTTTTTATACATAAAGTGAACGTAGTAACTTTGATTACAGATTTCTGTATGTTTGACAAGCCAAAAATCTTTACAAGGCATAAGCCTCAGAAAAGGTCGGCACCAATATGCAACCTAGAAGTTGGGTAACAATACCCGAGAGTGGGGTAAAAGCATCCCAAATGGGGTGACTCTCGCTCAAAAGGAAAGAAAAAAAGCAACTTCCGAAGCAACGTCCAAATTTTTATTACATCGAGTTAGAAAAAACATATAGATAAACATATCATTACCCTGTACTAATGTCACATCAACCAATTCAAAATCTACAAAAACCAACATATACTTGTATATGGGCTACAACAAATCAGCTCATCTTCGAGTGGAGTCAACATCGCTTCCCCAAAATTTCAGTGCTTTTGCAGACCTTCAGGGGGTCTCTAAATATTTCCACCACATAAACGTGAAAATATCCCCCTCTGGCATGGCTGGAAAACTTCAGTATTTCCTCATCTCCACTAAAATGCACAACAACAACAAGCAAGAGATCCCAAGTCACCTGTTTGGCAAGGACAAGGGCAATTTTTTTATCTCAGCGGTGCAAAATAAATCCCATTGATCGCCAGCTACGCGGTATGGGGACGACTTCCCTTTGTGTCGTAATACCAAAAAAGATCTTGTTGAGCTCTTATACGTAGGACATGAAAGAGTTTTCTTCGTGCTGCAACATGAATGATATTCCATTGATCACCTTCTACACATAACAAGGATGACTTTCTTCTACATTACAACTCGAAATAAAATTATGTTAATCGCTTGTTACGCAGGACAGAGATAATTTTCTTCTACATCACAACAATCCGTTAATCATCTGCTAAGCAGGTCAAGGATGATTTTCTTCTTTTGAGAAATTCTAGATCACCTGCTAGGCAGGCCGAGGGGACTCCCATCCACCCTTTCCTTCTTATCTATTTATAGGCTAAAAAATCAATCATATTTATAATAAAAAAATAAATTCAGTCATCAAAGAAGAACAACTGAAAAGTTATAATTAAAAATCATAAAAAAATATTTTATATATTCATACTTCTAAAGTTAAAACAATTAAAAAATGTGCGTTAAATAAATAAAAAAAGAATCGAAATACACTTAAATTTTTTTATCATTTGTCCTTCCAACCTTTGGCCTCTACCTTGAATTTTTATTCGGTCCGGACCGCGTACGCAGCGCTGCGTCCGGTAGCCAATAAAAACGCGCCACGTGGATTTCTGGACCCCACCATGGCACGTTTGAAAAAAAAGTCTTTTTATCTCCATTCTGCCGACCCGACCCGACCCGCCCGAAATTTGCCGAAATTTTTGCCGCTTTATTTCCCCGCCAAATCATAAAGGCATTTTTTGTCTCCATTATCTTTAGGATTCCGACATTTAGGGTTTTTGTCTGACCTACCTTGTCGTGGAGCTGAGGAGCAGAAATTTGATTTCTGGAGAGACGACGCAGTAATGAGGTGGATTTTTTATTCCTGGAGGTGCTGAGATTCCTGGATGAGGGTAGAAGCAAGTGAAGATGGATTTCAAGATGATTATATAAAGTATTGTTTACGTTCGCATTCGTAAAATTTAGGTTTTATTATCTTATAAGTTCCGTTTTATTTAGAGAATTTTGTTTTTGGTATTATTAGCAGTTTTATTTAAGTTCGTAATTCAGCATTATTCGAGTAACACCGAAAGCGACACCTGTAAAAGTTCTCTACAGCTTTTAATTTAATGTAGGATTCGGCAAGGTTTTGGTTTGATTTTAATAACATTTTGGCTTGTATTGCGGATTATATTTACGTTCGCTTCATACCATTTAGTGTTTTATTTTCTTATAATATTTGTTTTATCACGGAGTTATGTTTTTCACTAAAAAATACAACCGTAAAACACTTATAATATTTCTCAAATACAATGGCCGCAAAAGAAATACGGACTTTAAACGTGTTGTATTGTAGTTTATTTTGCTCCGTAGCAGTGTATCGGATGATTTTTTACCGTGTTTATGACAGCTTATTCCAAATTACGCCGCAACGTTTAACGTGCAAATCGAGAAATGCTCTAAGAGTGTTTTTTCCTCGTTTATTTTGTCATCGAAAATGCTTTATTACAGCTTTATTTGAAAATCAAATATTATCATTAACGAGTATGAAGGCAAAAATACAACTCTAGAATAAAAAGACAATAATACAAAAATATAACAAAAATAAAACTCGAATCGGTGCGTAAAATACAACTCCGAAAATATCGAAGATATTCAGTGTTGTTTTGTTATCGAAGAAATTTATATACTTATGTAATACTTAACAGTTTATATTAGAGAAAAAATAATTTCAAAATTGCATTATTATTAAAATTCTAATATTACTAATTGCTTAATTTTAATACGGATTATAAACTCTAAAAACAATAGAATATTCAGATACAACTACGCTCGGTATGAGCGGAGTTAAAGCGCTTATTGGAATATTCCGTTTTATTCACGAACAAACCTATTGATTGGAATATTCGCGTTTTACTCCAACTCGTCGAATACGACAACAATACGACTGAGATATAATCAAAATACAACGAGTTAAATACTCCAATTCAGTCTTATTTTGTAAACGAAAAAGTTATATACTTATGTAATAAGTAAAGTTTATATTAAAGAAAATAATAATTACAAAAAATTTCATAATTATAAAAATTTTAATATTACTATCTCGCGTAAATTTAAAAAAAAATAATACACGCTAAAAACTATGGAATATTACTAGATACAACCACGCTCGAGCATGGGTGAGTTATACAGTTGTATTGGAATATTCCTTATTTTATTCCCGAAAACGCCTATTGTCTTGGAATATTCGGATTTTTAATCCAACTCGTTTGAATACGACCAAAATTATAATTCTGATATTATTAAAACTTTATTTATATGAAAGTTTTCTATTAAAATCGCATAATTATAAAAATTTAAATATTACTAATGAGCGTAAATTTAATAACGTGATAATACACTCTAAAAACGATATGAATATTACTTAGATACAACCACGCTCTGGCATGAGTGAGTTAAAGCTGGTCAGATTGAATATTCCTTGTTTTATTCCCGAACAAAACCGATTGTATTGGAATATTCCGCGTTTTACTCCAACTCGTCGGAATACGACAAAGAATACGACGGAGATATAATCAAAATACAAATGTAGTTAAATACTCCAATTCAGTCTTATTTTGTAAACGAAAAAGTTATATACTTACGTAATAAGTAAAAGTTTATATTAAAGAAAATAATAATTAAAAAAAATTTCATAATTATAAAAATTTTAATATTACTATCTCGTAAATTTAAAAAAAAATAATACACGCTAAAAACTATGGAATATTACTTAGATACAACCACGCTCGGCACTAGGTGGAGTTATAGCGGTCGTATCGGAATATTCCTTATTTTATTCCCGAAAACGCCTATTGTCTTCGAATATTCGGATTTTTAATCCAACTCGTCTGAATACGACCAAAATTATAATTCTGATATTATTAAAACTTTATTTATATGAAAGTTTTCTATTAAAATTGCATAATTATAAAAATTTAAATATTACTATGAGCGTAAATTTAATAACGTATAATACACTCTAAAAACGATAGTGAATATTACTTAGATACAACCACGCTCGGCATGAGTTGAGTTAAAGCGGTTCAGTATTGAATATTCCTTGTTTTATTCCCGAACAAAACCGATTGTATTGGAATATTCCGCGTTTTACTCCAACTCGTCGAATACGACAAAGAATACGACGGAGATATAATCAAAATACAACATGTAGTTAAATACTCCAATTCAGATCTTATTTTGTAAACGAAAAAGTTATATACTTACGTAATAAGTAAAAGTTTATATTAAAGAAAATAATAATTAAAAAAAATTTCATAATTATAAAAATTTTAATATTACTATCTCGCGTAAATTTAAAAAAAAATAATACACGCTAAAAACTATGGGAATATTACTTAGATACAACCACGCTCGGCATAGGTGGAGTTATAACGGTCAGATTGAATATTCCTTATTTTATTCCCGAAAAACGCCGGCTTCTTTGAATAATGGTCGTATTCCTTTAAATTGTCTTGCCCTTTCGAAATTCGGCGCCAATGCCCGTGAAATACAACTCGGAAACGAAACGTCTTGTCGAGTACTTTTCCCGAGGAATACTACGCACCACTTTTTACCGGTCCAAAATTAAAATTTCTAGTGGTTTCGAGTATTTCGTTCTCTAGTCGAGTAGAGAAGAACGTTATCCAGACTTCTCAAATTTACGTCGATGGAAGCAGAGAACACAACGATGGAATCGAAGATATGATGGAAACAGAGGTTCTACGTAACGAGGAGCAACAATCCGATCGACTCTACGCGAAGACCAAACACAAGAAAAAGAATAAGTGACTAAGCATCAAAATGGTCACCGGCGACAGTTCGTCGAGGTACTACTCGTAATCTACCTTCGTATTTTTATTAGAAGATATCATTATTATACTTAAACTCCAAACAATATTGAAGTACAAGCCGAATATCTGTAATATGATCCGAATACGACCCAAATAAAATCGAGAAACTTCCAAATGTGTAACCTAACAAAGAAGCCAAAACATCTAAACACAATAATATTCATATAAACAATAAATATTACGAAAATAAAACCGAGTGTAGAAATAAAATTGAAATAAAATCAAAAAACAACTAGAATAAAACTCAAAAACTCTTAAAACTACAATAATACAACTAAGGCTTTTATTATTATTTTGTTTTTCTACATGTGTTTCTTAACTCGAGAAACATGAGTCGTAGATGCTCGACCGTCCGTCGCGAGGGAGGTACTTGATGTGGTCGAGCTCGCGCTCTCGAAGCTCGTCACGAGTAATCTCGCCGACCGAATATTCGCCGCTTCTTTGATTTGCCTCCGTATCCCCGTGACAATATTCTCACTCGCAAATACTACGATGTTGGAGGCATGACAAAATGTTGTTCAAATTAGGTGGGAAAGAGCTTAGATTGCCGCTCGATGAAATTGCACTTTTGATCGGGATGCCAAACAGAGGACCAATGCCGAAGTGGAAGCCACGTCCATCGGCGACAATGAATGCCGTTAACATAAAGGACGTAATATTAGCGTATGCAAGAGGGATACTTCGATCCCATTCGAGAACCTCTACATAAAATATCTCGTCGTCAAACTTATTTTTTCCATCAAGTAATTTCAGCTTTTCCTTCGGACCTCGATGCCTACTGTGATAATTTAGAGTCATTCTCCTCATACAACCGGCTCGCGGCTCTCCGTGAATATCTTATAGAGCGCATCAACGCAGCTTGCCATTAAAATCGACTCAATCGCTCAATCGGCTACATAAATGGGTTTCGTTTTTGTTAACGGCTAGTATCTTATTTAATCATTATATTTACTTTATTGATCGACCGGTAATGGTAATGTTACATTGATTCCACGCAGCCTTTGGTTTTTCGAGCACACTTCTCCAGAGGCCTCCCGCAGCTCCCAATGCTAGACCAAGAATGTTGCGGTGGCCAAGGTACCTTAAGTGGAACGCGTCACAAGCTGACCTATTCTTCAAGCGGTTAAACACTGAAATAGTGAGTCACTCCCAACTTTATAACCTAGTACTAGCTGTGTAATGGTTAATAAAACATTTCATACCTCGTTGAAACCGTATTTAGGTGCAAGACAAATTCAGTGATGTTATCACCGGTGAACTTATGTGGATTGCCAACCCGGACGAGGGCCTTCCAAACCCAGCTCCAAGTTCAACAAACCGAACTTCTATCCCCCTCTTCACCTTCATTTTCCGTCGGTGGAGTCGTTGCGCATAATAACACCATCTCTTCGCTCCTAGCTACCATGACTCGCAATATCGAAGTTATGAATGAATTAGTCGACGCCGAGAACAATGTGTCCAGCCGATATGAAGGAAACTTCGAGACCGTAAATGTTGGGTCGACGGGGATGCAGGTGCAAATCTCCGAGCCGAGCCAAAAGGTCGATAGGATCGCGCAACATTTATCAATCAATGAACCCAAAATGGCTAGAGAATTCTACTCAAAGTGGCCACCCCGAAGTCCCCGCCGCCGAATTTGATTCTTCGGGAGACACTTCGGCCGTACTCGAACAACCTCACCGCCGAATTTGGAGACCCTACTTGTGGAGACCCCGCCGCCGAATTCGAAGACCCTACCGCTTTACCGTAACAACCCGTTGAAGTCCCACCCAATGCAGATGAAAATATCATAGGAGGTCACACCTCCCAATCCGGAGGGGGTGAGGAGGAGGACACCGTCATACCGTAGGTTGAAACCGATGTTCATGATCAGCCGAGGTAAAGCACTATCCATACCTAGCTTGATGCGGAGGGTGAAGCGCCGACGGAGTCGGGTGAAGAAGGTCGTGAAATCACCTTTCACATCCTTTCAATTCAAAAGAAGGAAGACGGTGAAGGATACAATGCACCGAGAGACCCCCTCACCGAGAACAACACCCCTCGCCGCGGACTCCCTCATCGAGAACCACCAGAGAGCAAGGAACACCAACATCCGACGGAGAAAGAGCCCTCCTCACCAGGAACAAAACCCCTTTCACGTATATCCGCATTAATCGAGAAGATTATTCGAGATGCCAACGATGAAGAGACACCACAAAGGGATGATGCACCGGCTTTGGACAGCTCCAACCTCACCCTCACCTCTCGTCTTCGACCACTCCAACTCCACAGAAGTTGCACCCGCCGACCCGGTACTTCGAAATCATTAGTGTTGTATCAACCGAAATTACCCGTGCCTCCCCCAATGGTATTTCTATAAATATTACTAAATTCATTTATATATGCTTCTATTTAAACATCATACATTAAATTTGAGTTCATTTCGTGCACGAAGAAGAAGAGTCGAGAGACATAGCAACGTATCCCGGTAGAGACCTTATCGTAGATGACCAGCGCCATGTAATCGAACAAGCTTTTGACAAATTATAAGAAGCCGTACGTGCACCAACTTTTATATAATGTTTTTCACATATCTTTAATACATAACTGACATTAAATGGGGTTGATTTTAATGCAGGAGTGATATTATCATAAACCAACGCTTCTTGTTGTTAGATCGCGGGATGATGGACGACTTGCTTTTTAATGAGTTTATCGGTAATGATCATGTCGATGCCCTAGCCGCCATCTTGTACCAAATGAAGAGGATGCATCCCAATAAGTACCGTAAATTCCTTTATGTTTCCCCATTATTTCGGGTAATGCCCTTAGTTTAGTTTGTTTGACATATTAATGAATGACACTAAAATTTTAACTAAATATCGTTTCCTACGTAGTTATCATAAAATGGAGGGCGACCCATATCAATTTCTCGGACACATCACTCCCACAACGCGTATCCGACTCGGATTTTATATTTTGTCCTATCGTGCATAATTATCATCGGGTGTTGTTGGTTTGCGATCTAAAAAATAAAAAGTGGCGAATATACGATTCTCTACCCAACGACATACACAAGGATCTTTGCAAAGACTTTCGTGAGTATATGGTGGACGTAATTTAATTTCCTCGACTTGTGTAGATTGAATAAGAATCGTTATATCGCACTTTGTAGATCAAACTATTTACAGTGCTTAACTGTGGAATGCTTCAAGAATAGGAAACCCGCGTCATGGGGTGTGGCTCACGTCAAAGGTATTCCCGCATGTGACGAACAGCGTTGATCGCGTGCATGTTTGTCCGCAAATATATTGAAAGACTAACCCGTGCTACCCCGACCGATCGGAAGCTGGAGCAGCACTGGCAATCCGAAATGCCCGTAATCCGCGCTCAACTAGCATATGACCTCTCGCATGTGGTTTCCTTCGTTATTAAATACAATCGAAAAGAATCGACAAGTGATTGAAATTGGTTTATTGCTTTAAGTCTATTGTTGGTTGTCGATACAATGTATGTTGGTTGTTTTCGATGGAAAATTCCAATGCTTCATTTCTTTTGTCATTTTTTTGGTGTATTGGATAAATTATATCATTGTGCCTTTACTTGGATTTCCAGCTTATTTGCGGTTTATTACGATTGTATCGTATGAATTTTTACAAGTATTTATTACGCTTTCTTCCAAATCAAGTCACAACTCCGAATAAAACGAGAATAATACAAAAATACAACTAAAATAAAACAAGGAATATTCCAATACAACCGACGTTGTCCAGAATAAAACAAGGAATATTCCACTACAACCGCTTTACCTCCAATCATGGCCGAGCGCGGTTGTATCTAAGTAATATTCCCATCGTTTTTAGAGTGTATTATGTGTTATTAAATTTAAGATGATTGTCATATTAAAATTTTAATAATTATGCAATCTTATCTAAAAATTATTTAGTTTCTTATAAACTCTTAAGTGTTACGTAAGTATGTAAATGCTATATATTACAAAAAACATCGAATACGGTGGACCGTATCTTCGAAACATTTTGCCGAATACAACTCGAGCGTAAATTTAATAACATATAATACACTCTAAAAATGATCGAATATTACATAGATACAACCCCGCCGAGGCATGATCGGGTAGAAAGCCGTTGTATTGGAATATTCCTTGTTTTATTCATGGACAACGCCGGTTAGTATTGAAATATTCGTCGTGTTCCTCCAACTAAAACGAGAACTCCGGAATAAAACGAGAATAATACAAAAATACAACTAAAATAAAACATTAGAGAGACGGGACTTTTAATGGTTCACAAGATAGAACTCGAAAATACTACAATACATCTACAAGATCGCTTATTTATTTCGGTGTATAGGGATGATATCGGCGTCGTATTCGGGTCGTAGTGCCGACGAGTTATAGGAACACACGGAATATTCCAATACAACCGGTGTCGTCCAGAATAAAACAAGGAATATTCCAATACAACCGCTTTACCTCCAATCATGGCCGAGCGCGGTTAGTATCTAAGTAATATTCCCATCGTTTTTAGAGTGTATTATGTGTTATTAAATTTAAGATGATTGTCATATTAAAATTTTAATAATTATGCAATCTTATCTAAAAATTATTTAGTTTCTTATAAACTCTTAAGTGTTACGTAAGTATGTAAATGCTATATATTACCAAAAACATCGAATACGGTGGATCGTATCTTCGAAACATTTTGCCGAATACAATCGAGCGTAAATTTAATAACATATAATACACTCTAAAAATGATCGGAATATTACATGTATACAACCCCGCCGAGGCATGATCGGTAGAAAGCCGTTGTATTGGAATATTCCTTGTTTTATTCATGGACAACGCCGGTTGTATTGAAATATTCGTCGTGTTCCTCCAACTAAAACGAGAACTCCGAATAAAACGAGAATAATACAAAAATACAACTAAAATAAAACATTAGAGAGACGGGACTTTTAATGGTTCACAAGATAGAACTCTGAAAATACTACAATACATCTACAGTACTGCTATTTATTTCTGGTGTATAGGGATGATATCGGCGTCGTATTCGGGTTGTAGTGCCGACGAGTTATAGGAACACACGGAATATTCCAATACAACCGGCGTTGTCCAGGAATAAAACAAGGAATATTCCAATACAACCGCTTTACCTCCAATCATGGCCGAGCGCGGTCGTATCTAAGTAATATTCCCATCGTTTTTAGAGTGTATTATGTGTTATTAAATTTAAGCTGATTGTCATATTAAAATTTTAATAATTATGCAATCTTATCAAAAAACACTGAATACGGTGTTCCTCCAACTCGTCTTGCTTTGTTATTGAATAAGATCCAAAAAAAGAGTTTTTTTATATTAAATATTTATAATACATTTTTTTTTAAATATTCTCATTTGAATAAAGAAAAAAGTGTATTCTTAAATTAAATTACGCTCCACTGCCGAGGAAAGCTACGCACTTAATACTGCTCCAATGCCGACGAAATACAACTGGAAACGAAACGTCTCGAGTACTTTTCCCGGAGGAAAGCTACGCATTTATACCGCTCCAATGCCTAGGAAATACAACCGGAAACGAAACGTCTCGAGTACTTTGCCCGCTACGCATTTAATAGCCCTAAAAAATTTAAATTTTAAGATTTTCAGAGTATTGCGTTTTCTAATCGAGTAGAGAAGAACAGTAGAAGATACGATGGAGTCAGAAGACCAAAAAAAGAAGAAGGGGACTAGCAGCGAAATGGTCACCGGCGACAGTTCGTCGATGTAATAGTCTTAATCTGCATTCGTATTTTAATTAGGAGATAGCATTCTTATACTTAATCTCCGAACAATACTGAAGTACAATCTGGATAAGTCGCCATACAATCTTTCCTCTTTTAGAAATAAACTCTAAATTTATTGCAATCTTTCCTCTTTTAGAAGCCTACTCTATAAGAAAGCTTTCCTCTTTTGGGTGATATCTGGATAAGCCGCCCTACAATTCAACGGCTATATATTACATTGTTATTTTGTTGCGATTCTACATTAACCTTATAATTTTTGTCTTCATTTTCTAAACAACAAGGGAGCCTCGCATTTATTCACTACCAGCTCACCTTTTGGAGGAAATATTGCTGAAAATGATCTCTGTCTCTCCATCACCTATCAGAGATATTAGAAATTTTCGGAAAACGTGAGTATAATTTATTATTGAACAGGGCTGCATTTTTACTAATTTGGCATACCTCTTTCAATCATGTAACTATGATATAATTAATCAAAATATTGGTCTCTTTACAGGTGCAAAAAATTTCATGCAACATCTTCATCAAAAAGGGTAGGAAAATACATGGTCTTTGAAGATTGGGGCATGCATTGGCACGACAAGCAAGGATATTTAAGATTTCTTCAGAGTTGTGCTGATAGCGAAAATAGTAATGCTCTCTTCTTGCTTGGATTGGTAAGCGAGAAATATTTTTAACATTTTTATAATACAATTCTCAATATTCATTTATACTTTATATATGCATTATAAAGCAATATTCATCAAGCATAAATATCTCAATATTTTAGGAGGAGATGTGGATTCAAGAAAGAATTGAGATTGGTTTACATTATCTCCTGATAGCTGCAAGTCAAGGGCATCTTTTTTCCAAATATACCGCGGGGTTAGTGTTGCTACGTGAAGAGACATCTCGCGCGCATGGGATCGATCTTTTGAACGAGATATCGAATAAAGTACATCAGTGTCGAGAAAAGGTTTCAAGAATCTTCCATAAAATGAGTTGGAAAAAATGGTCTGTTCTACCATTTATTCATTGCAACAATTTGTTATGTGGAAAACCAACTTTGGAAGCTGATAATAGATGGCTAAGTGAAGACCTCGTGGAAAGAAGATTCTGCAGTTGATCTTTGCAAATGGAGTCATGAATATGTATTGTTTTTCAATATGAGTTTTTTATCAATATGATGTAAGCGAGGGTTCAAATTGTAAACTTTTGATCTAATCTAATCATGCCCTTTCGTGGTTGTGTCCTAGTAATATTACCATCGTTTTTAGAGTGTACTATCTAGTATTAGAATTACCCAATTTTAAGTATTGCGTTAGTGTATAAATCGTTTGCTGAATATAACTTAAAAAATTCCCCGATATATCAAAGATCCAACTGAGATCAATGATAAATCGACGTGCGATTTTTCACGTGGTGTATCGAGATTATATCTCCGTTGTATTACGGTCGTAGTGCCGACGAGTTGGAGTAAAGCGCGGAATATTCCAATACAACCGCTTTACCTCCAATCATGAACTAGCGTGGTTGTATCCTAGTAATATTCCCATCGTTTTGAGAGTGTACTATCTGGTATTAGAATTACCCAATTTGTAATAATAAAATTTTGATAATTATGCAATTTTATCTAAATATTATTTCCCTTATTGTAAACTTTTAAGTATTACGTTAGTACATAAATCGTTTCAATTACAAAAGAAGATCTGGATATGTTGGATCGATCCTTCGAAACGGTTTCGTCGAATACAACTCGAAAAAATCCCCGATATTTTAAGTATTACGTAAGTATGTAAATTTTTTCAATTACAAAAAAAAGATCGAACACGTGGGATCGTTTCTTCGAAACAGCTTCGCCGAATACGAATAGCTCAAAAAATTCCCCGATATTTCACAATGTAAATGGAGATCAATGATAGAGCGATGTGCGAGTTATCTCGTCTGTATTGGGATGATATCGGCGTTGTGTTCGGGTCGTAGTCGTTGAGGAGTTGGAGTAAAACGCGGAATATTTCAATACAACCGGCGTTGTCCACGAATAAAACAAGGAATATTCCAATACAACCGCTTTCTACCCAATCATGCCTCAGCATGGTTGTATCTAAGTAATATTCCAAGTGGTTTTTCGATCGTATTATATGTTATTAAATATAAGTCTGGTTGTGATTTTAAAATTTTAATAATTTTGCAATTTTATCTAAAAATTATTTCCTTCATTATAAACTTTTAAGTATTACGTGAGTATGTAAATTTTTTTCAATTACAAAAAAAGATCGAACACGTTGGATCGTTTCTTCGAAACGAGTTGCCGAATACGAATAGCTCAAAAATTCCCCGATATTTCACAATGTAAATGGAGATCAATGATAGAGCGATGTGCGAGTTATCTCTCGCCGTATTGGGATGATATCGGCGTTGTGTCCGGGTCGTAGTGCTTGAGGAGTTGGAGTAAAACGCGGAATATTCCAATACAACCGGCGTTGTCCACGAATAAAACAAGGAATATTCCAATACAACCGCTTTCTACCCAATCATGCCTCAGCGCGGTTGTATCTAAGTAATATTCCAGTGGTTTTTCGACTGTATTATATGTTATTAAATATAAGCTGGTTGTGATTTTAAAATTTTAATAATTTTGCAATTTTATCTAAAAATTATTTCCTTCATTATAAACTTTTAATATTCCAGTGGTTTTTCGACTGTATTATCTGTGATTAAAACAATGATGCAACGAATTGGGGATAAAAAACACAACTTAAAGGGTAAAACACAAGGAGACCAAAAAAAGGTAACTCAATAAATCAACCATAAGCAATCTGTCTGTCATTCAATAAAATCAAAAACTATGTTCAAATAAATTATCCTATATGTTCATTAGCATCAGTAGAACAATTCTTTAGCAGTCTAGAATTCGAATTCATCGTCCGATTCATTAGCATGCTTCGTGTATGTCTCTGTCGTTGTGATGGAAGCGCTTCCTGAGTAATATGAATAAAAAAATTGTAGACATCACGTATCGAATAGTAAATAAATAGCCTCGTCCACATTATAATTTACCCGACTTAAGGAGCCGACGTTCCAAACCGGCTTGCCTCGTTTTGGAACACCGTAGCATCACTTGGACCAGCATCTTTATCCGTTCCTACATAAAATTTGACACTTTATGACGGAGACAAGTATAAGTTTTAGAAATAAAAAATATTTCAACGAAACTAAACTTACTTTTTCTTTTCATATTTTTTTCCCAATATCCTTTTAATCTTGAATTAGATATCCCTTTAGGACGCACCTTTACTTGGGTCATTCGCATTTCTCTCTTTACATGGGGTCTTCTTCTTAGTTGTCTTTGCCTTTTGTTGGGGTTCTCTCCCATGTAATATTTCATTGGCGTCGAGTGTTAGTTTGTTTAGTGTATCTAAGCACAAACTTCTCAAGCAACTTCATGGCCTTGCGTTCTTGTACTTATCCGGTACGCTAATTTATGAACATGTGTGCGATATATAAGACCACTCGAGACGATTGGCAACATTTGAGAGCCCTTAAGATGTTGATATTCCAAACTTTTGTATATGTCCCTTTTTGCATGTGTACACCATCGAAGTAATATGTGTTTCTCGTAAATTTTGTACACGTTATCATGTCTGAAGAACCCTTAGAGCGCGAGCACACAGTAACCCCATCATTTCAAATTTTTACAATCGCACGCGATATCCAAATTAGCTCCGTCTAGTTTCACAATCCAAGATTTGTCCGTGTCTCTATTATCGAAGGTTCTTATGTGAAATTCGAATCATTGTTGGCAAATCCTTCCAAAGCAAGTCCACCCAAACCATGAAGAAACTCGACTCAAACTTTGAGTATAAATTCCGCGTGTAAAGTAAAGCAACCTGCCTCGTAACGTGGCCGCATTTTACTCGCAGGGACAATAGCAGATTGCTCGCATCGGAAATCTTCATCCTTCTCATTTCTTCGCCAAGTTTTAGCAATATGTTCAAGGGCCGAAAACATTCGACTACTCGTGCTTGTTGGCTTGCGAAACTATGACGGATGTTATTAGTCGACTCACTCCTCTGCGTAGATAGGATCCCCATTCCGAAAATGTCTTTATTGAATGTCGTCGACCACCGATGCCTTATATTATACAATTCATCCAACCATACATTTTCCCGAAGTTCTCCTATCTCAATCATTTCGCCCCAAGTTTCTTCGAATTCAGCTTCGAGTCACATCTACGCATGCATTTAAAAAAGAGATCGTGTACTTATCTTGTTTTTCCCCGAACCACAATGCACTTTTGAAGATAATTTTTCGTATATATGCCATCGACATAATCTATGTCTCAGTGTGCGGCAAGCACTCTTGGATCGCTCTACTCATTGCTTGATCTTGGTCGGTGAATATTGTGATTGGGTGCTTGTTATTCATTATACGGATAAGGGCTTTGAATAACCACTCGAAGGACTCGATCGTTTCATCCGACAAAAAGCCAACCGCAAAAAGCACATTCTCGCCAATGGTGGTTCACACCGACAATCCGCGCACAACATAGGTTGTATTTATTCGATCTATAGCTTGTGTCAAATATTATGACATCACCAAAGCAATCATAATCGAGTCCGGACATCCCATCACTCCATAAGAAATTCAACAAACCGCCCGACTCATCAATTCGGACGTCCCACGCAAACATTGGATCCTCGGCTCGCCGTGCGGTGAATAGTTGTAGTAAGGAATTAGCATCCCCAAGTTCGATGTGTAATCTTCTCTCTCTTGTAAGAGATTATATGCATCCCTCTTTGTACAGTCTAGGTTCTCCACTCCACCAACTTCGTGGCTAGGAAGCTAAACGCATCGGTGGTTCTAATCCTCGCTGACATCGATCCGAGGACATCCGCACCGATGTCACTCATCTTTTCGCTCGAACGCAATAGGTGAGTGTCGCCAACATTCGCCAACGGATGGTTATGACTTTCTATGAATTTCTTTACCGACCAGCTCCCCGGACATCAACGGCATATCGGATCATGGCAGGACTAACCGATCCTGTATCCGCTCGCTTGTACCTCACCGATACATTGTCCTTCAATTCTCTCTTCATACCGAGCCTTTACCACAAACAAACTCCCTTGTCTCGATCCTCCTCGAATTCGGCCAATAACTCAATGTGGTCCTTTCGCACAAGAAATCCAACAATGTGTGCATAGGCACAATATTTTTCATGTGCCTCCTTCTCATTATTGATAACGACTTGAAGCAACATGTTTACAAGTGGATCATTGGAAGCGCCGTGATCATCGGAAGCACTCGTGATCATTGGAAGCACTCGTCTCTCTCGAGTATCCGCAATTGAAAATAGATTTGAATGTCGGTATCACTATACTTAACAACCAATAATACAAAAATAATATCATGATAAGCACCACAGTAACACCATAATAATAACTATAAAAGCATTGGTGTTTTTCGGGTTTTATCACGAATAATACACCCAAACTAAGTAGAGTATCGCCTTCAAATTACCTAAATAAAACCACAACGAAATCAAGCAAAGTTACTCTTAAGAAACCGCCTTAATACCACCACAAAATTCCCAAATTAACACCACGTAACGCTAAAAAAAAATTAACAAATATACTTTTCTCAAACTACCTCGATACACCCATAATATTACCATAATACCATCATGTCCCAATATGAAAGAAAACTTGACGTTACTCTATTGAAACTACGGGCATACTACCGTAATAAAACAGTAAATAGAACAAATTTTATTAAGTTTTATTTAGGTAGTTTGAGGGTACTAATCCAAGTGTTTTAATAAATATAATAACAAAGAAACGCACCCTCCACCAAACTACTAGAATACTACCTTTAAATTGCCAAAATCGAAGCCAACTTAAGTTACTCTTAAGAAACTATCGAATACCACGACAAAACTACCAAAATATCACCACGTACCGCTGAAAGAAAACTTTAGCATATATACTTTCCCGAAAACTACCCGAATACAACCATAATAATACCAAAAAAATATCATGGCTCTTTAAGAAAGATCACTCGACTTTGTTCTTCCGAATCTACAAGCATACTACCTTAATAAAACTTAAAAACAATGAAACAACAATAAAACATCGTATACAACTAAATTTACCAACCCGAGGATTTCTTCTATCGCAACTAAACTAAGTCTGCGAATCTTGTTCGTCCAATATATTTTGAGATTCGAACTCATTGTCGACTCGATCGGTAGCTTTTTCTGCAAACCGGAAGCATTCTTTAAGCTTTAGTGTTAAAATCAAAAATCAAATTTCGCTCCGCAGCCTCCCGACAAGGTAGGTCGACAAAACCCTAAATGTCGGAATCCCAAAGATAATGGAGACAAAAAATGCCTTTATGATTTGGCGGGAAATAAAGCGGCAAAAATTTCAGCAAATTTCAGTGTCGGGTCGGGTCGGCGAGAATGGAGATAAAAAGACTTTTTTTTCAAACGTGCCATGGTGGGGTCCGAAATCCACGTGGCGCATTTTTATTAGCTACTTGGACGCACTACTTACGACTGCGATCCGAACCAGAATAAAAATTCCTCTACCTTCAAAACAAAAAAGAAGAAGAAGAAACAAATAAACAATTTTACCTTCCAAATTTATTGGGATCAATTTTATTTTTTATAACTTATTTTTTGTTTTTGAAAATAAAAAAATAAGAAATAAATATATAAACAGTGTTTACTTATCTGTTTTTTTGTTTTATTTCTTTTTTTTATTTTTAAGAATATTTCTCTTATTAAAATACTAAAAATAGAAAAAAAAATGTATTTCATCTTTTTAAAACATCAACCCCTGATCCCAAAAAATTTGGAAATGTGAAATGTATATGTTTATAATTTTTTTTATAATAGTAAAATTGTTCAGTTGTTTCTTCTTTTTCCTCTTTTCCTCTTTTTTTTTTTTTCTTTTTTTTCTTTTTTTTTTTTTTGGAAGGTAGAGGCCAAAGATTGAAAGGCCAAATGATAAAAAATAAAAAATAAATATATAATCAGTATTTGCCTATCTATTTTTTATTTTATTTCTATTTTTTATTTTTAAGAGAATACTTTTGTTATTAAAATACTAAAAATAGAAAAAAAGATGTATTTCATCTTTTTAAAACATCAAAATAACCCTTCGAATCAGTCGCTGGCCCCCTCCCACCGCCCGCCTGATAATAATATAAAAATTGAATAGACTAGAAATAAAAAATAATAATAAATAAAAAGTGATACTAAATAGGCCTTAAAATTTTGCTTTTCTTTTTTAACGGAATGGAACTGTTGAAAACAGAACGAGGCAAAAACACATTGCCACTTGAAGCTGTATGATATGTAAAAACAAAAAATAATTTAATAAATTAATCATCGTGATTATGAATATATTTAAACAAATAAAACATATATACCTATGTTTGAATATTTACAAGCTCATTTTTCATATACATTTGCATATAATTTGATGCGTGCAAGAAAATTCGTGGCGGTAGAGAAATAAATTATTGTCTTAGCATTGTACAAGAATACAACACGCACACAGATAAAAATAAAACAAACAATGACACCAGAAGTTTTTACGTAGAAAACCCGTAAAGGGAAAAACCACCTAGTTGCGAAAATCCACTATTTATTGAAGTTTGCAGAAACCCCCTGTCCCACAGATGAGAGAGAGCAATTATATATTTCAGACTACAATGTCGACTGACGTTATCTGATTGGTGGTGATTGACGATGATTGGTGGAGGCCGACAGTGACGGAGGTCGACGGTGATGGAGGTAAATGGTGACGGAGGTAGACGGTGATGGAGATCGACGGTGATGGAGATCGACGGTGAAGGAGGTCGACGGTGACGGAGGTCGTCGACGGTGATGGAGGTTGACACTGACGGAGGTCGACGGTGATGGAGGTCGACAGTGATGGAGATCGACAGCGGTTAGTCGACGGCGGTTAGTCGACGGTGGTCGACAATGGTGCTAAGTTGCAGCTTCTCCTTAAGACCTCAGACTCTCTCTATCCTTCCTCCCCCCTCATGTGAGAGTTGGGGTCTATTTATAGGGTTCTGGGTGCAATTAATGCAGACATTTCGATCGGATGGTTCAGAGAGCTCCCCTCGATCAGACGACATTTAAGGGGCATTTGATGGCATCAACGATGTCAGAATTAAGTGATCTTGGGCTCGTTAGATTCGTCTTGTCGAGAAGCTCGATTCAAGTATGGCCTTGCCAGTGTCAGCATTCATTTGACATTCCAATGTGTCTGAAAATCTTCTAAAAGTGATTTAATGACTTGACCCGGGCTTGATTTGACTCGGATTGGATTAGTTTTGATTAGGGCTGGCAATTTGGCTCGTTGTTCGCGAACAGCTCGTGTTCGGCTCGTTGGTTAAGCCTAACGAGCAGAACACGAACAAATTTTTAAGCTTGAAATGTTAACGAGCCAAACACGAACAACTGTTTGTTCCCTCATGTTCGGCTCGAATTGGCTCGAAATAAAAAAATAATCATATAATTATTTATATAATAATTTATTATATATATTATTTATATATTAATATATTATATATATTTGTATTTAAGTTTAAATCATAATTGCTTGTGTGGTAGCGCGGTTATGCTTCTTGTTTTCATTCATTTGGTCCAGGTTCGAATCCTGCGCTAGACATATATTTTTCCAATTAATTTTAACCAGCCAATTTCGAGCCGAACACGAGCTGAATACGAACAAGAATATTTAATTCGAGCCGAACACGAACACCCCTTTCACGAGCCATTTCGAACACGAGCCGATTTCGAGCCGAGCTAATTTCGAACGAGCCGAACACGAGCTCAGCCTGAGCTCGCTCAAGCTCGGCTCGTTTACAGCCCTAGTTTTGATATCATTGGGTCTGTTTTATTGAGCCAATCAGTTTGACTATAAGTTTGCTTGAAATAGTTCTCAAACCGGAGCTCTGGATGACTTTTCATCAACATTTGAATATTTCTTGCTAAAATGATTGCACTGAGATTCGTGCCAGATGATGAAAATTTGTTAGTGACATATCATAATTTATACTTATATAAATTTAAAACATATATCTTTGCATATAAATATATATTTTATAATTCATATAAATTTGCGTATAAATATATATATTATTATATATATTAAAAGTATTATCACGAAAATAATAAAGTGCTTTGGATTTTAATATTTTCGGACGATGAAAATTAGTCTTGCTCGAGTAGGATACAACTGATACATCATCAACAAACTTCCAACGTTTAACATGGATCTCGATGCACCATTTAGAGAAAATGCATTCAAACTATGATTAAAAGTCATCCAAAGCTCTGATTTCAGCAAACTTAGAGTCAAACTGACCGGCTCGATGAGATGAACTTAATGATACCAAAATCGATCCAATGAGAGTAAAATCAAGCTCAAATAAAGATATTAAACAGTTTATGGAAGCTTTCCGGGAATTTTTGGAAGGTCAAACTGGTTCCGAATCTAGTGTGCTTATGGTTTGATCTAGTTTCTCGACAAGAGGAATCCAACGAGCCCTATAGCGCTCAATTCTGACACCATTAAGACACTCAAACGACCATTAAACTCCGTCCGGTCAAGGGAATTTCTCCAAGTTGTCTGATCATATTGGTTCAAATTCCATCATTAATTACAGCAGAGACTCTATAAACTAGAGCTCACCCTCTCAAGAGGGGAGAGGAGAGTGAGAAGCCTAAAGAAGAGCTCGAAGTTTTGAGGAGTTGAAGTCCAACATCCATCCGGTCACCGTCGACCACCGCTGACCACAGTTGACCACTGCTTATTGGCTCTCGAGGATCATCATCAGCCACCACCTCTTCTTTTTTATGAGATTGTTCTTACATGGACATTATAATTCAAAAACCTTGTAACCTTTTCTCGCTTGTGAGATGAGGGGTCTTTGTAATCATCAATTTATAGAACATTTCTTAAACTGAGCCAGGACCAGTGGTTTTTCTCTTCACGAGTTTTCTATGTAAGAACTTCTGGTGTCATTATTCATTGTTTTCTCTCTTCTAAGTGTATGTTAAATCTTCATACCACTTTAGATGATAATATATTATTACTCTACTGCTGCAAATTTTCTAACATGCATTAATTATATTTACACCAAATTAGGGTGCTTTGTCATGAGTGTATACATTTTTTTCTTGATATATCATCATAATTTTCATCCAATTAAATACAAATTTTAATTAATATTTAAATTAGAAGTTATGAAAATTAAATTTATAATCATCTAAACTTTTCATTTAATAAATTTCGAATATAAATTGACACATTATTAAGAAACTTTTTTTTCATTTGACACGAATCTTGAGGTATTTTTAGCAGGAAATGCTCTATATTTAAATTCAAGATCATCCAAGGTTTGATTTCATCAAGTTTGTATTTGTCTCGACAAGTTGAACCTGATGTACCACAATTGGTTCGATCAAGTCTAATCAAGCTGAGATCAAACAATTAAAGCACTTTCGGAGGTTTCAGGTTTTGAATTTAGTGATCAAATAAACTCTAATTTTATCGCATATATATTCATATCGAGTTTCTCAATGAGAAGAATTTAACGAGTCCAAACTCACTAACTCTAAGGTCATTAAGGCCCCTAATTCATTAAAAAAAAATTAATATGATGAGAGGGGATCAATATGGGTATCCGATCAAGTTGTTGGTGAAGTTATTCACTAAAAGACCAAAATGTTATTCTTCTAGAACTTATAAAAAGATCTCATCTCTTCATTTGGGAGGGGAGGGGAGAGGAGAAAAAAAGGAATTCTAGAGCCTGCTCTGAACTGAAGTCTTGTTGATAACTTCTGGCATCTATAATCGTTGGCCACCTTCAACCAGCCACCGTAAACCACGGTCAGCTGCTCCTGTTCATCGTCGTTAGTGGCCCATGCTTGCTAACGTCATATTCCAAATATAATCATAACATAAAACTTTATATTGAAGACATTGTGATAACTTTCAACCTTCATAGCCGCCGACCACCGTAAGCCACCACATGTCGATCGCATATGCTCGCTGCAATTAGTGACCCATGCTTGCTAACGTGGTATCACAAACACAGTCGTAACATATAACATTGTACTAAAGACTAAATGATAATTTTCGGCCTCCGTAGCCGCCGACCAATATCGACTGCTGCTCATCGGTTATCATCGACCACCGCCAACCACCCTTGCTCGCATTTATCAGTGACCCATGCTTGCTACAATCTTATCCAAAATACAGTTGTAATGTATAATGTTATATTGAAGACCCAGTGATAAATTTCGGCCCCTTTAGTCGTAGATCATTGTCGATCACAGCGCGTTAGTCATTTGTCGACCACTGACGACCATCTTTGCTTGCAGCTAGCGACCACCAGCTGCCGACAACCCTTATTTGCAAATGTCGTATCCCAAATACGATCATAATGTGTAGCATCCATATTGAAGATTGAATGATATCCTTCAACCTCTATATAGCCACAAACCACCATCATCACCTTTACTACCCACCACCAGACACCTTCAACCTATATGGCCAACTGCCACTATTGAATTATCCAATTATAACCTATGTGGCCAACTATAGGTGTAAATGAACCGAAGTTGAGCAAGCTCAAAGCTTGTTCAAGTTCAACTCATTTGAAATTGTCTTTGTCCAAAATGAGCTCGTGTTTCACATGGCTTGTAAATAACTAGGTTTGTGTTCGAATCAATTCAAATTCACATGTTAGACTCGATTTGGAGCTACTTCAAGCTTACATATTTGACAAAAAATTTCAGCTCGGGGAAGAACACAACTCTTTGTACTTGGATAAGTGTTTCCTGCGACGAATAACACAATAGCGTCACCGACCTACCCCATGTTTAGTCGGCCGGCCACCTATGATCGACCACTCTCTCTCTAACCATTCGACCACCATTGGCTGACCACCCCCTATTTACAGCCGACCACCCTTGGCCGACCACCCCCATTTTTAGCCAACCACCCGATTCCCTCTAGCCGGTCCTTCAAAGCACCAAGCCTATCCCTCTGGCTTCTACGACAGCGACATCACTGACCACCACCCAACAACCGACCGAAGAGCTCCTAAATGATAGACCAGGACGACAAAAGACTAGTTAGCTTTATGAAACTTTACTTAAATTGAGGGTAATTATGTATTTTATTCTTCTATCTTCTATAATATAGAGACCATAACATGTGTTAGCTTTTCCCTGATTCTTCTATTTGAACACTTCCTGTAAATAGAGAAACCATAACTACTGCATATGCAACAACCAACTACTACATTTGTGGGCGACTATTACTGCTACAGCTTCTAACTATGGCATATGTGACCAAAAGAACGCTATTGGAGTCATTAACCATGGCCTTTATGACCAACTAACAATATTGCAGCTTCCAACCACGACCTTTGTCCCATGATGCTTCAATCAACAATGTCTTTTATGGGCCTATCTGGCCAACTGAAGTCATTATAGCCACCACTACAACTTTTAAGAACACATTTTAATATTTAATTAATTAGATATTTTTTATTATTCTTTTTTGGTAACATTAAAAAAAAGTATGGAATAATAAAATTTAACATATATTATGAAACCTCGTACTTATAAAAGTTAATTTTCAAAATTAGACCTATAATATATTTTAAAATAATTTCTCTAACTTATTTACAAAAATTTAAATTATCTCATGATTAGACATTGTTTAATTAACAAAGTTAAAATTTACTTTTTAGAATTACAATAAGTATATATTTATAACTATTAACTCGTTGAAGAGTAATATATATATATATATAGCTAGCCACTTATGATAGTAAAGCGGTTTTGACTCCACTTGATTTTGAACGAATAAAAGCTTCAGTGCAACAGTAGCAATGTTCATGAGTATTTAGATCAGCTTTGAACAATTCGACTCCTGCTCAGGTTGCGTCAAAGAAGTTTGCAACTTCTACTTTAACGGGTTTATGTTCTACTTCGACAAATAAAACAAAACTATAACGCTCGTCTTCGACGAATTAGGAATAGACCTTTGAAGCTTGACTTCGACAAACAAAGAGAGAATTACTGATGCTCATTTTCAATGAATATTGAATGCACCTTCGTTGTTTGATTTTGACGAACGTGGGAGCTTTGATATGGTGAGAGAGGAGGAGACTTTAACTATGAGATATAATTAGGGATATACCTATATTTATAATTTTCTAATTCCAGTGTGTTTGCTTTTCCCCTAATCGTGTTGAGCTAATGTGGTGTCAAGGCACATCTCAAATTATTAGAAAATCAATTGATAGTAACGATGAAATATGTAGCTAATTCTTGATTTACATACGTACCACTTAATTCTTACTTGTTCATCTATCTTTTACATATATACTACCTTGTCTCTGCATCGAAAGATATAGATCACTTTTGTAAAGTTAAAATAAGAAGGATTTAGAAGGTATCAATGTAAAATAACAAAGTTTAAGTGTTGTAGATGTAAATAGATAAGAATTGAGTGATATATATGTAATAATGCAAATACCCTACGCTCAGAATGGGCTTCTTCGGCCCCAACAAGGCCATTAAAATTGTTCCAATCTGCTTCCTCGCAATGGCCGCCATTTGTAATAATGTAGTGGGTGGCCTCTTTCCCATCTGAACAACTGAAGGAAGTTCACAAAGGTCTTTCATGTCAATGGCGATTGGTGCGACTGTAGTTACAATAAAATATAATAAAGGTCAGTTTGGTTTGAATGAATTGGCGGTAATATGCGACGGATTATTTGATGCAAAGTTGGAGGAGGATATTGCAGACTAATATGCGTCAGTTCAACGACTGGTTGGACGCTGCTCTTCACACGTAAGGGCTTGTGCCCTATACAGCTACAGTTATTGGGCTGGACTAAATTGGATGCTTGATGAGTTGTAACTGCTATGCTTATTGGGCCGGCTTAAGTACCAACATCTCCTTTCGGCCTTAAAAACTGTGGGTTCATGCAAAGAAGCCCGTCTATTTAAGAGGATTTCTTTTGAGTACTTTCAAGTTCGTTAGGAATGTAAAATACATATAATGGCCGTCATGCTTGCTCGGGAATTAACCATTGTTCTTTCAATTCATATTCAGATAATTTTATAAAACTAACTGCTGCTGCTTAAAGTAAGCATCCAAAATATCTGTAATTTTCAGTTCATAAACGACTTCGTTTTAAGTATTTCAAACTAGTTTCCTGTTCTCTTTAATTGGTAACTGAAAATTGATCTATTCTGATTTTTTTTTTTTTTTTTTTTTTTGCAAATAAATTTATTAAAGAAATAACTTTCTAGGTTAAAATTAAATCTCTTTCTGAAAATATATTGGTCTTCCAGTATGGAAGATCCTAGAAAATACTTCGCTTCGTCCGGTTATACGTAATGCCAAAATTGAAAAATGACTCTACGCTAGTTCTAATTACTTGGTGTTATTTGGTACTTTATTGTAGGGTTGGACTTTATCTTTCAACTATATTTCTGAAAAAATTCATCTCTATTCTTCAAGAATGGGTGATTGCGGGCCAAGAATCTCCGATGACAATTGACCAATAATTTTCTTTTTTCATACTTCAAAGTGAATGCTTTGGACAAATTCATGGAGTAAGAACAAACCAATTTTTCGCCAGTGCTCTAACTAAGATGGCATCCCATAAGCAGAAAAATCAATAATCGTCCATATAAGAGCAACTTTAAGCTATAAGTTTTGTCTCGTAGCGATATCATAAGTCAGCACACATGTTTCTTACAATGATTGAAGCTCATATATCAGAAGTTAAAGTACACATTAATTTTATTCTTTGAGTTATATGGACATGGTATAATCAACATTAAAAATAATAACGACACAGTCATACACATCAGGGGAAAATTATACGATGGGATAATCACTGACCAATATGAATAGGGAGTTGCACGTTGTTGTAATGTGTGAACCAATCTATAGAATTCAAGCCTAACATTGCATCGTTCAGCTGTAAAGTCAGGCTAATTACCATCGAAGTGTTCTCAGGCTTCACCAGCTAAAGGTTATCATAGTATTAGCACCAACAGATCTGGCATTGTGCCATATCATGTGAGAAGTTGTGCGCATAAAAACGAATAGTCATTGAAGCTGAGGAATAAGGGGAAAGTTAAATTGAACTTTGTAAGGAAAAATTTTTCTGATTTTTACCCTTTCTCCCCCTGGGTTTGAACCTATCAGTACTGTAAAATCTACATTTTGCCTCCATTGCATATTCCATGTAATTTACACGCAGTCGTTAACATAACTATCTATATTTTCATATAGTAACCATAACTTTGACACTAACATTTTTTTTCTCTACAAATCTTATGGAACTAAATTCTCTGCAAGGTTCATCTCCTTTAATAATGTTGCTACCTGATTGAAGTTTTTCTGGGTATGTTGACATCAGATTTGATAAACAACATTCTCAGGGTGACCGATAAATTTGTATGCAAAGTGCATCCTTCCCACAAAGATTATTGTGCAACATTTGATAATTCATAGAATTGTTGTGTTTCACTATTTGGTTCTCGATCAACATCAAGTACACTCTCATCTAAATGAGCCCTGCTGGCATCAACAATCATTTCTTCATACAACTTAGAATCGTGAATTGTTGGAGGGGCATAACTTGATGAAACGCCAACATGAAATTAATAAACATCTGGTTCAAACTTAACATGTGAAGTCCAACACAATAATCAGGTTTAAATTCGCTATAGTATAGATCCAACTTTACTTCATCAGGCGTCAAGTATGCTTGATTCATGTGCTTCATAAAAGGGCATCAAAACTTGTCTTCTAAGAGATAAACAGGTAGTTACATTGTCATCTGCACAAATTCCTCAACACAAATCAAAAACTTGTAAATTAGTGATTTTCTTCCCAGATACAATCTATTATACGTACATGATCTCACATCTCAAATATTCATCTGCAACATAAATATACTTTTACAGATCAACACAATTAGATATCACTCGTGCATACATTTATATGTATAAGATATCTAACACCCAAAATTCAAAATTTACATAGAAATCAGATACATGCCCTAAATACAAAAAATACTTCACCAAAATATTAAACAAGGCACATTATCTTATCTATTTTGAAAATTTGTTATAATTACACCTCCTACCAAATAAAAGAATACAATCCTTAATCTAATAATGATTTTGTTGGAAACGTCTACAATCATAAATAAAAAGCTTTCATCTAAGATTTATCTTTCTCTTTCGGTTAGCTTCTATTAGTTTAATATCATATGAGTAGAAATCATTATGATATATCATTAAGTTTTAATGTCAAAAGTATTGTTGAACATCCTAGGATTGATTTTATTGTCTACTTATTCATTAAAAAAATATTTTAATAAAAATGATATGTCTTAAAAAATTTTAGTTTTCCCACAATAATTTAAATCACATTAACGAAATGCAGAGGTTATCTCAAACAAAAACCTAAATTTAAATTGTATAATTTAAATCAATCCATACTAAGAAGTATTAGTTCTTAGAATTAGTTTACTCCAAAAGTAGATAATTTTGTACTTAGGATTATTATGGTAATACCCTAACAAAAATTCTTTATTCCGCATATTTTGGTTTTGCAATTATCTTCTTTACAACACTTTAGGTTTCATAAATAAATAATTTATAATAGCATTTATGTCTTGCCACTCTTAAAAAGTGAGAAGTGCACTTAATCATTCATAAAAATAGAGTTACTCCATAATACAAATCATTTAATTGGAATGAAATTTAGCAATCCAAAAACAGCATCATTCAAAAGAAAAAAAGAAATAAGGTTTTGAAACCATAAACCTAAATTCTCTGTAGGAATCGTATTTGAAATATCACATATCAAACTAATTATATGCATTACATATTGGAGGATAAAACTAATTATATGCATTACATGATGCGCTCCATATTGGCGGATCAGTCCCACATATGGAGCACTACAGGTAGCTGGTAAGATTCTTTTAAAATTCAAATCTTTGAAGTAATTTTGTGAAACTAACCAATCTTATATGCTAAATAGGCCAAAGTGTTGAGTCGTGCTCCCTCCATTACGGAGCAGCATGTCGAAACTCATCGGTGCCCAGGGACTGCGCAGTGGGTCTTAGAGCATTCTCAGTGGGTTGTTACAAGTAAAAAATAAATTAAAAGTTTTTTTTTTTACTTTAACTATGGAAAGTGTCAATTAAATACCGATTTTAATTATGCATTAGGAGTTTGAGCAGCTCCAACAGAGGCACTAGGCCACTTATGCCAGTAGTGTTAGTTAGTCTACCATTTTGCAGTCCGAGAAAAAGCTTTGACTCAGGCGGTGCGGAGAATGAGAGGAGGGTTAATGGCCTCGGTGCAAAGGGCACAATCTTCGAGGTCGAGCTCTCCTGTGGTCCCGTACTGAGTTCTCCAAGCTTCTCACAGCCAAACTAGGAGGCTCTTGTCAGGCAGGTGGTTGCAATAAATAAAGAGATCGTTCAATTGCACTAGCAAATGCGATAAGGCCAACATAGGGTCAAGGATTCTTCGACGAGCATGACGAAGACTTTAGTAGATCGTTGGGGCAAGCTGCCTTTGACATTCTTTGAGGAGGAGAAGGAGGGAAATGATTAGTAGTTTCTTTTTATATTCTCTTCTATTTGTAAGCATTAATTTGAACATTTGTTGTAGAATATTTGGTTGATTTACTATTCTTATTTGGGACAATTTGTGACGATCTTTATTTTTTCATTTATGATAGTTATTTGAGCTTTGATCTGTGGTATAGTTGGATAAAATTTTGTTGAGATGTGAATGATTTTTTGCGTGTAGGTTGTGGAAATGCAATTGTTATTCTATCTTTTTTTTTTTTCTCTTTCTGTTCAGCAGGTTGCATATGATTTGAGTTCGTTTTGCGTCGAATAATCTGAATCTAAATTAACAATAATATTTTGTCTTTCTTTGATATTATCCATCACAAATTCAACGGTAATCCGATGAATACTTTTATCGTCCGATGTTTTTAGATGCAAAGTTCAATGCACCAATGCAAAAACTGACGCAGATTATTTGCTTCGAAATATTTAAACGCAAAATTGAAGGAATTAACATTACCGACCCCGATTTACCTGAAAAAAATCAGACATAAATCAAACGCAAATCCAAAGATATACCTCACATATCGTCGTATTTACCATTGATTTGAGTCCAATTTGGCCCAAACAAAATTTCTTAATTCCTGTATTGATTCTTGAAATTTTGATTCACATTGTTATGCATGCAAGGTTCATTGTTTTAATTTGCAAAGATTGAAAATAACAAATCCTCCATTTTGGCGAATAGAAATTAGCTCATAGTGAATTTGATAGATCTTTAATGTATTTTGTTCAAAGGAAAACAAACGACTTACTGCCTCCAAAATAATTCTTTTGTTTTAGCTAATCAAAAAGGATAGATAAGTTATCCTTGGTCATATAAAGCATCTAGAAGCCAAAATTTGGCCAAATACTTTACATCATCCGCAGCGACGTCATATCCTCATAAGGTTGTAACAGAGAAAAATATTACATCTAAAGTGCGGTCGACGATATGGATCCACACCACAAGACGCACCGCGTGTGCGATCCACTCCGGTGTTCGAACGATCCACATATTCACCCGCACATTCTAATTACCGACCCAGTATTTTTTCGTGATACAAGAACAACAAATACTACCAACTTTTTTTCATATAAAATTAGTCTTAATTTAATATTCCCTCCCCTATTTTAAAAAAATAACAATAATACTCATAATGAATTCCTTGTTAACGTTTGACCGAGTTTAATTTATATGCATTGAGCATGATTCATTCAGGTTTGGAGAAGTGGATGCTGTTGTCTGCTTTTGTTCGTTTCTCTCTTAGCATCTCCTCATCTATTATTAAAACAATAATTACCTAAACGTACTGCAACTAATACGTACGTAAGCTCTGGTTGTCATGCATTTACTTTGACTTCTCCTTAAACAATTTCATAGTCATACTCAGTCGTTCATGCACCTCATAATTGCTTAGCTCACTTTTTTATTTCTATTTTTAATATATAATTAAGAAACATTACGTATATTTTTTGTTTTTTAGCTGATCATTAAGTTTAATTTAATTTGGTTCGTCTGTTGAAATAGTTAAAAGATGAATTAGGTATTTTATAGTTTTTTTTTTTTTTTAAGAAGAATGCATTTTGTCTTTCCTGGAGAACTCATTCATTCATCTTAAAAGAGAGGGAGAAATTAAATTAATTCAAATTAGAAATAGAATGAATAATTGATATATGAATAATAAAAAATTATTTGATATAATATTAAATTTTGTATTTTATATATTTTTAATAAAATAAGTTAAAGTCTTGAATTTGAATAAATTTTGAGTATATTTTATATTAATTATATTTTAAATGAGCTGGCTCATGAGTTAACTTGAGCTTGAGCTTGGTTGATTACCTAACTAATCGAGTCTGACTTTGTTGCACACCCTGTTGAGGAAGATTAAGGGTCCGTTTGGGGCAGCTTATTTGGTGCGGTAGTGTTTTGAAAACGCACCTGGCCTGTTTGAGTAAACTGCGTTTTCACACCTCACCTATCTAGGTGCGGTGGGAGCTTTCTGGCTGCGGTCTGACTTTTCCAAAAAAATAAAAAATTGTAATAGCCACCGCACCTAGCTTATCAACAGATTTTTTTTAATCAGCTTATCAGCAAATTATTCAATAAGCTACAACTACCCCAAACAGATCCTAAATCGGAGATCACAGTGAATTGTGTAGGACAAAGTGATCTTTTTTTACCAAAAATTATATAGATTTGTTAGAAAATAAATGAGTGAGGACTTGAAAGTTTGTTCGGCAAGAAATTAAGTAGATGTAATTTAAGAACAATGAAATAAGAATAAGTAAAAATTAGTATTGGCTCCAGCTATTACACCTTTTGGATAAAGCTCCACCATCTATGATGTCACAATTTTAATCTGATTATTGCAATATATATCAATATCCCAACTTCTTTAAGGTGGAGAATGCCTTTAAAAATTATGTTGCTTCTTGATGGATAAGGGCGACCCAAAAAGTTAAGCTTATAAAGATTTTAATTGCAGCTTAGTTATAGAGTTTTCTAAAGACAAGTTTAGGGTTTAATTAATTCATTTTAAGAGGAAACTAAAATTTAAAAAAAATTAAAGAGATCGTTAAACAGTTAAAAAATTTTAAAAATGCTTGTAAAAGATAACGCGACTTTGCATCAGCTTAAGTTTGAAAAAATTATAATTACTCTTAATTTTTTTTTCTCAAAAAATAGATTATTTTATTGAGGTGAATTTGAGAGAGCAAATATATAAAAAAAATTCATAAAATATCTGATTTTTATTGTCAGTCAAAAGTAAATAAATATATTAATAATCCACTGGAAATCCTATAAAAATGGCCATTTGAAGTGGCTTGAATGGCTGATTAAAAAACTTATAAACATCTCTTTAATGATTAGCTAAGTTTTAAGGGAAATAGCTAATATATTAAAAAATCTTAACAAATTCTCATCATCCCGCACGAATCTTGAGAAATGATACGGATCTTGAGATAATATTGCGAGCGACAAAATGTTCAAATCTTGATAAAAAAAAGTCACCCAAAGCTCTGATTTCAGTAACCTTATCGTCAAACTAACCGTCTCGATGAGACGGACTCAATGATATCAAAATTAGTTCAATCCATGTCAAATCAAGCTCATATAAAGTCATTAAATAATTCTTGGAAGTTTTTCAAACATATTAAGAAGATCAAACGAATAACGAATCTAGATAGTCTTTAGTCAAATCGAGAGTCTCGACAAGGCGAATCCAATAAGCCCAAGATTGCTCAATTCTAATATCTTTAAAACAGTCAAATGTCCATCAAATGCCTTCTAATCAAATGAAGTTCTTCAGACCGTCCGATCAAAGTGGTTCGTATTTCTGTATTAATTTCACCCAAAACACTATCAATAAAACCCCACCCCTTTCGAGAGGGGGAGGGGGGGGGGTGGAGGGGTGGAGAGATTGAAGCCTCAAGAAGAGCTTGAAGGTTTAAGGAGCTAAAATCTAATGCCACTCCGGTCATCATTGAACCGCTGATCGCCATCGATCATTGTTGACCACCTTCGACTGTCATTGACCACCGCCGGCCGCGATCCACTACCATCTGCCGGTCTCCACCTATAGCCACCGGCCTCCTTCCCTTCTTACAACAAGTTCGTTTGTGCACCGACGTTTTAACTCCGAAGAGTGTTTGGCTCTTTCTTGCAAGTGGGATGAGAGGCCCTACATATAATATTTAGTTTATAGTAGATTTCTTGAGCTGGGCTATGCCATGTAGTTTTTTTTCTTTTTATAGGTTTTACACGTAAAAATTTTTGATGTCACTACTAGTTATTTTCTTTTATCTGAGTGTCTGTTAAATTCTCCTGCAACGCTAAAATGATAAATATATTACTCTACCGCCACAAGTTTTATAGCACGCATCAAGTATATTCATACAACATCTTAATTTCTTAGTAACAATTAACTGCTCTGGAAATTGCTTACTATCTATCATTACAATAACCAAATATGCAATACTTGTTATCACGAGAATAACCTGATGCACATTATAGACTTATAGAGCGCGAATAAAATGGGAGTAACAAAAGAGGGTGGACATCCAGTGGTGCAGCGGGTTGTGAGAAAGCCAAGAAGGAAGATGGAGGTGATAACAATGGCAGGAATCGCAGTACGTAGCAAAAGAGAAGATCTTGGTGGTGTCAAAAATTAGGGTTTGCATGAATTTGATGAAGGCAGGGTGGTCACATCGTTACAGCATAATTATTCTTAATTATTTATAAGTTTTCGCTAATTTTCATGAAATAAAGTTCGACTATACTTCTTAGCACAAAAAATAATAAATAAATAAATAAATAAATAATCAAAATAACATTAAAAATTTAAATATAAAATAAAAATGAAATTGTCTAAATTATACACAAGGCCCGGCCGTTAACATACTTTAATTATTTGAAAAACTTATTCGCAGAAGGGTAGATTTACAATTAATGATAAAATAATAACAATAAGGATAATAATAATGTTCCATATGGCAGCATCTGTGCATATTAATTAATTCATCACAACTATTGATGCCATTTATAGTATCATTTTTCCATTTAATTCTCCTCTTAAAATTAGTTGCCTTAATTATTGCTTTAAAACTCATGCGTTTGGTCCTCCCTATGACATAGCATAAAACCACGTAAATTTATTATTAAGATTACGTATGTTAAGAAATAATTATGAATACTTTGACGTGCCTGACGTTAACCAAAGCTGGCCTCATTATCTAATCCATTTCTTAATCACTATTATTAAGTTGTATAATTAAAAGATGATTCTAGTTGACTCCGGAATTTTTAATAACTCCTTACACAAAACAACTCCAAATTGTTTTTTAAAAATTAAATATTATATATTTAGTACGACCTATTTAGTTCTGAAATTTCTACTGCCATACATTTGTAGAGTTTTATGAAATCTTCTTTGTAATATAAGAATTTTTTGGCTCACACAAAGTAGAGATTGCTGAGCCGACCCCACTTAGTGGGATATAGGCTTGTTGTCAAAGTAAAAGTGACAATTTTTAAGGAAACTTGTCTTGTGTTTGAAAATATCCTGCTCATAATTTAGTCTAATTATTCTCATTAAGTACATATGTATTGATTTGAAAGTTTGAATGTCAATGTGACATGATTAGCTCTTTAGGATCTTGGTTAAGTGTATCTGAGTGGTCGTTGTTGTTGTCTAGTTATCAAAATGTAACGATGGGTGGTGATAGTTTGGCCAACAAATTACGATAGATCTCATGCTTTCCACAACACTAAAGTCGCTTTGATATTATGGTATCATAAAGAAATTTGTATTATAACAATATTATCAAATCTTCAATTTCGATTCATTTTTTATGTTTGTTATAATTTTGAGGGGTTTTAATAATAGATTAATTTGTTTCTAAATACAAAAAATAAGCGCTTGCTAAAAAATAATACACTAAATAAGTATATTTTTAAAAGTAAAGTAAAAAATAAAGATAATAAAAATAAATAGTAAAAATGATCTTAAACATGCCCTAATCAAATGAGAGACTTAATTCAGTCAATCATACTGATTGACGCAGCTATATATTGTCTTTTCTAATCATCGCTTTCGAATAATTTATGTACGAATCGTAATGATATAATCATTTAGAAATTAACAACCAGTAATTGCTAATCTCCATTGTGGAGTTCATGCTGTCATTACGCACTTCTTTAAGATTTTAGATAATTTTTTATAATCTGATGATTAGCCATTATATCAGGTGTTAATCTTCAGTGCAAATTGACCGCATTAATATTTAATTAGTGATTAATTAGCTAAAGAGAACCTGCACTAATATGGCTTAGATTAAGTTGAGAGGGCACAAAAGAGTGGAAGTGAGGACCCATGGGAGCATATATACTGAGCTTTTTTATTCTTCTTAAAGTGTAAAAATTAAAATTAAATTAAACTTTTTAATGGGGCATTCAACTATATTCTTATATGCAAAGCACTCTGGTAGCTTTGAGAGACCATTCTTATTCTATAAGAAGTCTAAATAATAGACAGCTGCCCTTGAAAAAAATTTTCTAATTTTTTTAATTGAGATTTCGTTTTTTTTTTTTTTTTTTTTTTTTGCCTGCAGATTTCTTTTTCCTTTTGCAGAAACTGATTATTTACAATTAATTTCCTCAGGCACTTTTCCTGTAAAAAACAAAGAGTTATTTTGCAACTCAAAGAAAATATGTTACAATTAAAATATGTGTTGCACGTTTAGCCTAAGCAAATTATATATGTATAGTTTGGAAGCCGGAAGGCAGAATCATTGAGGATAAAAAGCATTTGCTGAGTGGGTGGAAGGTACCCACACACAAGATATACAACATGCATAATACAAAAGTCTAAAAATGTACAAGTATACCTCAAAATTAATAACTAAACGTTCCACAAAAATAGATTGCTTTGTGTGTGGAGAGGAGAATCTGAATGACATTTAATAAAACCAACACTATAGAGATAACTCCAAAGGATCCTTGGTACTACCACCAATATACTCCTGAATATTACCAAAGTCCCCTTGATAAGAACAAAATAACACCACCAAAAGCTAGATACAACCGCCGATATCACCAAAAGCCTGTCCCGATAAGGTAAAAAATGGTACCACGAATATCTTGAACTCGCCAAGGAATAATACAAAGTATCACGGGAACGCGCCGAGTAATAACACAAAGCGAAACCCCATAATACCACCATACCACACGAGATACTTCCGCAGATAACACCAAGCGCGCGTTGAGAATAAACCGACAATAACACAGCGAATAAAGCCCGTGAAACGCGATAACGCCACTAACAGCGGAATAATATATATACATATATATATATACATATATATATATATATATATATATATATATATATATATATATATATATATATATATGTGTGTGTGTGTGTGTGTGTGTGTGTGTGTGTGTGTGTGTGTCTGTGTGTGTGTGCGTGCGACTAGAATTTTGTGGGTCCTGCTTATCATCTCATGAAGAAATTATGATCACACGGATTAAAATTTTCAACAATTACATCAAGCTTATAATAGCCTTTAGATTACAATTAATGTATTATTGCTTTATTGGCTCTCTTTTAATTATTTTGTTTAAAGGTGTCTAGCTAAAATTATATATAATCATATTCTTTTTTGTGTAAATTGACATACCTCACTTGTAGCCTCTTATTTGATATAGTGAATTTTCCTCTTCTACTCATGGTTTTTTCCATCTTGGGCTTCTCACGTAGAATTTATGTGTTTTTTCATTTTTTTTATTTTATTATTTGTTGCATCAATTCAATATCATGTTATAACATGTGGTATCATAAAAAAGATTTTATTTCAACGATGACAATAGTAAAGTGCGACATCCTTTTTTTAGATGGCAACACTAGATTTTATCTTTGGCAAGTTAAGATGTGAGTTGTCTTAGAGTGAATCGATTTAGATGGTGCACTACTTGGATTTGAAAAACGTTCCCTCGTCATGGATGTTGGAGGTGAAGCAATATAAAGATCAAAATGCTCTTTCTGAAATTCATTTCCATCTATCAAATCAGATTCTACGAGATGTTTTGAAGAAGAAGGTCATCACTATATAGTGGCTTAAATTAGATCAATTGTTTAAAAAAAATGACTAGTAAATTGCACTTAAAGCTACAAGTACCCTCATAGAATGACAGAAGGTTAATCTAATATAAATCACTTAAATGTATTTAAGAAAATCATCTGTATTTTTAGAAGCTATGGAAGTTAAAAATGATGAAAAAGAATTAAAATTAATCTTATTGTGTCACTGCCTTCAACATATACAATGTGTAGAGATATCATCTAGGAGCAAGAGACTTTTACACTAGATGACATATATGATGCACTAGTTGCTAAGGAGAAGATCAAACAACTTGTGGATGAACATGTTGTTCAAGGAGAAGGCCTTGTCGTTCGACCTCAAGAGAAGAATTTTGGCGTGATATAAAGAATATATCAAAATCCCAAAAATAAAATACAATATGCAATTATTGCAAGAATAAGGGGAAAAGTGTATCTAAATGTTACAAGTTGAATAAAAATAAGAAAGAAACTTCAAATTAGAAAAACAAACAATCAGATCATTCAGGTGAAGCTAGTGTTGTTGAGTAAGCTATTAATTAAGGTGAACTCTTAGTTTTCTCCGAAGAAGAGCCTTGTGATGTTTGAGTTCTTGATTCAGCATGACATTTCATATGTGTGGATTGGTTTTCAACATATGTAATGGTGTCAAAGAGTACCGTGTTAATAGGTAATAATGCTCATTGTAAGATAATCAGTGTCTTAACTGTTATAATCGAGATGTTAGATTGTTTCATCAGAATACTTGTAGATGTGAGACATGTCCTTGATCTAAAAAAATCTACTTTCTTTAAATACTCTTGATGCTAATGGGTATAAGTGCTTTGGTGATGGTGGAGTTTTGAAGGTCAATAAAGAAACTCTTATTATAATGAAGGGATACAAGAAGTTTGTTGGACTATACGTCTTATAAAACTTTCCGTGATAGGTGATGCAACAGTTACTACTTCGAATCTTCCGTGCTAGAAGATGAAGCAACTGAACTTTAGCCTATGTGCCTTGAATATATGAGTGAGTATGGTATGGTTGAACTAAGCAAAAAAGAACTTCTAAATGGTTAGAATATTATTAAATTGAACTTATTTGAGCATTGTGTGTTTGAGAAATAGAAAAGAGTTGAGTTCAATACTAACATTCACATTACCAAGGAAATACTAAACTAAATATATTTTGATCTCAAAGGGCCATCTACAATATCTAAAAATTTATTCCTTTCAAATAAATCTTGAGAAATCATTTAATTGTTATGAACTCGACACGAGACAACTCGCCTCAATATGACAAGTTATATCAGGTAGGGTCGTGACACTAACAAGTTGGGTTGGGGCTGGCTTGAGCTTGGCTTGTTAGCTCATTTATCTCAATTCATGAGCCACTTATCGAATTGAGCCCAATCCTAGTTGACTCACACGCCTAACGTCAAATGTTTCTCTCCCGTCACTCATTTCCTTTTCAACTCAAATTTTGGTCTAAGGGTCCATTTTGCGCAGTGGAACAGTTTCAAGACATTTTCAAAATGCCAACATGGTGTTTGCTTTCTCTATCTTCACTATGTTGCGGGATAAGCTGGTTTTCTTTTGTATTACACGCCGCCTGTGGGTTCGATCTTGCGACCCGCCTTCGGAGAAAATTATTTACGGCTCTGTTTTCCTTGCCCTTCGTTGGTTTTATTGACGGTGTTATTAGCTAGGCTATTTTGGTGTTATTTGTGAGTTACGTGGTGTTATTCGCACCTTTTTTCCAAGTTGGTGTTATTCGATTTGTTTTCCTGTACTATTCAGGCATTTTTATCATTTTTGTTGTGTTATTGATTATTTCACGGTGTTATTGCCATTTATTTGGTGCTATTGATTATTCTGTGGTGTTATTGTCATTTCCGTAGTGTCATTCCATGGTGTTATTGCCATTTTTACAGTTTTATGGGTTATTCTGCTGTGTTATTATTATTTCTGCAATGTTATTGGTTTCTTCCAAGGTGTTATTTTCATTTATGATGTGTTATTGTCATTTTTTTGCGGTATTATTGGTTATTTCGCAGTGTTATGGTCATTTTCGCAGTGTTATTCCGTGGTGTTATTGGTTATTACGCGGTGTTATTTCCATTTATGTGGTATTATTCAATTCTATATTTCTTTATGCCACTTTTACTCATGGATATTTTTGGTCTTGCAATGTATACATGTTTGACATTATTTCTTTTCCATTTTAATGTGTCGAACATGCTAGTTTACTAGTTGGACTTGCTACTTCATATTGCAATATAAGAGAGAGTTTGGTTGTGAAATTCTTGTTGATTATGATGATTTACATCTATTGATTATGTTGTGGAGAGGTTGTGGCGAGTACTTAGCTGTGGCGAAGCTAAGATATAAAGAGAGTAATTTTATGCGACTAATGGATTAATTTAATTATTTTTCCATTTTGGTAATCTTGGTATTCTCTATTAAGTGAGGAGTATATTTTTATTTGTACTATTAAGAAATGGTTACTTGCTTCTAAAGTATTAAATTTATAGCTAAGATAGTTCTGTCGTAAACAACATTACTGCACATGACCAAAATGGTTATTTATCTAGAAATAGCTATAAATCAGCTGTTTTTTATACACACGAATCAAAAAGAAAGTCGGCTGATTTGAATCAACTGATGATCAATAGCTTATCTGGATCAACTGTTTATCAGCAGATTATCAATAATTTGCATGTGCCCCAAACAGACCTTAAATCTTAGTTAATTTGAATCCCAAGTAACTCTAAAGCCATGATCCTCAAATAAGATTGCATTCCAATACTTTTATTAGAGGAGATGTCGGCAAACTTGTGTGCTCCACAGTTCCACTCTTTTTCCTCTATTATTATCTCAATTGTTCGAATGTTATGGATGAGCTTTTTTATTATTAAAAATAGCTTTCATATGAGAATTATTCTTGGACAAAATTTGATGCAGAAAAGAGCCACTTCAAAAAGAAAATTATAGTTAATGAAGTAGAAGGTCAATTTTTTCAAAGCTTAATTGAGGTACCAAAGCTTTTCTAATGTTTATCAATTATATGCATAAAATGTTCAAAGTCTATGTTTTGCATAAAGGATGATCCACGTGAGAGACGACAGATCATTTTGTTTGCTCTAATCTCCTTCACAACTAGGCTTATTAATCTATTTTATATGTTGATTAATTATTATGTAATCATCATTTCATATGCCCTTTTGAACCAAAGTAAAAGGAAAGTAAGTCGATAAGCTCCTATAAATTATTGTAGATTCCTATCAACCTATAAATTATTTGAATTTCGTTTCATTGACCTCTCTTCAATCAAAATAAAAGTGCAAGTACTGTTTTAACTATTCATATCATAAAAGACAAATTTCTCAGTGCTAATCTCCTAAAAATCATGATAAGAAGAATCTATATCACCATTAAAAGCATATTCACTTGGAAGGTTTGTCCGCAAAGTTTCCTTCTGTTGAAAATACCAAAATCCGCAAATATCCTTGAGTTTACTACAAATTGAAGTTACCAAAAAAGCAAATATTCAAAAGTCTAACATCTACTTGATGGAATGCATAGCAAAAAACATCATCTTAGCGCTGATATGCTTAGCGCTGATATGCGGAGGAGCGTTGGAAGAACGCGCTCATTCCTTTTGTGTGACCCACGATCGAGTGTGCTTGCTGTTGACATAGCTGCGCTTAACATTCACCATCAATAAAAAAAATCGTCATCTTCGTCTATTGGTTGAGAGCTTATATTTCCAACCGGCGTGCCATAATCATACTTAAACTTATTACCACACAACCCCTAAGGATAAACTATATAGAAGAATAAGAAAGTTGAGAGGTAATAAATAGCTAAGTTGAAAGGATCAACCAGCCACTTATGGAAAAAAGACTTCCTACGCACTAACCAAACCTTTATAAAAAAATTCTTTGGAACAAGTGGATCTTACATGGAAGTGGAAGAGTAGAATACGTGGTTGGACGTTTCTATTGCTTACAATTCAATACATGAACCAATTTTGGCTTTTTTCCAAATTGGTTAGTGAAGTTGTATTGAAGATAACTTTTGTTAAAAAAAAAATTATTAATATATTATATCAAGACCACTTTATGTATGAAAATAGAAGAAGAAAATATTAATAAAGAAAAACGATTCATAAAATTTGACTATACATATTTGCTTTCTTGGGTAAGTAAAAATTTCTCAAGATCTTTGCATTTAGCTTCATCATTTTATTTATTACTTTATATTCTAATTTCAATACAAAACATATAAGAATATCCATATTTATTGTATGAAATTCTTTGTTTCATTTATTTGTAGATTAATGAGGATGAATTGTGTCCTTTTTAGCTTTATGTTGCATCAGTTTAGAGCTTGTGATGACCTTAGGTCTTTGTTTTTCTTTTTGGTTTATATTTGTTATATCAATCCCTAAACATGTTATAAAAATCTAATTTGGGCAATATTGCTAATAAAACAACGAGGATAAGTCTCTCCAAGTTGATGCTAGCTTGTTTTCATTTAAATTTTGAAGACTTGAGAAGGCAAATTTTTATTAGTGTTAGTTTTAGGTAAGGCACTTGGCCTATAATTGACTCTCTCCTAATAACTTCTCTTGGAAGCGACTTGGATTCTAAGATGGCATATATAGTGAGTTAAAGAGGTTAAAGAACAAGGATCATAGTGAGCATTCATTATAAAAATTCTAAATATGTATGATGAGATTTGTGGCTGGTATATTGTATATTAATCACAAACACTTGGGGTAAATTTGGGATAGGTTTATACCTGATTTGTGTTTCACACAACCACCACCACCACAGCTGATCTTTTTGAGAATATGCTTTCTTGTTGTTTTTTATAAATTTTTGTGGTGGGAAGCTATTTTTTTCAACTTGACTTGTTAAAATGCAGTGGCTATAAGAAAGCTGTTGTCTTATTTTTTTAAAAATAATATATATTTGTAACTCTCACCTTAACTTTCTAAGAAATTTTTTTTATCCACCACAGTTTTACAACCACTTTTATAAAAAATTGCAACCACCCAAAATAGATCCTGAATAAAGTGATATTATAATGTTCCAACACCCCATGTAATGCATAACACATTCATTGGAAAAAAAAATGAAAGGAATTACAAGGTGGGTTCAAGTGCTCACCCTACCCTAAAAAAAACTTTCGATTGGTGTTCTTTTACTTCATTTAGGCCGTCGATCTCATTTCTTCTAGATATTTCTCTGCTCTCACTTTTTTGAAATCGTCTTTCAACTTGACCTCCCTAAGCTTCCATGGCAGAAACCAAGTGTCTCACTACTCCTCCCACCTTCATGTCCATTAGCTCGTTGCCATATTGCTGCACCATCTCTAATGTGTCTATCATAATAGTCTCAAATTGCTTTTGATAGTGTATGACTTTGTTATGATTAATTAAATAATATTTATCTAATTGTTTTAATTAAAGTGAATTCAATTTATTTTCTAGTGAACTACTAGGATTTCTCTAGAGAATTTGGTCACAATTTTTTGTTCAATACATTTCTATTGATATATATTTAAATTTATTTAATACCTTAACACAAATGATCAAAGATTTGTATATGAATCTGAGATATTGGATTAAAAGCTAATGCAAATTATTCAACCATTCAAGTTTGCATATTTTATTTGAATTATGCATTTATTTAGAGATTTGGGACACTAGCTCCTATAACACAAGATCAAGGAGAAGAGCAAAAGATAAAGACATATATTTTAGTGATGTGAAATATATAACCTCCGATCCTAAACTAAGTTGAGGATCACTATCATGGGAGTAGTTAAAACTTAATTCTAGTAATATGTATGGGACTTGCAGATTTCATACTCAAAAAAGAATGGAATAAGAGCTACTCTACTTGATTCACAACTTTACATAGAAATGATAGTTAGCTAACTAATCCAAGCTTCTTAAACTCATTACGTTCAGCCACTTGTAGATGTAGCTTGATAAAACTATTATTTGATTAAGAAGATTTATTGGGCTAACAACTCAATTGCATCAATCAAGCTATCACTCTATGAAGCTGAGAGTAATGGACCTAATAATTAATGTGTTATTTATTTTTTGTTGTTTTAAATTATAGGTATCACTATCAGAAAATGCCTATGAAAAAATTTTAAAAGTGCAGTTTTAGGATGAAAATTTTTATATAATATCCACTTGAGAAGTAGCTCTCATCTTCACAAATCAAATGGGTATTACATATGCATGGGAGAAGGAAATGAAAATAATATTGGTGTGAACTATAATATTTCACGATGATAGTAGATTAATGAATTATCTTTCTAGCGTTGTACGAAAATTCAAAACACGCTCAGAAGAGAAAATAATTAGTAATGACATTATAAGTTCTTATGTGGAAAACTCGTAAAGGGAAAATGAAGAATTTCACTATAAAATGATGATTACAGTTGCAACCACTTCTCCCACAGGCGGGAAAGAGTTAGAAAGCCTTCATAGTTATAACGTTAACATTTGTATAAATTTGTTGCAATGAACAGGCGGCGATTGATAGCGATCGACAACAACTGGAAAGTGGTGGTCGAAAGTGGTCGATGATGCTCAACGGTGGTAGGCAGTGGTCGACGACATTGAACAGTTTTCAACGATGGCAGGAGTAATGCTAGACTTCAGTTCATTCTCAATGGTTCAAGCTCTTTCTCAAACCTCAATCACTTCTTCTCCTCATCAGAGAGATGAAGCTCCATTTATAGAGCTTTAGATATAATTAATGCAGGAATTGAGCCACTTTGATGGATGAAGCTCAATTTATAGAGCTTTAGATATCATTAATGCAGGAATTGAACCACTTTGATTGAACGGCTCAGAGAGTTTCTTTTGATTTGATGGCCTGTGATGGAAATTTGGGTGCCTTAATGATGTCGAAATTGAGCAATCTTGGGCTCATTGGATTCGTCTTGTCGAGACACTCGTCATATTATAAGATCGTCATATTCGACATTCATTTGACCTCCCAAATATGATTGGAAAACTTCCAAAAGTGGTTTAATAGCTTGATTTGAGCTTGATTTAACATAGATTAGATTAGTTTTTGTATCATTGAGCTCGTCTCGTTGACCTAATAAGTTTATCTGTATGTTTGTTGAAATTGGAATGCGGATGACTTTATCAAACTTTGAATGTTTCTTACTCAAAATTTTTTATCAAGTCCGTGCCGTGCCTAGAGATTCATGTCGAATGATTGAGATTGGAGGTGTAACAAATTTGAATGCGCATAGGAGAGGTATATGCAAATATTTCGTTCATTTTATTTTCTATAAATTTTTTACTATTTAATTATAAATAGAAAAAAAATTATTTTTGATGTGTGCTAGAAAATTCGCGGCGGTAGAGTAATGGATTATCGTCTTAGTGTTGCACTAGAATTTAGCACACTAGGAAAAGAAAACAACCAGTAATGTCACCAAATGCTTTTATGTGGAAAAACCGTAAAACAAAAAACAACGGGGTTTGCCCCAGTTGTGAAAATCTACTATAGGTTGATGGTTACAAAGAACCCGTGTCCCACCGACGAGAAAGGGTTACTAGTTTTTCAAGTTACAGCATTGACTGACGGCTTTCGATCAGTGGTGGTCGATGATGATTGGTGGTGATCGATGGTGACAGGGGTGGTGCTAAACTTCAACTCATTCTCAAAGCTTTAAGTTCTCTCTCAAATCATTTATAGTATTATGAGTGTAATTAATGCGGGACTATGAAGCACTTTGATCGGACGGTCTAGAGAGCTTCCTTCGATTAGACGATTTTTTATGAACATTTGATTGCCCTAACGATGTTAGAATTGAGCAACATTGGGCTCGCTAGATTCGTCTTGTCGAAAAACTTCAAAAAATGGTTTAATGACTTGACTGAGCCTGATTTAACTCAGATTGAACTAATTTTGGCAACATTGGGTTCTTCTTGTGGAGCTGGTCAGTCTGACTATAAGTTTGCTGAAACCGAAGTTCTGGATGAGTTTTTATCAATGTTTGAATATTTTTTGCTCAAAAGGCCGCCCAAGATCTATGTCATGCATCGAGATTCGTATCGAACGATGTAGATATGTTAAAGATTTATCAATTTACTGAGTGCCTGCCACATCACAATCAATCAGTGCATAAACAAGTCTGAGAAACCCAAAACAATACGTCAATCTAAGAAAAAATATTATTTACGGACAAGGGGCACGATGAAAGAGATGCAGCGGAGGAAAAGAAAAACATCGCCCGTGCATCACGTCCATCGTCTGCACGCAGCTTATTTCCGGACTCTGGATGCAGTATTTTCTCCAATCTAAGATACAATTAGAACAAGCATGTTAAAACAAATTATACGCAAACAAAATAACTAAAAAGAAAAGGCACTATACACCCCAAAAAAATAAGAAGTCCTTAAGCTCTGCATTTGTATAGCACAACCTAACTTTCTAAGTATAAGCTTTTGGTTCTTCAGCTTCATCTTCTAGCTCTTCCTAAATCTCATAGCTAGGCCTTTGCTTTCATGGGATGTTTTGTGAATGACGCATATGCTGGGATCTCTTAATTTAGAATCAAATATGGTATTGAGAATTATATCATCCCAAAAGATAAAAATAGTATTTTTATAATTGATCTTAAAATATTTTCTAACACTTCCGTATTATTTTAGTAATTTTTCAAGCTTAATCTATTTATTATGATTTTCATAATTTATTTAGACTCAAAATTATAAAATTATTTTTACATTAAAATAGTTTGAGCCTTGTTTTCCTAGGTTTTTCTTATCATGAAGAGTTAGGGGATTAAATTTGGTAGTTTTTCAAAGTCTATTGAACTTTTTATAATATTTTAAAGTTATAGGTTATTCAATGAATTAATGAATTAAAATCTTAAGTTTGGTCTTAATGTTGCTTGAAATTAACCTCTATGGCTTGCATTTGTGTTAAAGTTCGCCACAAATCTAAGTGAATCCCTTAAAACTATTTTTTGAGGACCTTTGAATATTTGAAATTTTCATATTAATTATTTATTAAAGTTTGTTAAGATTTTCTTAATGGTGTAAATTACATGATTAAATGAACTCAGAACTCTATAAGAGGAATACTATAAACTTTAAATGTGTTTAAAAAAATTTAAAGAAAATTTGGTCATTTATTTAAAATGTATATAACTTTTATTATTTACCTAAAATATTATTTATTTAATTAAAAAAATTATTAATGTCATGGTATTGATTCATTTTTATAAAATATAGATCAAATTTTAGTCTCCATAAAATTTTCTTTTTAAAAAAAAAATTCCATATTTTGCTATAACTTTAATTCTATTTTAATCATTAAATACCCTTAATTTCTTATTGATAAACTTCATAAATGACCCCAAAATGATTTACACAAAGCATGGTCTGATTAGGCATGTTTTAAGCTAGGGATTTTATAGGGAGTTAAACATTCTGTGTAACAACTTTGTAGCCATCCATTTTGTTTAAATAAAATGGATGAAATCCAATATTCTTCCTTCTCTAATAGTAAAATAGCCATTATCCATGTATTTTCTTCAAGATTTTGCTCAATCCAATGTGTTATGTCCAAATGTAATGCACTGAAAATGATCTAAATGGGATTCCTAACACATCCAACAGTTGGATTAACCTAGTTTTGAATTTTGTTCACAAATGGCCAATGGTGGGGCTATTTTGGAGTAAATTATCAAATCATTTGATGTGGCAGCATCCATTGTCAACTGATATTTGGGACTGGAGGAGGTATGTTGCTTGATCTGTGTCTTGGTCTAACTTAGCTCTGAAGGGATTGGTTGTTTTTAGGTGAGATTTTGTTGGGTGAGTGCAGAATTGCTTTGGGACTCGTACTTGGAGTCAACTGAAGCTTCTAAAAGAGTTGAATTGAAGTTGGAATGGATCTCTTGAGCTCGTCACGTGAACTAAGATTTTAGCGTAGTTTAGCCATGGGTACTTGCATGGCCATAGCCAATAGCAAAAATTAGGGTTTTGTTGGTCTTCAAGAAGTTTCCTAGTGGTTAGAAGCACTTAGGACGATGAGATAAAGTGGACATGACATGAGGGCTGAACCAAGAATGGAATTGCTACTATCGATTGAACCAACCAATTGGGTAGCCTTGGGTCAGCTTGGGTTAACTTAAAATGAGATTTGAACATTGCTCAAAGCAAAGTGAGGGTTGGACTAAGCATTTTTTAGATTTTTTGGTGTAATTGGGCACAAGTTTTGGCTTCATTTAACCCATATTGAGTTCACCTTGGGCTGTATCCTTTTGGGTAGACCACTAGGGACCTAATGAGTCATTTGGTCAAATTTGATTGCATTTAGAATTCGTTTAGTTGAGTTTGGCTCAATGTGATCTATATAGGTCAATTTGGTTTCAATTTGAATCTAAAGAGGGGTTAAATTAAGTTTAAGTAATTAATATAAAGCATTAGGTAATTTAATTTTGGCCAAATAAGTTGAATCGAATCAATTTACATCAATAAACAAATTTTATTTTTTCATTTCCCATTCAATTTCAAAGAATTTAATCCCGATACAAATAACTATTTGAATTTGATAAATAGTCAGGGACTATTTTGACATTTTACTCTTTAAAAAAAATAAACATAAGCATATTATTTCTATATAACTAAAATTTAAAGGTTTTGTATGTAATTTTTCTTACTTATACTATCAAAGCAATCCCTTTCTATCAAATGAGCATTTGGCGTCCTCAAGAATCAATGTCCATACTCTGCCCAGAAGTTCCGCGTAACTTCTAAAAAAAATATCCACGAAAAAAGTAATTAAGCAATTGAATTCTGGTGGAATCTAAATGCCTGCAACTCATCTTAAGAATAGGTGCTTTCAGCCATAAAATCATTTTCTTTTTTATTTTTTAATTTTTTAATTTTAATCTCTTACTGTTTTTTATAAATAAAAAAGAAAAAGAAAAAGATTCCAACTTTATTTTTTTTCTTTTTTCAATAGCACTGCCACTCTCTTCCAAGCTGTTATAGCTGCTGCTGTGAATTTGTCACTAGAAAAATGGTTTAAATTTTGACTCTGGATTGAAATTGGATTGAAATAAATGTGCGGAAACTTGGGACTGGATTTTATTCAATCGATTTTTAGTCATGTATAGATGTAGATTGGCTCAAACTCAATCAACATTGGCACATATTACTTCATATTTATAACGAGTCACAAGAAAATTTCAAGCTGAAACGGATCAAAATAACTAACATGGAGCCATTTAGTTTTCAATTTTGAGCCCTGATTGAGTTAATCCGAGCTGAAACGAATCGAAATATAACTCAATTTGAGCGAAACCAAATTACTCCGATCGCACAGGGATTGATTGAGCCAACTAGGACAGGGACAAGAAGAGGCCAAGGAAAACCAAAAAAAGAATAATAATAAACAGGGGGAGCTAGGGAGAGGGGCAAGTGTGCAAAAAGGAAATGCCAAAGCTTGAATATTTAATGCGTTCCGCATGGTAGAGAAGATCATTAACGACAAAAATTTATTTTTTTGTTTAGTCTTACGCTTTCCTTTCCTTTCAAACTCAGAAGGCTAATAAAAGGGCAAGCTATTTGCGCATGAGAGAGCAGCCGAAACAGAGAGAGAGCGCGAGGAGAAGAGAAACGCTCCCCAAAGTAGCAGAAGATAACAAAAAGCGTACGACTGCAAAGAGTGGTCCGTCCTCCATCACCATCGTTGCAGCGCCGCGGCGAATGGCAATTCCGACAAACAACTAGCAGGCATTTGAATAAGTGCTGCTCCCGCCTAGCTATCGAACTGGAAGCCGTATTCTATATGAGATTTCTATTCCCTCGCTCCGGTGGAATCTCGGGAGGACTTTTCCCGACCATTCAGTGGGCGATTACGGCTGCCGGAGATGGGCGTTGCGGCATGGGGTTGGCGGCGGAGGCCGGTCTCCGCCACCAGAGATGTAGGGGAATGAAGGATGGGATCGTGGTGATCATCGGCGCAACAGGGACGGGGAAAACGAAGCTGTCCATTGACGTTGCTGAACGTTTCACGGCGGAGGTCGTAAACGCCGACAAGATCCAGCTCTACCGCGGCCTCGATATTACCACGAACAAGATACCGATTCCGGATCGGCGAGGCGTGCCGCACCATTTGCTTGGCGAGCTCGACCCTGCTGCAGGCGAGCTATCGCCGGCGGGGTTTCGATCTCTCGCTGCCGATGCGGTGGAGGGGATCACGTCGCGGGGAAGGATCCCGGTCATCGCTGGGGGCTCCAACTCATTCATCCATGCGATGTTGGTCAATGGGTATGATCCCAAGTCCGACCCTTTCGCCGGAACTCTGGTAGGGAGGCATCGTCTCCGTTGCCGGAGTTGCATGCTATGGGTGGATGTCGACGCTGCTGTTCTTGAGAAGCATCTGGACAGGCGAGTGGACGAGATGGTAGAGTTGGGAATGGTGGAGGAGCTCGAGAGGTACTTCGCCGCGGGAGAGTTGGATCGGCATCCTGGATTAGGAAAGGCAATAGGAGTCCCGGAGTTCGCGGAATACTTTCGGCGTAGGACGGCAGCAGCATACGAGGATGCAATTGAGGCCATAAAGTACAACACGCGGCGGCTGGCGGAGGAGCAGGTGAGGAAAATAAAGCGGCTTGGGGAGATGGGTTGGCCGCTTCAGCGAGTAGACGCAACCGCGACGGTGGTTGCTCGGCTAGCTGGTTATGAGAAGGCAGTGCAAGCTGCCGCGTGGGAGCGGGATGTGCTTCGTCCCAGTATCCACGCCGTGGAGAGATTCTTCGAAGATGAGTCGACTCATCAACGGCTACTGAAGGCATATAGTAATTAATCTATAGTGAAAAGGTGAAAAAGTAGCAACTACAGTGAAAAGGGCGGACATGTATCATGTTTGATTTGTTTTTATGTTTATTTATTAAATGCAAGCTCGGAGAGTAGAAAATGTGATGCCCCGAGGGAGGAAGATGATACAAATAATGAATGTGAGGGAGAATTTTCCATGTTTAATGCCCGGAGCAGTGGTGGTGCGGCCAATTTTGAAGCTCCTGGACGCCGACCTCAATGCAATGGGCCGAGCAGCATATACATGAGAAGGAAGAAGACAATATGGGGGATTCTTGGTCATAAATGGAAATATGAACTCTCACCTGGGGTATTTTAGTCATTATAACATTTCTATACTTTTTTTTTTAATTTTAAATTTTAATTTTATATAGCCGCTTGTTGTAGTTTTTGCTTTTCGTTGTAGTTTCAACTTTGTTGTTGATTTAAATCTGTTCAATAAATCTGTACTGTGAACCCGAGTGAATAGCCGTGGAGGAGGAGAGCTATCCCAATGCTTAATCACGGTTAGCGTGGGTAGTTAAGCCAGGCTGGAAAATAGGAGAGCACACTAACGGTGTGGCGATTAGTATTAAAAGTAATTTCATGCGAACTGCCTTGCGTCGTCATCCCTTATTATGAGGCTGCCAACTGGCATTTCACTCATAAAGCACGATTTTTAAATTTACACGTATAGTAAAACAAAAATAAATAAATAAATAAAATATTGTAGAGAGGGTATTACAAAATACACGGAGATTTCTCATAAATATATTTTATTTAATAAGATTTTTTGTTTTATTTATTTATTTTGGTATGATAAACCAAACCTCGACGCAGACAAATCTCTGATTTTTTTGTACAGGGTAAGATGGCGCTCGACCTCTATTCTTTGAGATTTTTTTAGTTTGTTTTTTAAGTAATACGAACTCCAATTCTTACAACCATAATGAAAAATTATAATTTTATATGTGATGATATTAAATCTTTTTAGGAGGAAGGGTCTTATAATGTCTGTGAGTTTAGAGAGACATGGTGAGAGCCCTGCAAGCAAGGTGGAGTAGTAGAGGAATGTATTCTTCATGCATGAACTATATATTTTTCTTTTTGATTCATTTCTGATATAGTAAAGAAGATGATTCAGCAAAAAGAGAAGGCTATGACGGTTTCGTGAGTCACAAGGCAAAGTCCCCTAAAAAGGCCCGGAGATAGTTCATTCTCTGTCATTTTTCTGCATTTATAATAAAATATTAAAATACAAGTCGTATCATACAGAAGACTAATGCAAGCATGTCAGGCGGCACACGTCAAATTTTGGGGTCAACATTGGCATTTCACTTCTTATAGCTACGAGGTCTGTTGAAGAGGCAAGCTAAGCTAGTAAACCTAATTGGTCATCGAGTCGCATTCGATGAGCAAGTTTATAAAGACAGTTCAAGCAGTCAGCTTAATAGGTTACTCTGACGAGAATCATATCTTCTTGATCGTTCAGTTGATCCTAGTCTATGAGGTTTATGGATGGAGATTTTTGACCTATAAAGGCTGATGTTTTTTACACACGCATGATTTTCATTTCAAAATGAATTTTAAATATGAGAATTTTGCAGCGCAATAAAAATACGTTTGGGTTTTTTATAGCATTATTCTTATGGGAATTAATGCCCGATTAGTCATTTAGTCTGTGCATTTGTTTTCCTTAGCATAACTATCCTACCAACTTTTCATCGTAACTTCCCCGAAATAAAACCTTTTTCATCGTAACTAGAGAGGACATTGTAATCATCAAACGGGCGGCGCTCCGTAGTACGCCGCGTCGCTGCCACTGTCAAGTCCAACTAGCAAGAAAAGTAGGTTAAATTTGGTTTATACGATAAAATGACAAATTTTTAATTGGAGAAGTATTTGTTTTTCGTTTAAGGATAATTCTGAAGCCAGAAGTACAGTGAATATTCATTTTCTTCTGTCAGACTTTTATTGTTATTATTTTTTGGGAATGAAGAGTTGTAGTGGCTTTTAAGATTGCTATCAAACATAAATGCACTATTTACTATCCATCAACCATTACTTTTTTTTGGAAATATAATTCATTTCACACAATTCTTTGGTGTTTTTATATCTAACACCCGATATTTAATATTACATTTATAATACATTTCACTTTGAAAAAGATAATTATTATGATATATTTGATGTGATATTAAAAATTAATTGATTGAGCGACATGCATGTAAATATAGAAGTTTAAAGTGTTAACTATTTAGTTATAAGAGTATTGTGTGGTTTGTCTATAAATAACTTTTTTTTATGCTTTTTTAATCTAATTTTAATGATGAGTTTTATATAATTGTCATAAATTAGTTGTCAAAGTCTTCAAAATTTAATCATTTAGAATTATTAAGATAATTCCTTAGATATTTATCACTTAAATTAGTGAATACCTATTGTCACTTCTCATGATTTTTTCCTTTTCGTATATTTTATTTTTATTTATTTATTTATTTATTTATTTATTTTTGTGCTTTTAACTAAATTTAATTAGAACTGTTCGACCCACTCTCGACTCGAGCTTCAGCTTGACCTTGATTAATCAATGGAGTTTGAGTTTGAATTCAAACTTGAGCTTGAGACTTTGAGTTCAAGTTGATTTATTTATTTTAAAATATATTAAATAATACTAATTAAAGCTAGTGTTATAATGAAATAATAATTAGAATGAGAAATTAGGAGATAAACAATAAAAACTCACTTGATATAAAATATTAAATATCATTTCTTTCAAAAAATTTTAACAGTTCAAATATAACTTTTGAAATTTTATATAGTTTAAGTATATTTTATATTAATATTATATTAAAGAAGTTAATTCTTGAGCTAACAAGACTAGTCAGAGTTGGTTTCAGTTTAGCTTGTTAGCTCATCGAGCTTAGCTCATGAGCCATTTATTGTGTTGGGCCTGGGTTGGCTTTGCTCACTTACACCCTTGATGGGAACTAAACGACCTTAAATAGACTTTCTTCTTCTACAGTGCTCTCAATTTTCACCTTTGTTGCCCATGCAGTAATTACAACCATTAGAATAAGAAAATAGACAATAGAAGAATGAGGCCAATGTAATTTGGCTTATAGATGTGCCTTCTTAATGCCTTGATCCTCTTTATTTGACAAACCTAAGTTAAAATAACTTTTATTTTTTTAAGGCACAAGTTAAATTGGCAATTATGAATAGGCATACTTAGATATTAGACTCTGATTATGGATCATGATTTTTTGGAGAATTAGATATTTTCAAGGAGTCACGAGGCCTTATGGCGTCCCTAGACCAATAAACATTTGGAAATTGGTTCTTTAAGATTGTTATATTCATTTTTGAGAGATTTATTTCTTTTAAACATTAATGTCATAAGAGGATTAGCTTAAATTTGATAAACTTTAATCTATGCGACAAATAATAATACCATTTCTTGTTCATGTCATAGAAACAATACTCATTCTCACATAAGGTGATCAAAGTAAATATTAAATTCATAAAGTTCCTTGGTTTGTGGAATTAGATTTGTATTATATTATGCATGTATATATTTTGATTTTTTTTTATGTATGAGATTTGGAGATATTAAATTTTTGAAAGACCCAAAAATTTTTAATCTATAATGATGCATAATTGATCGACTTTAGAATCTCGGACTGCCCCCAACTTCTAATTGTGTCACTTCCATTATAGCCAATGCCAACAACTCAAACCCGCATTATGATTTTGTTGAAGTTGGTTAACAATCCCTCAATCTAATGATGTCTCTGTTGCAGTCCTAACATCTATCATAGTTGTGTCAATCTACGTCTTCAAATTTAATTTTGGATTGCACTCTCCTCCAACTTTGGCAATAAATTACTTTGCCTCCTATTTGATTTGGCTTTCAAGTCTAAAATCATGTCCTCCTTCAATTTCAACTACTAGTACTCTCTACCGCTCCTCTAGCTTAAATTCTAAATAAAGTGCTTCCCTACCATCAAAATATTTATTTTTAGCATATAATTATACTATAATTATTATGAGCTAAAAGAGTCACGATAATTGAGTAATAATTTAACATCACAGCGTTGTAGAAAGATTTATTACACACATACACACAAAGACAAATAAAAAAAACAAGAAAAAACACAACTTTTTTACATGAAAAACTCTTGAAAGAGAAAAAATCAGGGGGCCTTGCCAAATCAAATTAATCCAATATGTGTTCGTAAGTACTGATGTGTGCTAGTAAATTCATGGCGGTAGAGTAATGGATTATTGTCTTAGCGTTGCACGAGAATTCAACACACACAGATAAAAGAAAAGAAGTAAGAATGAGGAGACACCTCGACTTTTTACGTGAAAAACCCTTGAAGGGGGGGGGGAACCACAGAGCCTAGCCTAGTTGAAATAATCCACTATGAATGATGAATACATAGGTCCATACTTCTCATAAATTAGGGAAGATGGAAATACAAAGTTGTATAATTATAATCTAGCTGCAGTTCTTGGTGACAACATGTTGCAAGGGTCATTGCTGATTGTTGTGGAGGTAGTAGTCTGTCGTGAGTGTTATAGATGGTTGGTCCAGAAGCGTTGATTGACAAGAGAAGTCATAACAAGCAGTTGCAGGAACTGTGGGCCACGAAGGTCGTAGTTAGCAAATATTAATGATGTCCTTAGGCCACGGGGGCCGGAGTTGGGAGCTGCATGAGTTTATGACCACGTGGGTAGTTGGGGGAAGTATCTATGATGTCCGTAGACTGTTAGGGCCAGAGTTGAGCTGCATGAGTTGAAAACCACGTAGGTTGTTGGGTCGAGTATTGATGACGTCCGTAGACCGTGGGACTGGAATCAGGAACTGCATGAGCTGATGATCATGTAGATCACAATTGGCACATAGAACGTAGTAGTGAGCTCTTGCCGCACGACAGGAGAGCGTTACTAGTTTTTCAAGTTATGATGTCGACTGACGACGTTCGATTGACGATGGTTGACGACGGTCAAGGTGGCTGACAGAGGACGGCTGTGGTCGACATCGATCGGCGGTGGTCAAAGACGGTTGGGAGACGACTATCGATGATGGTTGGCGGCGATCGACGGTGGTTGACGGTGGTTGACGATGTCGACGGTAGTCGACAGTGTTCGATGACTGTTAGCGGTGGTGTTGGACTTCAGCTCCTTCTCAAAGCCTCAGGTTCTCTCCCAATTAATGTAGAAATATGAACTATTTTGATCGGACGGTCCGGAGAGCTCCCTCCGATGAGACGACGTTTAATGGACATTTGAGTGCCTTAAAGATGTCAGAATTGTGCAATCTTGGGCTCATTGGGTATGTCTTGTCGAGACGCTCGATTCGACTATGAACTCGCCATATTCGACATCTGCTTGACTTTTCAAATGTGTCTAAAAATCTTTCAATGGTGGTTAAATAACTTGATCTAAGCTTGTTTTGACTCAGATTAGATTAGTTTTTATATCGCTGGGTCTGTCTCATCGAGGCGGTCAGTTTGACTATAAGTTTGTTGAAATCGGAGCTCTGAATGACATTCAATTGAAGTTCAAATGTTTCTTTCTAATAAAATGCCTCGAGATTCGTGGCATGCCTTAAGATTCGTGTCAGATGATGAAAATTTTTTGGTGTTATATCAAGTACATATATTCACTCTTATCATGAATTATGGAATATGGAATTACAAAACAAATAATCAAATATGGGTAATAATAATTTAGTCATAATAGTTGTGATAGGGTTACAACAAATATAATTTTTGGCTATAATATTAATAGTTGAGCACAAAGACTGCAGTTGCTTTCTACACATCAGTAGTTAGCTTTAAAGGTTGTGGACAGAGGTTGCAATAGCAGTAGTTGGTCATAGATATCGTAGTTGAAAGTTGAAAAAATAGTAGTTGATCACATAGATCGCAGTTGATAACTTCAATATTGTCCGTTTGACATATAGATCGTAGTTGAAAGTTGTAACAATAGTAATTTGTCACAAATTAAGGTTGTAATTGGTTGTCTAATAACGACAGTTGACCACAAAGGTCAAGGTTGGAACTGTAATAGTAGTAGTCAGTCATAAATGATATAGTTGGTGACTGCAATATCTTTAGTTGGCCATAGAGGTCGTAATTAGCGACTGCAATAACTTTAATTTGGCCACATTAGTCGTAAATTATTACAGGGTCATAAATACAGGTGTTATATGTTACAATCGTATTTGGGATACGAAGTTTATAAATAGGGATCGCCGTGAAAGAAAGTTGGTTGTAGCAAGTAGTGGCGGTAGGCACTGTTTAACGATTGTCGATGACTTTGGTGGTCGGTCGGGAGTTACTGTCGGGTTTCAATCTTGAACAGGCTCTAGAATTCCTCTTCTTCTCCTCTTATCCCTTTTAGGTAAAAAGAGGGGGTTTATTATAGCCTATAGGAAAGGGGTATTTTGGTCTTTTGGTGACCCCGACCACATGATCAGATGACACATACTGATTTCCTTGGATCATAATTTTATTTTTAAGGAGATAGGTGCCTTAATGACGTCAAAGTTTAGAAAGCTTAGGTTCTTTGGATTCCTCTAGTCAAGCCATTCAATTTGCTTATTCAAATGTCAAACTTGGTGTCTGTTTGACTATTCAATTGATGATTTGAAAGATTTGGATGGTATAAATAAATAAAAAAATAGTACAGATTTAGATATATAAATACATAAGAATTTAATGGTACATACATAAATACCCTAAAAATTTAAAACAATATACCTTGCGGACAAAAATATTTGAACAAAAATTTACATTAAAGAGACAATCACATACATTGCACCGGAAACATCAGGTTTTACAAATCCAGCACCATCTTTTCATTCATTTTCCAAATTCTTACTCAAATATAAAAAAAAAAAATCATGATAATATTAGATTTTATAAATAGTAATATGTACTTATTCCTGCATTTAAATTCATACTCTTAAAAGTACTGTGATATTAAATATGGCCCGAGATAGTAATCAAATCATTGTCAATATATATATATATAAATTATATTTATTTTCATAACGCATTCGCACTAGAAACAGTGTATAACTTCCAGACAAGCGACGAATATTAGTATTACTAATTAGTACGTCACGAATGTGACATTATTCAATCGCATCGAATTCATTTATTGATGCGTCTCTCCATCTTCTAGATCGGACAAATCTATATATATATATATATATATATGATAAGATCATTTAAAATAATATATATATATATAATCCTCTAATGAGAGTTGGTCACGCCTGAGCGTCACTATCAATCACGCCCCGTGCGCTTCTTTTTTGGACTTATTATAGCCTGAATTGGCAGCTGCTGCATAATTCCTTCGTTACAGATGAGGCCAATTTGTGCTTTGAGATATGGATTTGCGCGGCCACAAAAGCTCTTTTTCCTACACCGACTCCGCCTCAGAGATAGAAAAAAAGGGCAAATCCAAACGCCAAATCCAATCATCATCTGATGTGATCTGAAGAGAATTTATGCGCTATCGCGTCCAATAATAGGACTTGATTGAATGATAGATTTGGCTTATTGGGATTTGATTGGACACTTGTTATTTTTATTTTGGCGTGTGGATGACTTGGGCCTGTTTTGATTTGAACGTGTGATTGTGCGGGCTGTATCTTATTGTTAAATTGTTGATTAATGAATAGATTTTTTTCTGCTTGAGAGGCATGAATCTTAGAAAGGTTGTTTTGAATGGGGTTGAATCTTATAGATTGATGAAATAGACTATTTGAGGTGATTGTATCATGTATGGAGTAAGGTTTAATGAAGTAGAATTTTAGTATATGAAGTTTTATGAGATCATCGGTTTAGTGTGAGTGAAACTAAATTTGTTTAAAATAAGGGGAATTAAATGAACTTAATTTTTTGAACTATTTGATTGATTTATTTATCATTAGGTTACCACTCTTTTTATAAATTAATTTGTTTTAAGAAATAATTAAAACATCTAAAATTTAGTTTGTGTTTTGAAAAATAACTAGCTATGTTATAACATATCAAATATATTTCATTTTAAGTATAAATATAAAAAATAAAAATAAAAATGAAAATTAAAAGAAGAATCAAATTCTAAACAGCCCCTTAACTTCTAAGTACAGTTAACCAAGCAAACTATCTATTCATTAAGATCAAGGTTTGTCTCATTGATGTTGATGCAATCCCTATCCATTTGCTAAGTTAAGGACTAATATTATTACATTTTTAATTATAGTTAAGTCAAATTATTTGTTCTAAATAAAATTTAAAATATTTATATGCCTTATTTTTAAATTGTTTAACTAGATAGTAATGGTTGTGATATACAATGAAGTAACTAGATAGCAATGTTATAACATACATTGAAGTATATATATATATTTCAAATAGTCACATGCAATCAACTTCATTTGTATTTATATAGTAGCGATTGAAGTTGTTACTGGTGCCTAGCTAATAACAGTTAAATAACTATGAATTGAAGCATCACTAAATTCATTTTTTGGTGATTACATGATAATTATAAAATGTTTTAATAATTTCAACCGGGTGTTATTACAGTTGGGAGTAGTTATTGGAACTTCGATAGACTATTTTTTGAGATGAGTCACTGCATAACGTTCATGGCGAAGTGTTGCTTCGTTGGATGCTTTACTCCGTAATGTGTCGGGATTCAGCCATGTATGTTGTGATCCCGGAAGGGGTTTTACTACAGTGAGCAATGGGGCGACTGATGATGGTGGACGGCAGTCGACGAGCAGTAGTCGATAGAGGTTGGCTATGGCAGGAGCGAGAAGCTTTCGTTTTTTTCGCCCGGAACGACACTTGAATTTAGCTCCTTTTCACGAACCAGCTTCAGGTTTAGTTTTTTTTTTTTTTGGTTTAATGCCTAAGTCCCTCCTCATGAAAGGGGTATGTCTTTATTTATAAAGTATAGGAGAGGGCTCCCTAAAATAAAAATGAAATCCAAACAACTCTATCGAATTACCCGAAGCGATTCTCTCGATCATATGGTGTTTGGTCAACACTTAAGTAGCTTAATAATGTCAGAATTAAGTGATATTGGGATCATTAGATTTGTCTCATTGAAACATTTTATTTGTCTATAAGCTTGTAAGATTTGAAATTCATATGATCTTCTAATTTGCCACCAAAAGTGGTTTAATGGATTGATCCAAGCTTGATTTGACTTGGATTCGATCAATTTTTGTGTAATTGTATCACCTCATCGAGTCGGTCAGTTTAAATATAATTTTGTTGATATCAGAGTTTTGATTGACTTTAATTATACTTTATACATTTTTGCTAAAAAATATACTCCACGATTTGGGCTAATCATCTCGAGATTCGTACAAAATAACAACCTTGGTTGATGACATATCTATTGCCACATAATTTTCAGGAAATTTTGTTTGCTCGTTCAAAAATTAGAGAAATTACAAAAAATTTAGGAAAATCTAAAATTTCCCATCAACAGCTGTAGCTCGCGGCTGGCGACTGGTGACAGTGGTCGATGGCTTACGACATTGGATAGTAGTGGATGATGGCCGATGGTGGATATGGTGGTGACTGATACATGAGATACTAAGGAGGGGGGTTCTGGTCGCCAACGGTCGGAGTGGCGGATTTGTAGTCTGGATGGTGAGACGGGCCGAGAAGGCTGACAATGTGGGCAGGTGCAAGCCTTTGTTGGGTCCGGGAGGTTGGTTGCACAAAGTGCAAGACCCAATGGGCTAGAGTGCGTCGTGTGCGCCCATGTGAGTCTGCTCGCAGAGCTACTAACTTCGGCCGATGGGATCCCGTAATTTGTTGACCGAATATCTTTACTCTACATAATCTTACACTTGAGATGTGTACGATAACTCCTTTTTTTCTAAAATTGATTATTCTAGGTCTTAATAGTCCAAAAGAAAGAATTGATATATATTTGCAGTCATTGATAGATGAGTTATAGTTTCATTAGAAAACCTTTGGCATCACAAATGATGTTTGTATGAAATAAAAATTTTTAATGAAAGAATTTTTAATGTGAAAAATAAGTGATTTTCTATCTTATGGAATGCATCTGGATGGAGCACTATGGGGAAGTTAGTTGCCCATATTGCATGAATTTATTAAAGCTATTTACGCTTCAACATGATAGAAAAACTCAAGGCCGGTTTAACTGTCATTTATTTTTGAGTGGTTGTTGGTCGGTTTATCAATGTTATTTACATTTCACCTTGATAGAAAAGCTCAAAGGTATTTATGCTTCAACGTGATAGAAAAACTCGAGGCCAGTTTAACTATTAGGTAAAACAAAATTGCATCCAGATAAAACAAAATTGAGAAATCAATGTCACCTCCAAGACTATTAATGATGATTTATTGGAAATTGATAGTAGTATTCTAAAGCTTACTGATTCTCCTAAACCATCTTCACATCATCCACCTAGTTTTGGAGTTAATTATAATTGGACATAAAAAAGACAATTTTTTTCGGATCTGCCTTACTAAAGGAGCAATATGATTAGACAAAATCTTAATCTTATGCGCATAGAGAAACATTTTTTTAATAATAATTTCAAATAGTGCTGGATGTTATGGACAAAATTAAGGTTAACATAAATGTCGCATCGGACTGAAAGGAGATTTGTAGAAGTCGGCAGTTAAAGATCCAATAAACTATTACTAGTAAACTTATTAAGCGAAAAATAAATATTATCTTGCTTAGACTCAATGAAGAATAATTTGAGAGTGGCACAAGTCCTTAAAATTTTTTAACATATATGATTCAAATTTGAGTAATTAGGTTGATTTGGATTATGAAGGATGCTTGGAATAAAAAAATTATGTCATTTTTTTTTCTATAATGTTTTTATACCAACTGCTTTTAGCTGTTTGTTGAGTGAAATGTTTAATCAATTGATTGAAATCAACGCGTTATTCATGGATTTATGTGTAGATCATTTAAAATTTGATATATTACGACAATTAGAATAAAACATTCTAATAATACTGTGGAAGCTCGAAAGAATATACCTATCTAATTTTTTCAACTTTATAGAGCCTCTTTTAGTACATCTATCATATGAGATAGTAGTTAGGGTCTAATACAATATCATTGAAGGTATTTGTTTGAGAGATAATAATCCATGCTCTAGAGAGTTATTTATTTAAAAATGTTGCTAAATTATGTTAACTAACTATTTAATTACACATTTTTAAAAAAAGTTAAAGAGAACTGTAAAAAATAAAGATTGTTCAAAAGGCTAAATATGCTACAAATATGTATTACATAAGACTAATACTCTTTGTTCGTACTATTTTAGACAACAAGAGCCTACCAATGTGCTACTAGGTATGGTGCCACCCTTAATAATTTTTATTTTTAACAGCTATGTGAAGCATTAAGAAGGTGAAAATCATGTTGTCTAAGTGATTAAGAGCTTTGCATAGTGACTCTTTTTATACTTCTCAATTGCGAAGAAATTTAACCCTATATTAAGTGAGATATTGTTTATTACCCATTTCCACTCAATTATAGTTTACACTTGAATAAAAAAAATTTTAACGTATGAATAAGTTATTTGTAGATTCATTAAATTCATATGAAGAAAATATCTTAAGTCAAGAGATAGAGAAAGACTTACCCTAATGGTTTACAATGCACCCAAGATATACTTATCTTACACATTTATAGTTATATATTCTGAACAAAATAATAAAATATATGATTATTTATGAATTAAAACATCCATGATAAGAATAATGAAATAACAGATCATGACTTAATAGATCTTACTTAGGGTTTCCCGAGCATAATGAAAATTTGACAAATTTATGATGTGGATGATTACATGTTTCATACAAGTTCCCGATCATAAGAAAAAAAAAAGACTAATAATTATGGTTTCTATGTTGAAAACAAATAATAATTTAGACAAAGAAATAGATTACTATGTGATTCATAAAGAACTTATTTAATTAGAATATTCTAGTACCATCGAGATAAGTGTAATCATGTTCAATGATAATTGGTTTGATTTTTTTTTCTAATCCCTTTAATTTAAGCATTTATCTAATTAATTTTTTTTACCAAATATTACAGTCAAGTTATTGGCTTATTCCTTTCTTGTTTATCAATAATCAAATAAATAGTGTTTTATGTAACTATATATATGAATAGAATAAAATCGTGTTTCCAAAGTCCGTTGAGAAGGTTTAGTCACATATATATTAACATATGAATCTTTTCTTTTTTAAGAACATCTCTTTCTTTTAAAGATAGAAAAGCATTGTGCATAAGGTTGATATGCATCAATGAGTTCCATAGAGCATAATAGAAATTTGCAGAGCCAATTAAGAATGTAAATATCCATTCAAATAGCTTTATCATGATTACTTGTTTATTACAAATTAGAATACAATTCAAATGTGATGATACATTAATTATTTTTATTTATGAAATGAATCATGTAGACAATAAAAATATGGCTAACTAATTAGAAACAATAGTGTTAATAGAAATCTTTTCACCTTTAGTGGCTAACTAATTAGAGATTTTTTATAAAATATTTTCAATATGGTTTATTGATTTTATTTTAAAATGTTGAAAAAAGAGTTCATAATTATATGGTTTTGAATTTTTTCAAGTAAATTTAGTTTGCATGACAAAGACGTGTTATAAGAGTACAATTGAATAAATATGGGAAATACTTTGTATCAACCTAGATCTTCTTCTATACCTCCAAAGCCTTATACTACTATTTGTTTTCAAGCTTATGGGCACTTCATTTGAAATTCAACTTAGTATCTTATGTTCCACCTCAAGCTTTCTTATTACAATTGAGTTTGGTTTAATATTTTTTGTCTTCCCTTATTGCTCTCTTTGTAAGTGTATCAGATGGTAATAAGGACTCATCATTCTGTAGTATCATTGTTTTTTTTTGTTACGTATTGGCTAAGATTATATTTGTGCTCATTTGAAATTGGTTCCCATTTATAGTAGTCTTTTACAAGTGCATTTGACTATTTTATATTGGCAGTACTTAAAGAATTTTCTTTTGTTTTGAGCTTCAAATTGGAAACCTTTGGTTGCCCCAATAATTATGTTTGACTTTACTATTTTCATTTCAAGTAGATGTATTTTCCATTCCATAGTATTCAAATTATTATCCAGACATTAGCAAATTCAACTCTATGCAATTAGTCATTAGACTAATGTACTAAAATTAACGCTTATTATTCTATATGTACTCTACAACTCTAAATTATTATTTGCACTCTTTGTGATTTACCATATTCTATAGTTTCCACTCTTTGTTGTTTGTATTGGAGATTGCATTCAGATTTAATGTCCTTATCAATTTGGAGGTTTTATTAGGATTTATAGTCATATGTTGATAATGTTGTCTTCTTTTTTAACGTAATAAATTAATAATTTTGTAGCTATAATTGACCCTGTAAGCTCATATACTTCATAAAGCCATTTTTTTAAATTAAAAATATATGATTGATTATTCTGTAAGCTTTATACTATTAAAATTTTACATGAATTTTGAAGCATGTTGCATTATATTTTTTATTTGAATTTCAGTGTAGCAAGAGATTGGACAAAGTCTGTGACTTAAAGATGCATTTTGAAAAAGGCGTGAAGAGGATTATATGGAGTCAATTTGGGTCATTTTAATTGTTTTCTGATGTAATTGCAAATATAATTTTTTTTGGCTCATGTAATTTGCTCTCCTTTTAAATATGAAAATTAATATTGATTTTAATATTTGATAAAATAATATTTTTTAAGTATATTGTATGGATTATATTTTTATGTTACCTTATATTTTTATTTAGTAGTTACCAAGTTACAAAATGAATTAATTAAGGTATTTTGTATGTAAAATTCTTCTTATTATTATGCTAGGATTGCTCACAACAAGTTCCCCATGGCCAAAAATTTTTGTGCGGCTCTACGTGCGGACACCCAGTAATATACCGTCATGTGTGTTTTATCAGACCCACATAAAAAAATATTAAAGTGGAACCGCAAACTCCGCAATAACCCGAAAATAACCCAGAAATAACCTCGGCGTTGTTATTTCGGAACGCGGAGGTTATTTTCGAATTATTTCTGGATTCGGGTTATTGAAGAATAACCCAAAATAACCTGGAAATAACCTCCACTGTTTGAAATAACACCGCGGAAGTTATTTTTGAGTTATTTTTGGGTTATTGCGGAGTCTGTGGTTACACACACGTGGCGGCATATCATTGGAATACGCATATAGAGCTACATCCGGAGTCTGGACCGAAAATGTGGCCGCTCCCCATGTCATGGATGATGTCCTCAATCAATATTAGTTGAAAGCAAGAGTTTCAACTAAAGTTTAGAATTTTTTTGGGCTATTAGAAAATACTATGACCTGACTATCTTAAGTATAAATAACACATCCAAAGCACTTTAATAAAAACTCTTCTTAAAACATCCATTGCAAATTTGGTTAAAGAAAAGATGAAAATGCGTTCGTTAGCAAGTCTTAGAAGTAGAAGTGTCTAGATCTTTTATAAGCTTCAACACTTAATTTTCCACGTAGGCTACCAAACACCATTATAAAATGGTGTTCATTTTTTTTTTGGAAATTTACTTTCCCACCACACAATTACTTTGTATTTACAGATTCTAACACCTAAAGTTTGATATTTACATTTATAATACTTTACTATCATGAAGACATGCTTGAAAAATGTGTACTTCACTTTTTAAAAAGTTAATAATGATGGTATTTTTAATGTGATATTAAATATTAGAGTGAATGCATGTGAATATGAAAATTTTCATGTTAGATATATAAATACATGAGAATTGTGTGGTATGTAAGCAAATCCTTTGTTTTTTAACTTTGTACCTTATGCATACTTGTACCTAGTAGCTTTGGATGACTTAGACCCCATTTGTGGCGTATTATTTGCCGCAGCGCGGCTTTGGAATGTTATGTTTGTTGTTTGACAAGTGCAATGCGTTTGCTTCTTAGGATTAGTCGAGAGGAAACGAGGTCGCAGGTTCGACCCTATGGACCACATTCCTTCGTTATGTTGTGACGGGGCTACTCTCATGTTAGCCTACTGCCTCTTTCTGTCTCGCGAGTCCCGCCCTAACTTCCCTCTCTCTCACAATTCTTATGGGGCCGCCTCTCTCGTGATTCTGCCCTAACTCCCCCCTCTCTCTCTCTCATGATTCTTATGGATAGGTACTACCTCTTTCTTCTCGCTTCTTTGGATTAACTGTTGTGCTCTTTGACTTTATTTGGATCATTTAATCCTCCCTCTGTACAATGGTTCATCTTCGTTGGATGGTTTTTGATCATTTGCTCCGCCTCTGCTTTATTATTCTCTACCTTAGCATAAATGTTGTGGTTTTTTATTTTGCAAATGCTCTTTTATGTTATTACGTTGGCTGAAAATATGTGTTGGTCTTGATTGCACGTACAATGACTTGGAACAAGGGGGTGCTTTTTTGTTGATGTTGGATTATGATTTTATGTTTGCTTTATTTTGTTCTTGTTGCGGGCCTAATATGTGTGGTGGAGTTGATTGCACGTGCAATTACTTGGAAAAATAAATGATTACTTGGAACATATATGAGCCATATGTTGGTGTGTGGGGGTGATGACAATCACATATATTTCTCTCTCTTATGTATTTACCATATCAGCTTTTTTGCAAGTAATATATACTTCTATTCCTTATGCATGTATTTTTTCCCACTTGGATGGCTGATGATGGGTAATATATGTTTCCTAAATATTGCATGTTTTTTTGTGGGGTTTGGATGTCTACAATGAGAAGTTTGACCTTATGCGTTCTTCTGGATGGCCTGTATGTCGTTATTGGTTGGTGTAACATGTGAAATCCCAATAAAGACAACCAAGTTCCTCTTCTTTTTCAGTGTTGTAACTTTTGAGATTTTTCATGATGAGTTTTTTTAGGGATATGCATAAGTGACACACATGAGCTTGGTATTACGCGGGTTAAAGACAACCAAGAGCCATTTTTTTTATAAGGTCTGCTGTCTTTTTGTGGTGACAGATTCATTGACTTATATACTGCTTTCTCTGAGATCTCATAGTTACATAAAAATTTAATTGATTGATTATTTTATTATTTATGATTAATACTATATCTAGGGGTGCGTGTTAAGAAAGATGAGCTCTAAGATTTCCAGTACCTCTATAACATTGCACTACTGGTGATTATAATTTTCTCTGCTTACTTCACAACATCCAAATAGTTACAAGAAAACAATTTTACAGGTGGCTAAGAAGAATTACATAAAACTGTGATTACTTTAGGTGGGCGAATGGGTTGGAAGAATCTCCGAGAGTGATTGAATATGGAGAGTTCCCTTGGAGGATGATTTATCTTATGACATACACCATCTGTGTTTTAAAAATAATAATATCATTTTATTAATTATTATTTTAATAATTCTTTTTTTATTTTGGTAATCATGATACTTATTGTTTAATGAGATTTCTATTTTTATTTTGTAATGTTTTGTACCAAATATTTCATTTTAAATATGGAATATACTGATATGAATAGTTATATTGTAAAAAACATTACTGTATAGGGGCATAATGATCATTTGTCTGGAAATATCATCAGTACAACTGCTTTGAAATTGCAAAAAATAAACAAATAGTCAGCAAATTCGCAACAGCTTCTGCGCAGCAGCTTCCTACCACATCTGCTGCTCAACAACTTCCTGCCATAGATGTTGCAAAACAAATTATTAATAAGCTGCAGCTGCCACAAACAGAACATTAGAATGCTTATTTTATGATCCCATTAAAAAGGAAGAAAATGTATTTGGTGTAGTGCGACCACTGAATCAGAGGAGAGAGAGGGGAGGTCTAATTAGGTGGTTCCCACACCTAATATTTTTCCATTAATGGAGTGTGGCTGTTATAATGATTTCTCAAATGACTCATGATGAGTGATAAAAATTTTGGCAGAATATGATGTGAATTGGGTTTTGTTACGACTATACATCGTTTGGATGCTAAACCTTATTTTATTAAATTCTTTTACATATTTTGACTTTTTATTTGCATATCTCTCGTAGTATAATTTACTCACTATGTGCTTGCACCTCACACTCAAGATTATAAATTTTGAAAAGATTTTATACACTGTTGGTATTAATTTTTGATGTCGCATACATGTGATGTTCACTTGAGCGCGTCAGGGTCATGCTTCATGCATATGCTGTTTCTTGTAGCTCAAGACATCAATTTGAGACCCTCCGGTGCGTGTTAAGGAGCACACATTCAGGATCATTCTACTAAACCTTGGATTTCGCTTACAAAAAAGCCTATCGATATTTAGCTCATCGTATTATTTTGATCAGATAAACAAATATTGTTTATCATGTTGTGTGTAAATTAATATTCGAATTTGGCTTGATCATCAATGAAGTTCTCCAGATGACCCTGACTACAAAATAGATTGTGTGGGGACGTCCAAAACATTGATTTTATTTAGGAAGGACATCTATTTTGCTGTGGTTCCCCACACGAGTGGCTAAAGTGTAAATCGGCCTATTTAAAATAAAGAATTTTAAAAAAGAATTAAATGAAATAAAAAAAAAGAAAAGAAAAGTGGCTTTAAAAAAATAAAGACGCACGCGACCGCTCCCCCTCTCGCGCGAACTCCGCCCGAATATACACCCCACTTCGTTGCCCTAGCCCGAGCGCCGCACGACGCCTCCGGCCCCGCCTCCCTCTTGGCCGGCGATGCCACCGGCAAGATCGACGGACCTCCTCCTTTTCCTCACGCCGGTTAGTTGGGCTCCTTCCCCCTCTACCGAACAATTCTTCGTCACGTGCCCTAGCTCGCCCGATTCCACGCCTCGCTGCACCCTCTTCTTCCTCGCGAAGCCGGCGACCGCCGTTGAGCCCTTCTCTATGCCGCCGCCTCCTAGCCGGAGCTACTCAGCAGGAAAGCCACCTCCTCCTTCGCGTGAGATCTAGGGCACGCCGCCCTTTTGCCTCTTCGACCATGCTACCGCCGGCTCCCGTCACCGCTCTTCCTGTCAGTAAGCAACCCGGAGTTGTTCCCTGTCTCAGTTGGGCGTCACCCTAGCTGAGCTCCTCTTTTCTCTCGCCGGTCGACGCACTTGCTTGTGCTAGGCTCGGCCACCTCCTTCCCTTGCCGCCAGTGACCTCATGGGCCTCCTTCCCCTTGCGGAAAGCAAACTGAGCCGGTGATGAACCCGCTGCCTCTCCCTTGCTGGAGCTCTGGCCATTGGCGGGGCGACGACCACGTTGTAGTGCAAAGGCCGGCGTCAGAACCCTCTCGTAAAGGTGCATTTCGGACGTATTTTCATACGCTATGATTATTTATTTCATATACTTGTATACCTCACTTCTATCCGCACTCGTTTCTGTGCATGTTCTGCGAGGTACGTCGGCGTGTAAACCAGACACTAATGCCTTGGAGTAAGCGGCGAGGATGTCCGCAACCTTCGCAGTGGTGAGATCTTTGAAACTCCTAACCGACCTTAGGTTTAGTTGAGTCTAGGCACGTGGGTTCGGTCGCCCACGTAGGGTGCGTGCCGACTATCGATAATCGGTGCGACCACATGCCTATGTGACAGGTCGTTGCTTTCCCTAGAGGAAGCCCTAAGTTACGATCTCTGCACCTATTAGGAGTCGAGTGATCCCCTTTGTGAGCCGTAGGACTTAATCATGCCGGGTTGGAATGCCAATTTCTCACGGTTTTTATGCTCCCAACATCCCTTGGAGGGGTTGCTTGAGTTTGATCGCAATAAATGAGAAAAGCTTTGTATCTAACTTATTCCACGGGATTATTGGCGTTTGTAGGACGAAAAAAACTTTGTAGCTAGTCCGTCCTACGAACAATGAAGAACTTCTCTTACGAGAAATTGGAGGGGGAAGACCTCCACAATGCTACACCAAAACCGGAGGTGGCTATGCTGCAAATCCAATAATGTCAACCCTAGGTACTATATGTGAGGCCGTTAAGACGAGTTCAACGTGCCGTCGAGTGTCAGGGTTGTATTGCATATGCATAGTCGTTCATGACATTTCTGGCGTGTGGATCATATTGCATGTCATATGCATGATCACTTGAGCACTTTGGGTCGATTGGTTGTCCTAGGCTGATCCTCTATCCTCCTAGATTCGATTGGCCGTCCCGGGCCGATCACCCTATTTGCTGGGTTTAATCGACCGCTACGTGTTGATCACCCATCTTCGGGTTGATCGATCTTTCTAGGCCGATCTCCGATTCTTCCGGGTTCGATCGGCCGTCCCAGGCTGATCACCCTATCCTTCAGGTTTGACCGATTGCCACGTGTCGATCACCCGCCTAGAGTTCGATCAGATGTTCTGGGTCGATCAACCACTCCTTTTGGACTCGGTCAATTAACCCGAATCAATCCACTCAATTCTTCGAACCGACTGGCCATCACGACCCGGTTGATCGGCCACTTGCATGTTTGTATGCTTCACATAATATTGTATGCTTGTTCGCTTGCATGTCGCACCATACTTCGTATTTGTTTGCATTTACATTTGCATTTGCACGTGTATTGCTGGTTCTCAGTAAGGATCATCACTCTTTATGGGTCACTACCCCCTCAGTCTACCCTTCTGCTTGGGCCGTTGCCGCCATGACACGCCCAACTCCAGGTTATTGCCCCCTCGGCATACCTTCTGTTTAGGTCGATGCTGTCACAACATGCTCGTCTCTGGGTCACAGCCTCCTCGACATACCATTCTGTTCAGGCTGCTGTCGCCACGGCATGCCCATCTCCTGGCCACTGCCTCCTCGACATACCATTTTGTTCGGGCCATTGTCGCCACGACATGCCCGTCTCTGGGTCACTACCTCATTGACATACCCTTTTGTTTGGGCTGCTGCCGCCACGACATGCCCACCTCTGGTTCACTGACTTCTCGGCATATCTTTTTGTTCGGGCCGCTGCTGCCATGGCATGCCCACCTCTAAGTCATTGCCTCTTCGGCATACCGATCTTTTCAGCTGCTGCCGTTACAGCATGCCCACTTCTAGGTCACTGCCTCCTCGGCATACTTTTTTGTCTGGGCCGCCGTCGTTACGACATGCCCACCTCCGGGTAACTGCCTCCTCAACATACTTATCTGTCTGGGCTGCTGCTACAACGACATGTCGACCTCCGGGTCACTGCCTCCTTGACATACTTTTTGTTAGGGCTGTTGCCGTCATGACATGCTCATCCCCGGGTCACTGCCTCTTCGGCATACGCATTTGTTAAAGCCGCTGCTTTCACGACATGCCCACTCTTTCTGAGTCATCGCCTTCACGACATATTCACCCTTACTATTGTCATATGCTTGTTGCATATCTTGCATGTTTGCATGCGAGCTCAATTAGTGCCTCTCGATAAGGTGTTAATCATTTTTATAAGTATACTTTTACTCGATGCAAACTTATTTGTAGCTGGTGTGCTTGTTGCATGGCTCCCCGGGTTCTCAGACTGGCGTAATTTCTCTTCATAAGTAGTCGGTTTTATCGGTACATGCTGTTTTTGTGTGTCATGTTGCATGTAGCATCTTTGTACTCATTTGTATGATATGTGTTCGCCCTTTTGGGCACTCGTTATGATTGTTCCGTACTTTGGTCGAGCAGTCACAATGTGGGCTTCTTGTATGCTTGAAGACTCGACTATTTGCTTCGATGACTTGTCCTACTCGTTAGGAGAGTGACCCGTTTGTTGGCCGTGATACTCAAACTAGCGATGTCCGCTAGGACGTCTCTATGAGCAGTGCAAGTTTCTGTATCACGAGCGATAAACATTATGACTGTGCTAAGGATTCAAGGTGTCTAACTTGGGTCATATGCATCACGGACCCGCATTTTTGGTGCGCTATTTTAAAAGTATAAAATAAATATTTTTAATATTTACATATTCTCTGCCCGAAGACTTTACGCTGTGGTGCACTTAGGCGCTTGGTTAGGACACTTTTCGTTAGATGATGTGCTAGATTATGATATACGACGCTTAGTAGTATTTTGATGTTTGACTATTATTCTTTGCTGGTTTGGTTGCCCTTGCCAGACATCTTTCTAGCTTTGTGCTTTTGGTGTGACTACATACATGATATGCATGGTAGTGTGCGGGGGGCTTTTCTGCAGGGAGCCGTGCCTCTATATGCACACACACAGGTACCACTATGGGCAACATGTAATAACTCCCCCACTTATAAGACAAGGCTCATTATAATCGTTGCATGACTTTCCTCGCTAATGTTGTCTTCCTCACAGGTCGAGTCTTCTTTTTTTATTTTTCTAATGTACTTTTAGAGTCTAGAGTGTTCTGTAATAGAAATAAAATACGAACAAGAGTTTCGAGACACTTTGATGCGGGAACTACGTGGAGGGCGCCAGGTGCAGATGCTCGTGTCCTGTATTTTAATTATTCATTTTATGTTGATGTATATAATTAGAATCGGGTATATATATGTGGAGTCTGACTGTCTTTTTCTTTTATGAGTTATGTTGCCAAATGACATCAGCCTTTCATATTATTTGATTTTAGTTTGTTTTATTCTGTGCCGTATTGCATGCTTAGAATTTTTCCTTGTTTATTTCTATGGTTTGTCTGTGAATCACGATGCAATATAAGCTCAGTAGGATTTAAAAGTCTAAATTTTCTATAAAACTCTAATAAAATATTCAAGATAATAAATTTTTAAGATTAAAATATTCAGGGCTTTAAAAACTATAAGTTCATTTTCCTACATGGCATTTTGGCTTGATTTTAAAACGAGCTACATAGCATGAATATATATACCTAGTCATATTAATATTGCCTCTACAATAATTAATGATCACTCTATATAATTGCATTAATATTGTATATCATGAGGAGGTGTTCACATGCTTTTCCAACCCGTCTAGCATAACATACCTTTTTATATAGGTGGTTGTCTAGTGCACTTATGGTGCTAAAAGTCTCTTCAACCCAGACGGGGTATAATTCCATTTGTTTGGAGCGTTTCCAGCTTTCTAGCTGAACCTCCCTTCCTCTTCTTTCCCGAGGCATCCTTGCCACTTTGGCCGGTACAAGTCCCACCTTTTAGAGCTCTAGTTTGTAGTCATAAGGTTGAGTTTTGTTTCTTTGTTTCGTGTGCCAATGAGCCGCTACCCATTTTGGATTTCAGAACTCACTCTCTGCCCAATGACATAGTGAGAGCTTTTAAACATATGAGCATTCCCACATGGAATAACTATCCTTTGATGACTTATACCCTAAGTTCATGACAATATAAAGTGAAACTTCTTTTATTGAGATTATTTTGGGCATCCCCCATGATGTGATAACCAGTAGGAATACGTTCCTTTAGGAGTGCTCTTGTCCCTAGAAAAGGTACATACACCTGATTATCTGGTTATGGGTAGTTTAGTAGGTATTATTTCGCTGATATTGGTCCAAGGTGTCTCCGTCTGATCTTGTTTGTGCAGATATTCTTGACCTAACATTGCGAGGTTTACTGCACGTAGATTCTCCACGTTTTTCTTTTCTCTTATTTGTCGTCATTATCGTATGTCATTTCTTATTCGGTTTCTCTCCTCTTTAAATCTTTGATCTAATTCGGGATGGAGATTTATTCTAATAAGAGAAGTATACGATGATCAACAAGCTACCGACTTCTTTTAAAATACAAATGAGAAAAAAGAACTCAAACATACACCAATGAACACTATCTCCTCCTACTTAGTATGCTAATATATATTGAAAAATTTTACATACGCAACACATAATTCTTATGTATTTGCATTTCACACGCAAACTTTCATATTTTCATACATAACACCTCAGTGCTGAGAATGTGTATTTATTTTTAAAATTGAAAATATTATTATTTTTTATGGGGTAATAAGGATTTGAATGTTATTTGCGTAAATGTGAAAGTTTGTGTGTGAAATATTTATTTAAGGATTGTGTGCTATATATGTGTGTGAAATATGTATTTAAGGATTGTGTGCTATATATATATATATATATATATATATATATATATATATATATATTAAATGCCCCATATATATTATATATTTAGCTTAGATCATGCAAACAGATTTTTCGAGCCTTTAATAAATCCGACTTTTTTATAATTCTTATCTCAACCATATTATTAATTAAATCTCTAATTTAGTGAATTTAATAGACAGATTAATTTCACACATTTTTTTTTCAATTTAAAAATAATAGTGAATACAAATCATATAGATCACCCGGCGCCCAAAGCACTGTGCTGCTTTCATTTTTTTGCGGTCACAACTTACTAATTGGTAGTCATTTTGGTTCTCGAGATTGAAGGCTACATCATAATCGCTCCCCTTTGCGGATTTCTAGCTTCCTCAACTGCAGCCTCTCTCGTTCTCTTCCTTGTGGTAAATCTCAAATCCGTTCTATTCACACATTCATGGATTCTCCGTATCTCTAAAAAGTTCATTATGATAAAAGTTCATTGTGGTCGTGAAATTAACCACTACCTAGAAAGTTTCTACTAGATCCTTATTCTTACGAGCATTCCAAACATTCAACTAGTCTGAAGTGTGATGTTATGTGTACATTTGGCCTTTTTTTTAAGGATCGGCGGATTGGAACCGTCTACTGTATTGGTCAGTTTGTTCCTATATATGATTCAACTTGCTAGTGAAGCGCTTTTTTTTTGGGTAAAATCAGCTTGGCTTTTATTTGCAGCATATGTCATTCTCATCTGGGTGGGAGATATCAATTCAATGACATTGATTAGAAATGAAGATATCTACTTAGGCTAGAATGCAGCTCCATGTGGTGCTGCCATCAAAGTATGATAGCATCTGTCCATTTTATTATAAATCCTTCAATCATTCTTATATGCTACTTTTAGATCCTCGGTTACAACACCTTATTGATTATTAGATGTGTGCTAAGAAAGGAGGTGTAGATCTGATTGTAGTTTGTAGCAAGGTAAGGCTTTGAAGGTTTTATTATTTTGTTGTTTGGGTTCTCAAGGTTCTTAAGAATTTGGACAAATGTGACCTCCTTAGATGAATTTTTTGGGGAATTTTAGTAGTACCCATTATATTTGTGATTGACTGGTTGATTTAATGGATTTGATGGAGTTTTTTTTCCTCATATCACATGTATTTGGAGAGCGCATTTGGTTTTGTCAAAGTTCTTTAGCTTGGTAAATGGCGTTCTTTTGTATTCTCCTTTGCTTTTTGTTTGTGCTACACCCCACTTTTTTATTGTAATTATTTCAGCTCTACTTATTCATTCACTTCATTCAATAATTTACCAGTTGGGGTCATTCCTCATGTTGATTCAGATTGATTAGAAGTGTAAGATGTTCTTAAGGATTAGTGTTCATCTATTTATTGCTCTGAATAAAGAAAGAGATAACCGACAATGTCATATAGTGAAGGATTGCGATTTGAATGAAGTGGTTATAACTTATATTTATGACACAATTGTGTATTAAAAATAGAAGCAAACTATATCTGCTTAATCTTATTTTAAATAAGTCCTAATCATTCTGCTGAATTACACCCCACTTTTATACCCCACTTTTAAAAGTTTTAAATCACAGAATTTAAAAGCGTCTTCAAAAGCCCTGAGGTTGTATGGCTATCTAGTAAAGCTAAAAATTAGATTGTAAGCAATTAACGTTTTATTGGCTTGTAAATTAAAGCAAGCAAAAAAGTAATTTATGCATTGACATATTGTTTAAACTACCATTTTTTATAAGAAGGCTAAGTAGGTGGACCGACTAATTTTTTGGTATAATGCCTACAATCAAGATGCCATTAACTTTCCTAACTAGATAGTTAGAGGTCTCCGCTATTATCATAATGATGATGAATGTAAACCTTATTATTATATTGTTAGATGTGTCTTTGTAAGTGTAACTTTGGGTGATCAAATTATTAAAAGGTGTGAACGATTTAGATATCTCGGGTCCATTGATCAAAGAGATGGTGATATAGATGGGGATATTAATAGTAGAATTCAGGTTGGTTGGTTGAAGTGGAGGAATGCGTCCGGCCTAGTGTGATAGAAAAGTACCGCTTAGACTAAAAGGAAAATTTTATAAGATGGTGGTGAGACCTGCAATAATCTATGGTGCTGAATGTTGGCCTTTAAAAGAGAAGCATGATGCTAAGTTAAGTGTTGCCGAGATGAGAATGATTAGGTGGATGAGTGGCTTTACACTTAGAGATAAAATGCGAAATGCATATATCCGTAATAGGGTTGGTGTTGCACCAGTGACGGATAAAATTAGAGAGAGTCGCCTTAAATGATTTGGTCACATTAAACGTTGACCACCTGATGATCCGATTAGGAGAGTAGATGTTTTAGATACAGCTTATGTTAAGAAAGGCAGAGGTAGACCTAGGAAAAGTTGGGCTTATTGCATAAAAAATGATCTTAATTTATTAGAATTAAATGAAAATTTGACACTAAATAGGACGCAATGGAGAAAAAGGATTCATGAAGCCTACCCCACTTAGTGGGATTAAGGCTTTGTTGTTTTTGTTGTTTCCATCTTTTTATCATTTTTATTTTTCTTAATCCATTCATTTGAGTTGAATCTTGACTATTCCATACTTCAAAATCTAGACCTGTTCTCGATTCGACAAATTTCTTGTAAAATAATCTTTGTTAACAACTTTTCAATCTTTTTTTAACAGAGGGACATTTCACAATAAACATATGAAGCTGCTACATCTATGAAAGGTGAGAACTGGCCAAAAGGATGATCGAAAGTTAATCCATAAATTACTAAGCATATAAATAAAAAGGACGCCAATAGAGGAAGCCTAGGGATAGAAAAAATCAGGTGGGCACAAAAAAAAAAAAAAAAAAAGGACCTAGCCCAATGATATGAGAATGTTCAATTTTGATAATTTCATTACCTCTTATTTTAAACCTCCAAATTGAAGCTTCTTCTAGAATATTAAACATGGATATGATGCAGCACCAGCACATGTACAAATTCGTTGTTAAAACATTGCATCAAGTTTATCATTATCATTCAAAATTTTTAAAGCAAAATGCATGATCAAGCTTGGTCAGCCCCTTCACTTTTGCATTCTAAAGTGTGCCACAAATCCAGACCACTCCAGCTTCTAAAACAATATGATTGATCCATTTTCAATTGAAGCAAGCATATGTGCTGAAAAAATTAAACTCTCCCTCCAAAGTCGATAGCTGACCACTCAAAGGATGATCCAAAAATATTGCAAGAAATTTGAACCATTCTCTTTTCTTATTTGGCTCGGCCTAACCAAATTGAATTTGTGTTTGTTTCTTTTTTTTTTGTTTATATAAGCACCTTTTACTTTTTAAAAGATAGATTGAATGAACTGAAGCTTATTTTTTATGGCGGCAAATTGATGAGTCTTTGGTGATCAAACTTTCTAAGGGATTTTGGTGAATTCCTTAGTTATTGCTTATATTTTTATTATTTTCCTACCTACATCCTTAACCCTAACCCTAGCTATCACTCCTTTCTCTTTTACAACTTTAAACAGCTTCATGCTCTAGTTCCCTTCAAAGTCATCCATCCCAACTCCACAAACCTATATACTTCCCTCTACAAATTAGATAACATCCCTAGTTTTGACCTGTGACTCTCCTCCAAGGCTTCAAAACCTTAAAACAAAAGCCCCCGTCCCTTCATAAAACCACCAATATATCCAAATCTTCTAGTACCCGACCACTCTTTGAAGCCCTTCACAACTTCACTTTTGATACCCCACATCCACTCCAATGCTTCTCCTATGTCTCCATACAATACCACAAGCAATAGAGCTCTTTTCTATATCCAAGATCCTTCTCCCACCACTTGATCAGTTTGGCATTAGAGCTAAAGCTCCAAATATGCTCTCTACCAAAGCATGCAACAAGTTGATAAGGGGCACTAAGGAGATCACAAACACTGTGGCATTAATACATCACAAATAGCGGTCAATGTGGTAATTTAATATACTTGTAAGCAACTTGTGCATTCCTCTTTTTTTTTTTTTAATTCATTTATTTTCTTATTTTTAGTTTTTTAGTAAAATTTTATAATTAGTGCATGTTACCTAGCATTCCTATGAATTCTTTCTTGACTTCTAAACTTACCAAATTAAATTTAACTTTAGAGTTCCTATTACTGAGGTTATATTCTACTTCCTAAAAAACAATAATCATGCTAATTATTGATTGTGATTTAAAGTTTAAAATTTTGATTAAATTTATCTTTTTGTTTACTTTTGACGCACTAATTGATGTAATATTATTGTTAAAATATGTTGTTAAAGTAGTGTTTGACTTCTCAAAATTTTTGTTGCACTTGTGTTCATCTTGTTGCATCAAATATATTTTAAAAGAAAAACACTTAAGTAAATTATGTGGCCATTGCATCATGTCTCCAGAGTTTTTCCCATTAGATCAGCTTAATGATTTACATCATATTGTTGCTAACCTAAAATCAACCATTGATGATAGAATTAAAAACTTTACAAAACACTCTTGACATCTTATAAACAATGATGAAAGATACTAGGAACCAACTGCAAGTGTTAACTAGTAGGAATCAAGCATCACATACTTGAAATAATTATCTTGATTGAATTGCATGCTCGCCATAGAGATGAATAGTTTAATAAAAGATTGCAAACATGCCAACTTAAATATAAAATTAAGGCAGTTGCTGACCCCTTCAACAAAATAAAAATTGAAGCACTTATTTTTATGTTGTTTATGATCCAAGTAGATTTCTAGAATGGCTAACTCAAATAAATGAATTATTTGATGAATATGATAGATTTTTATTAAAATAAAAATTCATTGGATTAGCTAATATTTATTAGAATAATTTACTTACTATAACAAAGTGACAAAAGAATTGCATTAACATATGCATAAATAAAATAGATGTTACTAGAAATTATGATAAGAAACGATATTTGAAATTTTAACATTATGACAAGGAAGAATGCAATTCATTAAATGATAAAAACATTTGAATAATTGTTGTTTAGAGCAAACTATAATACGATGGAGAATAGACATTAAATTTTTGATTAATCATAGACTTAAAGTTAGGAATGAGATTGAACTATTATAAATACATACTTTAGAAGATGCCTTTCACTAGGTACTCCCAATTATAATAATAGTAATAAAAGATTCCTAATTTCAAGCGCAAGGGTCTTGACATTTTTGCACTCACTCCTAGTTTTCTAATATATTTTCTGCATCATTATTTGCTTTTATTAGTACCTCCCTCCTAGTTCTCCCATTGAGACTATTTTTAGTGATACGAGCGACACCACTTATTTTTAGTGTCATTGAAAATATTTCTATGCAAAATTAATGTAAAGCAGTAATCTTATTTTTGTAAGAAATGGAAACAATTAAATTTGATGATTTTAAAGAAGTTAAAGATGATACTTAAAATAAATAATATCTTAGAAGATGCCTTTCAATACATACTCCCAATAATAATAATAATAATAATAATAATAATAATAATAATAATAATAATAATAAAAGATTCTTAATTTCAAGCGCATGGGTCTTGATATTCTTGCACTCACTCCTAGTTTTCTAATAGATATTTTGCATTATTATTTGCTTTTATTAGTACTTCCCATCCTGGTACTCCCATTGAGACTACTTTTAGTGAGATGAGGTACATTACTTATTTTAAGTATCATAGAAAATATTTCCATGCAAAATTAATGTAAAGCAATATTCATATTTTTGTAAGAAATGGAAACAATTTAATCTGATGATTTTAAAGAAGTTAAAGATGATAAACCTTTATCCATTGAAGAATTTACTATACTTATAATTCTTGGTTGTTATGGGATGTTTTTTATTACAAAATATGTTTATAAGAATTGGTGTTGTAAGACTATTTTTACGTTGTGTCCTTTGTAATGAGAAATCTATAGATTAATAATTGATAGTAGCAACACTAACTGTTATCTCCCTTCATTCCTAAGGACAAATCTTAAATTGAGCCCCATTAGGACTTGTAATGTAGTTAATCTTTAGATTATGTTTCAGAAAACAAGGTCCTAACCATGTTTTTTGTTATGGTGGAATGACACAAAAGTACAGTAAACCTGATACTGAAAAACAATGCCTTCAAGATGAGAACAAGTTAAAAAAAAAAAAAATACGACCTTCTTAGCTAATATGGCAAATGCTATGGAAAGAATAATGCAACTCATGAGGTACCATCTCATCAACCTTTTATTTTGAAAGTTTTTATTGGTATGTATTATTTTTCATTCCTTCTCATGTGAGTTTTGAGTATACATTCAGTTTTTGTTGATGATGCTATGCTGTCTGCTTGCATTTAATTTTTTTTCATGCCATGTCAAACAGGCTTTAAATTGAACTTATTGCTTTTTTCTAGCCATGCCATGTAAGTTTTACAATTGTGTTTGTTGAAAAGTAAACTTTTGAGTATTTAAATATTAGGTAATACATATGACTTAGGGAGGTGAATAATAAAAGGTTGATATTTCTTTGATACTTGAATAATGTGTGGTGTGGATAAGTTCTAAGTATCCATACATGCCCCCGAGGAGAAAAGCTTCTGATGAGAGTTTATTGTATGCATTTGAGAGTTGTATTTTGTAAGGAGTCACGATTTGAGTTCTTAAGAGGTTGGATTTAGTGTAATAATTTTTTAAGAAGGTGATATCAGAGTAATGATAAATGAATGAAATATTCTTTTTTGTTCTGATGGTCATCAAGAACAACTATGATTATTGAATCATCGACTGAGTGCACAAAATGTGTGTGAAGTTTTTGAGAAAGACTATACTATGACCAAGTAAGCATGAGAGGAGCTTCAAATCTGCAATAAGGGAGCATTGTAAATTTAAAAGATTCATCTTCAAGTTTTGAAAGACCACTTTGAACTTTTATTTCTAGAAACATATAAATCAATACATATTATTTTTCTAGAGGATTGACCATTATCAATAAATTGAAAAGAAGTGATGAAGATGGTAGTGAAGTAAAAGTTGTGGAGATAATTTTTTATACTTGAAATCTAAATTTTGAGTTCATTGCTACTATCATTAAAGAAAAAAAAAAAAGAAATCATGAACATTGAATAATTATTGGGGTCCTTGCAAGCTTATAATAAAAAAAATGGAAAAAGAACAAAAAGCAAAAAGAATGCTTATGGTGCAACTAGTTTAACTCAACCTGAAATAAAAAAAAAAATGAACTTTGGTAATGAAATATGCCAAGTTAAAGAGAGGATGTGGCCATGGATGTGGTTGCGTATAAGGATGAGATGGACGTGGTGGGTACAATAACTTTAAAAACGTCAATCATAGAGATGAGAGTGGAATCCATGAAGAATATTGTAACTGCTAAAAGTTCAGTTGTGCTTTCTAAATATAGATGTACATGAAAATAGAGGAGTGTGCCATGTTAAAAAAAAGGAAAAAAACAATTATAAGCTTGTATGGACGGAGATAAAGGCCAAAGAAATAAATAGCATATTTATACTAGTGTTAAGTAATCCTGTGTGGAGAATGAAGTATGTTTTTGGATCTCTATAAAACGGTAACAAAAATTGTCTCATTTAGAGATGAATAAAAATGCATAGATAAAATTTTTATACGCCTGAAGAATGGAGGTCATCAATTTATTTTAAATGTTTATTTCATACCTAATATTAAGAATAATGTTTTGGGTTTCGACCAATTATTTGAGAAATGATTTTTTTTTAAAGAAGTCTTTTCTTTAGTGATGATAAATATAATTTGATTGCCAGGGTGCATATGTTAAAAAAAAAAGGATTCTCTCAAATATTCAATATAATGTTGTAAGGTATTGAAAGGATTGCTATGGAGATTCATTGTGGCTTTGGGAACAAATATTGCATCAGGACACCTGATGTGCAAACACGAATGGCGGGGCGCCATGTGGAAAATGGGCCCGCCACCATACACTGTGATTGGTTGGTGTATGGAGTGGCGGGGCCCACTTTCCACATGGCGCACCGCCATTCGTGTCCGCATGCATCAAGTGTCCTGATGCAATATTTTTTCGTGGCTTTGGTAGCTATGAGACAAACACTTTAACTTTGCCGACCTTGATATTTTGTTAAAACATATGGTGAGAGGACTACTTTTTGTCTGATATCCTAATATAATACATGAAGAACGATTATCTACGAGACAATCCTACAAAATCCTTCGATTGGTGTCAACTTTAAAAGTCACAAAACTACTTGAATGCATATACATTAATTTTTATGGCCTTATTAAATCGACGTCTTCCAGTGAAAGTAAATATTTTGGCCAATTTATTGCTGACTTTTTAATGAAAAAATGGGTGTATTTTTTTGAAGGAGAAACTGATATCTTTGAATATTTTAGAATTTTGAAGGCGGAACACATGAAGGTAAATACTTTTCTTCCATATCTTAATGGGGAGATTGTTGGAGAAGAATTGTACAACCCCATTATTTCACCATTACACCGAGATTGTATGAATATCAACAGTAGCACATTTAAGTTCATGCTTAAATGAGATGAAATCACATTTTATAATCTTATAAAATTTATCTGAAGTAAATACGAATCAAGATAACTTTACTCTTGTCTTTTTGAAAATTTTGAATTTTTAAGCTATTAAGAAATGATGAAGGTAAAATTTGAACACTTCTTATGAATGGAGTCAAAGCAATCACAATGAACAATATATGAGTGCTTGCTACACTTTTAAATGGATATGAGACGCTTCTTTTATTGAATTTATTCTCATATGAGCATAAAAACTTTACGATGACACTCATTCATGTGAATGAGGTTTTGGATTTTGGCGAAGTGACTACTATGCTGGGAGTTCCATTGAAGAGATAAATAGTCTACAAAAATGTTGTCACCTGAGGCACTTAAACTTCAACATGATAGATCTGAGAAGAAGAAGAATTCGACAAAGAAAGATGACAGTGATGACACTTCTCAAAAGCGGAACAAGCCTTGTGGCGTAGTCTTGGAAAAAATTAATGTGCTTTCTATTTAGAGACCGGTCGTTGGAAGAAGAATTGTCTGAAGCTGAAGGAGAAGGAAAAGAAGTTGCATATGACGTGAACCAATATTATTGTGAAAAGATGTGAAAAGACATATTAAATGCATTGTTATTTGTTATTTTTCATGGTTTTTTTACAGATGGTTTGTGTTGGATTCTGGACACAGATGTTACCTATCATTTTTGGCATCATCGAGGGTGGTTCTGTGCGTACAGGGAGCTGGATAACATTTTAGTAACTATGGACAACGATCAAGATTGTCGTACTGTGGTTGTATGGAGTATCTTTGTCAAAATGCATGATGATATTGTGAGGGAGCTGACCGATGTTTAACATGTTTCAGATATCTAGAAGAATTTGCCGTCGTTGGAGCTTTAGAGTCCAAAGGCTACAAGATAGTTATTGAGACATGAGTTTTGAGGATATGCTTTGGAACAATGTTTTTTAGGAAGAGAGTTCGCCATCACAATTTTAAATATCTTCAGTGTAGTACAGTGACTGGAACAACTATTGTTGCTGATGATTTTTTTTTTGACACTACTATTTTGTGGCATATGCAGCTAACTTATGCTGGAGAGACTTCACTTCAGATTTTGGTGAAACAAGGATTAACATGAGATGAATCTTAGAAAGTTTTGAAATGTACTTTTAAAACAAAATTGGGATTATCCGCAAAAAACTACGGTAGAGCGTTTTATGTATGTTTACGGGTGGACTTGATCTTACTAAAGGTGATGAAAACGTAAATTTACAAACATTTATGTGTTGGAGTGATCATTAAAAAAAATGAGAAAGTATAAAAAAGATTGATTCCACCATTCAAAAAATTAATCTATGTCCAATGCATTACACCTACAAATAAAGTCTTTTGTTGCAATGTACGAAATGTATTATTAAATATTCAATACTCCACAAGATCTATTTTCGTTGTTCAAGTAACGAATTCTAGCCAATGAAAAAAATCTTCTTCTGCGCACAGAGTAGCATTGACTCGCTCAAGTAGGGTGAGAAGGACTCTCTCTCTTCCCCACCCCTAGCTTTGGCAGCGAAAATCAGGAAGAAAAAACCTCGAAAATCCTTGTCTCAGGCTACCTTTAGCTGATGTGATCTTAATTGGTTCGACACTTTGTGTTGTTTTTGATCTAATAGGTTTCATGTTACGTCAATTTGAACTTGCTCAATCTTGTTTCACTTATGCCAGTGAAACGCTTCGTTTAAACGGAAAAAAGAGAACCTTATCTAATTGACTAAACTCAAACTTGGGTAGTGAAACACTTCTAATGTAATGGCAAAAGTTGATATGTTCACTTGGTTAGGCTCTCTGTAGTGTTTTTGATCACACATAATCTGAGAATGATTAGTTAACTCAACCATTCTGTATTGACCGAGAAAAATTACGAAACATTAGAGTCACGCAGTGTTCCATTTCATCACACAACATTGAGAAAGACGATATCGTTAAGGGACCACTCTCGCTTTCTGTTACACAGTGAATCACTTCGTTTAAACAAAAAAAAAGAGAACTTTTTTAATTGACAAAACTCAAACTTGGGCAGCGAAATGCTTCTAATGCAATTGCAAAGGTCGATTTGTTCAACTAATTTGGTTCTTCGTGGTGTTTTTGATCAAAAGAGCGAGCATCTATAAGCTTGATTTTTATGATTATTGTGTATTTGGTAAGAAGACACGAGTATCTTTTGGTATTACCATCATAATACAAAAGATATTTTAGAGTATGCTCATGCACATATTTGGGGCGCGACGAAAACATCATCATTCAGCAGACAGAGATATTTTGTCTCTTTTATTGATGATTACTCCATATATATTTGAGTGTACAACATGAAGCACAAAAACCAGATGCTGGAGATTTCATAACTTGGAAGAAGTGGATTGAGATTTAGACTGGTAAAAAGATTTGGTGTATCAGATCAAACAATGAGGGTGAAGATATTTCATATGCATTCTTGCAAGATTGTCAGAGAGCTGGGATGGAGCACCATTTTACTGTTGGAGAGACACCACAGTAGAACAAGATTTTGGTGGAAAAAGTTCGGTGTATGTTATCCAATGCTAGGTTAAATAGAGTTTATTGGGCCGAAGTTATGGATTATGGCTGTCACTTAGTGAAACATCTGTGCCTTCTTCAACTATTGGGAAGAAGACCCTAAATGAGATGTGGTCTGGGCATATTGCTAGAGCTTATGAGCATATGAGAGTATTTGGTTGTCAAGCTTATTACCACATACAAAATGATAAACTGGAACCACGAGCAAAGAATGCTATCTTCATTGGCTTCAAGCGTGAAGTCAAGTGCTTCAAGCTATATGATCAGTCGAAAAGAACTGTTGTCATTAGAAGAGATGTCACATTTGACAGACAAGTTTGTTGAAAAATTAGGACTCAAAGTATGTGGAGAGTTATACTGGGACCACAGAAATGTAGCGGAAGTTAGATTTTGTTGCAACTCTATTTGTTCCACAGAGTTCGTCCACTCTGACTCAGATGCTGGATTCAGTTGTATCTTAGGAGGTATCTGTTGATAGTGCTTAGGAGAAGGCGGTAAAATATGCTGAGGATGAGACTCCTACTAATGAATCTATTGCTAGGAGTAGTATCAGACACCAGAATGTCCCAATACCAGTTTGGTTGAGGAATTACATTATATTTGCACATTCAGCCACGAAGAAAAAAATTCCTTGTCACTATAAAGAAGCGGTGGAGAGCCCAGTCTTTGAAGTTTGGAGAGATACATTGATGAAGAGATAGAGTTTTTTCAGAAGAATGGTTGGAGGTTGGTGAAGCTTTATCTGGGAAGGAAAGTCATCGGGTGCAAATGGGTGCATGCAAATAATGAAGGATCTCATAGAGCTGATATGCCATGCAATTCAAGATTAGTGACAAAAGGCTTTGCCCGATGCAAAGTGATTGATTATGATGAGGTGTTTTCCCCAGTGGTCAAACATCCTTTTAGTGTTCCCTTAACACTTGTAGCACAGAATGGTACATGGGAAATTATAATGGGAGATCTACTTCTTGCAGCCGCCTGCATTTGGAGCATCAAAAGACTTAGTTTGCAAACTGGACAAGTCTTTGTATTGGTTAAAACAATCACCATGACAGTTGTATAAAAATTTGATCAGTTCATGCGAAGACATAAGTGCACAAGGAGGTAGATGGATCATTACGCATATTTCAAGAAGTTTGCCAATAGTGAGTTCATTAACTTGCTTCTATATGTTGATGATATGTTGATTGCACTAGTCAAATTAAGGTTGATAGGATAAAAAATCAACTGTTCAAACATTTCGAAATGAAGGAATTGGGTGAAGCTTATCGAATTCTCGACATGAAGATTCTTAGAGAAAAGGCAACTAGAAATGTTTGGTTTTCGTAAGAAGCTTATGCTCAGTAAGTGTTGGATAAATTTGGTGTTGATGACTCAAGCAAAGTGGTGAGTCTACCAATTGCATCTTACTTTCAGGTGATTTCAAATCGACATCCTAAATATGATTAGGAAAGGAAAGATCTGCGATTGGTTCCTTATACTAGTACAATGAGCAATCTGATGTGTGTTATGATTTGTACTATATCGGACATTGCACAAATAACTAGTATTGTAAGCAGGTTCATGCATAATCCATAAAGAAAACATGGATAGTGTATGAAAAGTATTGTGAGACATCTAAATGATTCAATTGATGCTGACTTGATGTTTGAAAGACAATTATCTATTGCATATTTATGTAGACCAGACATTGCACAAACAGTTAGTATTGTAAGCAGGTTCATGCATGATCCATGAATAAAACATTGGCAATGTGTGAAGAGTATTGTGAGGCATCTAAACGATACATATGATGTTGACTTGGTGTTTGAAAGATAATTATCTATTGCAGATTTGTGTGTAAGCTACACTGACTCAGACCATACGAGTGATCTGGATAGACGAAAATCTATGACTGACTATTTATTTACATTCTCAGGAGGTCCAATCACTTGGAGGTCGGTTCTTTAATCTATTGTTGCTTTGTCTACTACAGAGACTTAGTACATGACAGTCAAGGAGGTGATATAGATGCAAGATCTATTGGATGACTTGAGAGTTGATCAAAAGTATCCGACAGTGTTTTGTGACAGTCAAAGTGTGATGTTCTTAGCTACAAATCCAGTTCATCACATTCATACCAACACATTGATGTGAGGTAGCTTTTTGTTTGAGACTTGATTGATGACAATAAAATTTTGTTGAAGAAGATAGATACAAAGGAGAATCCAACGAAAATGCTCATGAAGATACTACCAATCTAGAAGTTTACATACTGCAAGAGTTTGATGAACATATGAGCTTATGACTGATTGCCAAATAAGACATTTTGAAGAATTACGCGAGGCTTGATCACTTCGAGAGGGGGGTACATCGACAACTATCTTTGTGCAGGTAAATTTTTAGTGTGGAGCTCATTTGATCATATCTCACTTACTTGGAAGTAAAAGATGAGGTGGAGATTTATTATATTTATGACTTTTTTATTTTAATTAGGGGTAATTAGGGTTGTAAAAGAACCAATGCACTCATTGAACAACTCGAAATCTACTCGATCATTTTTGTTCAAATTAGTAAATATACAAGCTTGAACAATTTTTAAAAATTGGAAGCTTCAATGAAGATCGTCGGACTTGTTCATTATGTTAACGAACAAACTCATGTATTGTTCAATAAGTAACTTGTTAAATACTCGATATTAGCTCGTATCATATATGATATATTATTTAAATAAAATTTAATTAACTAGAATATAAACCCGTTTGTTGATAGCTCATATCGTATATGATTTATAGATACTCGATATTAAGTTTCTGTAGGTTTTAAAGTCGTCATTTTTAGTTGTTTGGTAGGATTTAGGTTAAATCTTTCTTAAATGCTACACAAATCATGCTGCTAAACATTCACTAAGCTAGGGATTTAGGGCAAAATGGAGGAGAAACAAGATTTAAGATATTATAGGGTTTAGTGTTTATAATCAATAAGTTAATAGTTGAGATCAAATTTGTGAAATTATTTATGAAGTTTTTTGTGTGAAAATCTAGATACTCTTTTGAATTTTTAGCTCGTTTAAATAATCGTTCGCTTGTCATAAATAAATCAGGTACAAATTGAGTCCAAACATTAAAAAATATAAACAAGTTAAGCTTGAACTATATATGAGCTCAATGCAAGCTCAAGCCGAACATTGACGACTTATAATTATATCTAGCCAAGTCCGAACTATGATATACTCTGCTCGATTACTCCGCCCTAGGAGTAATTTGGTCTTTTGATTTTATTTACTTGTATGCCTTAGTCCTTTATAAAATGGACATAGGGTTAATGAGAGGATTATGATGAAAAGTGCAGAAGTCGTAACCCCAGGTCATTTTTTTCTTTCTCCCATCCGGTGCTAGTGAAATCTCCCTTCCCATTGACATATGTGAATCAATTCAATGCTGAATCACGCAAATCTTTTGTGTTTAATTGTTGTTGTGTGTATTTCTTCATTTCCGTATTGTTTTCTCATTACAGGGATATATTCTCATTTCTCGGACTGTTTCTTTTTACTCCCGTGTTGTGGGGATTACACAAAGCGAGTTAGTAGGATGATGCTAGTTACCATGAGGACTACATTAGGCTAATTGCTGATTGAATTCCAGATAGGAAGCTATTGAGATTAACTAGGGAAGAGCACATGTTGGACTTGAACGAACTGTTTGGTATATTTGCGATTGTTAATTGATACTCAAAACAAAAAAATATGCCAATAGAAGTTAACGTAATTCTAAACAAATCTTAAATGATTGTTTGTCCCACAACAATAGCCATGAAAATGGATAATACAGCCAGAACATGACTAAATTAATCATGACATTATTCAACTTAAGAACTCAAGAAAAAAAAAGGGTTGCGTCATATTAAGCAGGAACTTTTTCTCGGAGAAATGCGGTGATCATGGCCAAAGCTCTTTCAGGCTGAAAAAGAGGAACCAGGTGTCCTGCCCCTCTTATAGTTGCTAGTGTCAATCCTTCATATTGCTCCACATAACCTCCAACCTGACACCATATACCATCAATTCATTCCCCAATCTCTGAATCAGAGTTTCTAATCATTTTTATATAAATAACACAACTGTTTACTTGTGTCTTAATCCATCTGAATTTGTAATACAAAACGAATATTACCTCATTATCTTGGTACCATGCTTTCCAACTACTCTTCACTGGGAGTTCAAGCATCTTGATGAAGTATCTAGTATCCGTTATTGGAACCACTGCATCTAGATCACCACTTTAAAAAAACAATCCATTTTAGTTTTGATTTTAATTTTTATTTTAATTTAAACAATTGAAATGCCATTTTAACGACAAACTATATATGTGCATGATGCATTTCATTTTACAAGTTGCGTTACCTATACAACCATATATTTAACTTCGCTTCAATAAGCTTTTTGATTGTTGGTAACATTGTTGTAGGTCTGTCATTCCACTGGAAGTAGCTGTATTTACAAGAATCAAATAAAATGAGAGGAGTGTTTGAAAAAATGAAACTAGCAATGCTGTCTTCCAACACAGTATAAACTAAGTTTTCAAAGTTACGTCATTTGTCTTCCATCGCTATGATAAAAAATATTTTTGAAGAAAATTAACACTTATGATAGTATGTTGTAAAACAGTTCTGACTTGCCTGCAAGGGTTCCATCTAATAATATTTGCATGGAGAGCCTTCTGCACCTCTGGAATGTTTAGGTAAGTCTCCATATAGTCCTCCAAGCAAGGATCAAAACTACCAGGCTAATATAATTTCGAAAGAAGAAAACTTTTAGGTAATATTATATTGTGCGGTTTTTCTGATAAAAGAAAGATAAAAAAACAATAAAAATAAATTTAGTGGTGGTCTTACGTAAGTTACAGCCTTGGCTTTTCCTCGAGAAGCATGGCAAAGTGGAGTATAGATGTTGTAAATACTAATGTTGCCAATTTCTTTAAATGCCATTTCATAAGCATTATTGCATTTATCAGAGACACTAAGATTTGAAAAATTGCAGTATCTTTGTATGTCTGAGTATGTTTCGTCTGAGAAAAGTGCATGGCTCCAAAGATATTCAATTCTTCCCTTTGCATTTGTTATGTCGTCGACAAAGGCATTTCCAATCTACAAGAGGGGACGATTTTCGTCCATGAGCTTATGAAAATTATAATGAAAGGGATAAATAGTAATTTTAATGAAAGCGATAAATATTAGAAGTAATTTTATTTAGAGTCTGACATTTTTAAATAAACTCATGTAATTTGATTATTATATTTTGATAAGTTCGAAAATTCTCGTAATAGGATAGCTAGTTTCATATTCATACTTGCATTAGAAATACACGAAAGCAAATCTAAATGTAGCTAAATTTATAAAATTTAACATGTTTGCAAATTATTTATCCCTTTATTTTATCGTTAAAATATTCCTATGCCTCCAAACTCTAACAACCTAAATGGACGAACTTGCAGATGAAAATTCAAACTGATTTAAGTGTTGAGAATTGAACCTTATTCAAGGTTATATTGGTAAAATGAGAATATTGAGAAAATCTAGGAATTTATTTGTAAAATATTGTAATGTCTTATTTAAGCTCATGTTATGAATATGAATGTACGGATTTTGGATAATTCCTTTTTTTTTTTAGTATCAGAGCCTAACCCTAGTCGCCACTGCTCTCTCTCACCCGTCCCTCTCTAACCCTAGTCGTCGCTACAGTGCTACTAGTTACCTAGCTCCTTTCTTTAGGCCGGCTATTGTATTGGGAAGAATGAGACAAGGAAGATGAGACATCAGGGGTAAAAGGCTAGGACACGAGGAACAAACGAAAGTTTCTGAAGTTTTTTGTGTGTCATGATCTAGCTCTTGCTACGAAACCAGAGAAGCGGGCAATGGTTTCGGGAGTGCACTGCGGCTGGATTTGCGAGACGAGGAAGGGGAGATGTCGAAGGTAAAAGGCTAGGGCGGTGAGGAATCGACGAAGTTTTTTGGAGTTCTCTGTGTCGCGATCCCGCTCGCATGTTTACCTAGCGATCTCTTGTTCCCGTCCTAAATTGGAACAATGAAGGCCTGCTCGCGCACGATTCGACTTGCCGGATCTGAACCAACGACTTAAGGATTGATCTGCAACACTATAGTCCTCGAGCGGACTTCTTGAGAATATAGAAGCGACTTCCGTATGAACAATAGAGATTGAAGGGAAGGACTTTGAATCAACGAGGGGTTTCTTCGAACAAGGAGGTGCAGCCTTGTAATTAAGGATGACAAAAGACGGAGATAGTGTGGGAGGTAAATGAGTGGAATCTCTAGGATAGATCGTGAGGTCTTGGTTGGGCACTTGTAGGGAGCTAGTGTCTCAATAGGAACCATTACTTCCACACGTGCTTCGACACAAGTGAAGCTAGATCTCCCTTCCATGGATCTAAAACATGATGGATTGAACGTATATGAGTTGGTGACGTCGTATTGGTGCGGCTCTAGTATGGAAGAGACTAAAGATATATCTGAATGAGGACAAGCTAAAGAGTGACAGTGCTAAGAGGGATAATTGAAAGACCACACACGCCTTAATCTATACCCTAGTAACTCAACTCGATGGTTTCGTCAATTGCATCCTTAGTAGATGACATTCAAAAGGTGATTGATATCTGGGCAAAGCTGAACTCGATTTATGCATGAACTGAGAACTCATGAGGTTGTTCTAGATTTAGCGTGAGATAAAAACTGTGATACATGCTGATAGGTTGATTCAAAAATACACCATAGATCTGAAGCAGCTGTGGGCGGATCTTGACACTTCCCAACGCTGTTGAGCTATGGCGATCCGGAGCGCAAGACAGGGGAGATCATCACACATATGTTGACTATGAAGTTTCTGGCCTATCTCAACCTGACCTTTGATCAGAGGAGATAAGTCTTCCTAGCTCAGGTGACTATCCATTTTCTAGATGAGGCCATTACTGTAATGATACAAAAGGAGAGTCAGATAAAGCTACACTCCGAGCTGAGTGGACTTCCGAGTGTGTTATTAGGTTTGGTTGTCTTGAGCTTAGATATGATAGGTGTCCATGAGGATACTCACAAGTGCTACAACTATGGTAAAGTTGGTCATTTGAGCAAGGTTTGTCTTATGCCATCTAAGGGGAGAGAGATAGAGGGCGTGGATTGGGTGGAGGCCGTGGTGGTTGAAAAGGTCAAAAAGGAGACTACTAGACAATCTGATGGTAGCAAAGGAGGAGGGAGAGATAGGTGTGGTTTTCACCAATGACGATCATGAGGAAGTAGAATGCAACAGAAGATTAGACTGATGTTGCTTCCAACCAGTCGTCATCAAGGGTTAATATTGCCACTTATGCTCACATTGAAAAATGTACTTGTGATAAACATTCTATTGTCTCTATTTCCATCACAGGATCATCATAATGGATGGTAGATTTTGATGATGCACATGTACTTGTGATCCACATGCTCTTTGTTTTTGAACGAGTCATTTATCCATTAATATCATTATTTTACAACTAAAATGTATTGTTTCTTTTGATATTCCTAGGTGATTATCCAAGAGAACGGGATGGTCGGGACACTTGGGACTAGAACATGACATAGTAGACTCTGGTACTTGAACTGGGAAGGGATAGACTTAGATTTGACATCCATGTTAGAGACTGCTAGAGTAGGAGAATCTAAGAGGAGTGTGAAGGATATGTTGATGATACATCATAGGTGCATGAGACATTCTTGTATTAGTTTATTGAGTAGTTGTATCATTCTTTGTATGAAAACACAAATAAACAAAAGTTGGTTTGTGATGCTTGTGAGTTTGACAAAGCTTATTGCGAGCTCTTATATCAGTTCTTGGAATATAAATCTTGTTCATTTTTACTTGATACATTATATGTTTGAGGACCTTGTTCTATAAGTTCTATGAATGATTATTGATATTTTATAATATTTATTAATTGATTTTCCCTTATTGCTTGATTATATTTGATGAAAAATATGGGTGATGTGTTTGTTTTCTTTACAAACTTCCACGAGACAATCCAGACTCAATATGATGCAGTAGTGAATGTATTGGGGTTTGATAATATGATAGAGTATACCTACAAAATATTTAGGGAATACTTATGAGTCAAGGGACACGACATCAAACTTATGCCAGTTTGCCATACACACTGGCATAAAACAAAGTAGTAGAGAAGAATAATAAACATCTTCTAGAAGTATCCCGAAGCATGATAACCGTAATGAATATCCCAAAGTACTTAATGGGTTAGCAGTTTTGACAACTGCTCAATTGATCAACAGGATACCCTTGAGTGTATCAGATTGGATGTCTCTTAGTCACATGTTGAAAGGAGATAATGGCAGTATCCTTCCATTAAATGTTTTTTCTTGTGTATTTTTTGTGGAGGATAACAGACCATCAGTAGGGAAATTGTATTATAGAACAGTGAACCGTGTTTGTAGGTTATTTTGCTACCCAGAAGGGGTTTGTCTACTGGAGCATGATAGAGAAGACTGTTTGCGAGCATAGATGTGTCATTTAGAGGATTTTAAAAAACTAGGTGGTGACCTCACCCTTCAGGGATTTTCCAGATAAGGGTGATATGAGGCTAGGGGGTAAGTAGCAATGATGAGAGAGTGGTAGAGATGAGCGCAATGCATTGTTCTGTAATGTGTGAGGAATCAGCTGAGGAACCAGAAAATGAGAAGAGTGAACCCATAGGTGGTGAGATTCAGGATGAAGGTGAGCTAACGGTTTATACTTGGAGAAGAAAGCAAATTAAGGGAGCGATGTCTGTAGTGCCACTTATGACAGCTAGTCCTTTGTCCTGGTCTTCCCTGACTATTGAGGTACTGACTCCATCCACATCCGACTCAGAGCTCTCAGGTGATATGATTTCTCCTCTTCCTAACCCAACTTTAAGGAACCTCTCAGCAATGCGGGACATTCTCTCGATTGTTTTGGGTGAGAATATGACATTGTTAAGTTTGTTTCATATTAACATGTCATATTTACATAGATCATTCGTTGTATCTTTGGACACTGTCTCTATACCCATGATTTGGCAGGTTGCTAAGGAGGATCCCAAGTGGAAAGCAACTATGCATATAAAGCTTATGACTCCCGATAAGAAAAAAAAGGAAGGTTGTGCCACTATGAATGAAAAAAAGGCAGTTGGGTGCAAACAAATCTTCATAGTGAAACATACTCTGAAAGGGAATGTGGAGCGGTACAAAGCACGACTGGTTGTGAAAGGGTACAATCAAACATATAGTATTAAATATGATGAAACATTTACACCAATAACAAAGATGAGTAGTGAGGACATTGGTTTCTCTGGTAGTAAATGGTGGGTGGTGGTTACACCAACTTAATTTGAAGAATGCATTTCTTAATGATGAGTTATTGGAGGAGATGTATATGAAGATACCAACAGGATTTGGTACAATACAGACAGTGGCCAAGCTGTGTAGTTTTAGGAAGTCACTGTATGGATTGGAACAATCTCCTCAAACCTGGTTTAACATATTTAGAAAGACTACGCTGGGCATGAGTTATCAACAAATCAATTCAGACCATACAGTGTTCTTTTGACAACATGAGGGTCGCATAACAATACTTGCTATGTATGATAATGACATTTTCAATGGTGATGGTGAGATAGAGATTGCCCATTAAAGGTAAGATTGGGAAATGAATTTGAGGTAAAGGATCTTAAGTAGCTCAGATAGTTTCTTGAGATTGAAGTGTCAGGGATAGTCTTGTCCCAAAGAAAGTATGCACTAGCACTCCTTACAGAAATAAGCATACTAGGGTGCAAATCTATTCTCTCCAATTGATCAGAAGACAAGTGAGAGGCAGGATAAATAGTTGATTGTGAGAGGTAATAGAGATTGGTGTGCCGTTTGAACTATCTATGTCACACTCGACTCAACATCTTTTTTGTAGTGAGTGTGGTCAGCCCTACATGCATGATCTAAGGAATGGTTAAATGGATGTAGTGTATCAGATTCTGAGTTACCTGAAGAGTGCACTAGGGAAGAGGTTGATCTTCAGGAAGAATGAACATGTAGTTATTTAAGGGCTGACTGCTTAAGGAGGAGTGTTAGAAGTTATATTATGAAATTATTTATTCATGTAATAAGTTATGAGGAACAAACTATTTTCTTTGATTAAGATTTATTTCTTTTCCTATTTTATATTTATTTCCTTAGATTAAGAGTTATTTCCTTGAATATGAGTTATTTCCTTTCCTATTTTAGGCTTTTCTATTTTATGTTATTCATTTTTCTCCAAATAATTAATATGAATTGATTATTGGAGTTATTAGGAGTTATATCTTTTCTTTTAATGTTATTTATTTTTATAGTCATTCATATTCTAGGATTCATGTAAGGTTATTAGATTATAACAACTATCTCTATGCGTTACTACTTATTATTTGATTTTATTTCCTGATTATATTTTTTCTCTTTTGCTTTATTCTATTTTATTTTCTTTCTTGTTATTTTATTCTGTTTTTATTACTTTCCATTATTATGTCTATTATAATTGGGTCTAAATATCCCTTCACCTATCAATAAAATTGTTCTGGTTAAAAAAAAAGAAAAAAAAAAGAATTACTACTGCTTTTGCTGAGGCAAGAAGGAGAAGGATATCTGCTGTTGCTGCAGAGGTTGAAGTGGTTGGGGTTGTTGGAATAAGGGAGTCAGTGAGGAACCCAACACTGGCGGCAAGTTGGTATTCAGGGAGAGAACTGATAGCAGGAGCAGATTTGAATCCTCGGAGCTGCGCTACGGGTCAGAGAATCCCGCTGTAGGGTTGGGCTTTCCACTGGAATGGTAAACTCTTGCACTTTCCGGAGATCAGCAGAGTCACAGATCCTTACATAACAGACCAGGAAGGAAGAGAATCGTCCAAAGGACCTTCAGGGATCATTCCCGACGTCTTGCAGCCTGCAGGAGTAAAAAGCATTCCTCACTTTCTGCAGGGAGAATGACATGAAGGGAGTGTGGGTGCTTTAGAGGGAGGACTGATGGCTAGGATAGGAAATTTGGCTCTGATATCATATTGAAATTTAGAAAAATGCATAATTAAATAAAATGATTATATTGATATGAAAGAGAGTATAAACAACCCTTATATGAATCATAGATTATAAAATACGATAAAAAGAAATAACATGAACATGAATGATATAAAACTTAATATCTTTAATAATTGATTCAAATTAATTATTTGGAGATAAACATAAATAACATAAAATATGAAAGCCTAAAATAGGAAAGGAAATAACTCCTAATTCATGGAAATATTTATTCCACATAATTTCTTACAGGAATAATTTATTTCCTAATATACTTATAACATAATTTCATCTTCTCTAATTCTGAATCCCCAGGATCTGTGCTCCGGATCAAAAAATCCCGCTGTAGGGTCGGGCTTTCTGCTGGAAGGGTAAGTCCTCCGCTTTCTGGAGGTTAGCAGAGTCTCAGCTCCTGGATCAGCAGACCGGGAAGGAAGAGAATTGTCTGGAGGACCTGCAGGGATCTTGCCCAATGGCTTGCAACTTATAAGGAGAAAGCGTCCCTCCCTTTCTGCAAGGAGAATGATAGAAAGGGAGTGGCGGCTCTAAAGGGAGGAACAACGACTAGGATAGGGAATTTGGCTCTGATATTATATTGAAATACAAAAGTGCATAATTAAGTGGAATTATTTTATTGATATGAAAGAGGGTATAAATAACCCTTATATGAATCATAAAATAAAAAATACAATAAAAAGAAATAACGTGGAAAGAAAAGATATAAAACTTAATATCTCCAATAATCAATTCATATTATCATTTGGAGATAAAAGGAAATAACATAAAATAAGAAAGATTAAATAGGAAAGGAAATAAATGTAAATAGAAAAGGAAATAACTCATAATCGAAAGAAATATTTATTACTCATAATTTCTTACAAGAATAAATTATTTCCTAATATATATTCTAACATAATTTCATCTTCTTCAATTTAAGAGATCTATATACTTACAATTATATAGTGGATTACTTTGACTGGGCTAGGCTTCATAATTTTTTCCCTCTCCAGTGTTTTTTCAGGTAAAAATACTGGTGTCTCCTCTTGCTATTCGTCATTCTTATTTATTTGTGTGCTGGATTCTCATGTAATGTTAAGACGATAATTAATCGCTCTACCGCCATGGATCTTCTGACACAAGACAATATTAGTTATGGAGTATTTGGCCTATCATTGAACTTTAAAAATCACTATTTTATTGTATCATTTAGCTTTATAAATATTCAAAAACTCAATGAGATATCAAATCTTTGTTTCAGAACCCTTTATATGGTGTTCGAGCCACGATCCTCTCTACCATAAGCCTCATGATCATACCCTAGTGATGAAACTGATGCCATTTGGATCGAAGGCTCCATGGGTCTCTCCTTAACCCCAAAACGGTTCCACTACTCTTACCTACCCAAAATGGTTCGACTACTCTACCTACTATCTCTCTAACCTCAATGTGGCTGTTCTGTGCAACTATTAGTATTATTTAATTTCTCATTTATTATCCTATGCATTATTTCAATTTCTTTTTAGTATTATCATTCTAAGTTTGATATTGAAAAATCTTCTTTTCGTGGTCGTGTAAACTATTATAAATATTGAATTCATTCATTGAAGAAAGATCCAAATTGTAAGATACAATACACTTAGTTGATACTTACAACGATTCCCTTAAGATTTATTGCATTTCCGGATGTGGCCTTACTTCTCATAAGAATCGTGTAGGCAAGCTCAGGTGCATAATGGCCAGCGTAACTTTCGCCAGATATGAAAAAATCTCTATACTTGTACTGTGGAAATCTCTCCATCCAATTTACTAAAAATATATAGGAATCATCAGCAGTTCTCTTATCTCCATTCTTATCATGATCTGACGTCGTGTTCGAGTATGAGAAACCCACACCCGCAGGAGATTCCAAGAAAATTACATTTGCCACTGCATTTGTGATGATAATATAAAAATAACATAATTAAGATCATAATTTTGAGATTTTAATTAATGAAGATCTTTTGCCTTGAAGTAGCATCACTAACCATTATTCCATGCATAAATATTCCTTTGGAGAGTTTTTCCATCACTGTTTACTCTGAAAGGTCCTAGTTCCACCATAGCTCCATAAGCAAGCGAGCTACATCCGGGTCCTTTTATTTTATGCATCAAAATATAATGCATTAGTTGAAATATATTCAAGTGGAATCTTATAGAAAAAATATTGAATATCTTGTAAGGAATTCAAATAGTTGTCATACATGTGGGCATACTTGGCTTAAAATTCTAAAGGATTCTGCAATTTATTTTTATTTATTCATCACTATAACAATTTTTATAAAATTATTGTTTGAAGACTTCAAGATTTTACATAGATTCTATGTAAATTTATATGTTGGATAATTTGAGGCTCATACGTCATCTTTAACTTCATAGTAACTTTTTTGGTTTGGCAATATTGATTATTAATTTTCATTTCTCCTTGTTGAGTGATAGGTTATGTCTTAACCTATTTTTTGTAAATGTTTAAATAACTTTTATTCAAATAACCCCATGTCTCTCAATTTTTATTCTTTAATTTTTATAGCAATTTTGTAATTTCGTCTTACGTTTATTTGTGAAATTTTCATCTTCAATTGATGTCACATCAACATTTTCTTTAAATAAAGTGTTTTGTAATTTATTTTTCATCATTCTGCCCACATCCATCCTGAAACTCCTTTTTGCCAGGCACACAATTTTTATATTAATTATTTCTTTTACAGTTCAATATTTAGAATCATTTAATATTATATTTATGTCTTGATCTACTCAGTTCACTCTATTAGAGGTTTCAATTTTTTATCACGTTCGTTAACGATCACGCTAGAAATGTATGAAAGTGACCATGCTAGAAAATGATATAGACTTGAAGCTGAAGTATCTCAGATCAGATAATGGGGGCAAGAATCATGATCAGAAGTTCATAATTAGTTTACTGTCCCAAGAACTTCAAAGAAAAATGGAGTAGCTGAGTGTATGAATAGAACATAACAGAGCTTGCAAGGAGCATGAGGTTGCATGCAGACTTGCCAAAACAGTTTTGGGCTAAAGAAGTAAACTCTGTTGTTTATCCAATTAATTGTGGTCAATTAGTACCTTTGAAGGAAGACTTACTTAAAGAGGTCCGGAGTGACAATGAAGTAAATCTATCTCATTTAAAAGTGTTTGGTGTTCTGCATATGTTCATGTCGATAAATGGTCCGGGTATGCTTGAATCGAAATGTAAAGTGGATCTTCATTAGATATGACTTAGATAAATTTGAGTATAAGCTATGAGATTGTCATAATAAATAATTCATTAGAAGCATGAATGTCACTTTCAATAAAATGGAGATGTACAATGATAAAAATAAAACTCAGGATTTTCTATCAGTTGCTTCTAAAGATTCTAAATATGTTGAGATTGAAGACACTGATGATCAGTAGGAAGGAGAAAAAAAAGTGCTTAACCAGATGGAGCACAGGAAGTCCCTCAAGTCACCTGTTATTGAAGTCAAAAAATCTATCAGAGTGAGATAATCAGTACAAAGCTGTTCCCATTCATTAAACTATTTATTGCTAATTGATAGTGTCGAACTATAGTATTTTGAGGAGGTTATTCAAGTTGAAGATTTAAGGGAGTGAGAGCTTGCCATGGATGATGAAATACAATCTTTGGAGTCAAATCATACTTGAGATTTGATCGTATTACCAGATGACAAAAGAAGATTACACAACAAGTGAGTCTATAAGTTGAAAGATGAAGTAGATGGAAATGGACACTACAAGGTAAGACTTGTTGTGAAGGGGTTCTAATAGAAAGAATGAGTGTACTACATATATTGTTTTTATAGTGAAGATGACAATCGTTAGAGTTGTGTCTAGTCTAGTAGCAGAGGAAGATATATATCTGAAGCAAATGGATGTAAAATAGCTTTCTTACGTGGAGACCTAGAGGATAAATTATACATTGTGCAACCGTAGAATTATGAGGTTTCAGGGGAAGAAAATTTGGTCTGCATGTCAAAGATTCGCCTCTATGGCTTGATACATACATCGAGACAGCGTTATAAGATATTTAACGGGTTATGCCAAACAGTGGCTACATGAAGTGCCGGCAGACCACTGCTACTTCATCAAAAGCTTTAGTAATTGTTATATTTACCTATTTTATATGTGAATGACATGTTGATTGCAACGACAGATATAGAGAAAATCGGGGACATGAAAAAGCAATTATCAAGTGAGTTCGAGATGAAACATTTAGGTTCAACCAAAAAGATCCTCAGGATGAGATTTAATAGGAACAGGAGTGCAGATCCACTGAAGTTGTCCTAGATAGTATGTTAAGAAGATCCTATAGAGTTTCAAAATGAGTGACAAAGCAGTTTGCACCACTTTAGGTAGTCACTTCAAGCTTTCTAAAGAATTATCACCCAAGTCCGAAGCAGAGCAAACACAGATGGGGAGAACTCAACATGCTTCAACAATTGGAAGTTTGATATATGCTATAATTTATATCAGACCAGATATTACATATGCAATAGGAGTGGTTAGTAAGTACATGGATAATTCAAACATATATCATCAGGAGACGGTGAAATGGATTCTCCAGTATTTGAGGGGAACATTAAATACGGCACATTGCCATGGAATTGCAGAGATCAATTTATAAAGATTTGAAGATTCAGATCTTACAGGAGATTTGGATGGTAGGAGCACAAGAGAGTATATCATTCTTTGAGAAACACAACGATGAGTTGGGTTTCCAGACTGCAAAATATTATTGCACTTTCAACTACGGAGGCCGAATACATTACCATCAATGAGGCTAGTAAGGAGGTTATTCGACTGTAGGGCTATATGGCAGAATTGGGTAAGTGGCATGAGATTGGAAAGCTTCATAGTGATAATATGAGTGTAATTCATCTTATTAAGAACTCTATTTTTCATATTCGGACAAAATACATTAAGTTTTTGTTGGAGAAGACACACGCAGTTCAGAATCCTACGGATGTAGAAGGTGACTAGGCTTCAATTGGAGTCCATAGTTGTAGAGATCAGGGGTGAGCCACACCACGATACGTTACTATGAAGATGGTATAAATGTTGGCGCACTGCTGGACATGCGTTAGGTGCGATTAGTCTCCAATTGGTAGATTATTGGAGTTATGGAGCATGCATGCACCCACAAGTGCTAGCGGAGCAAGATTTTAGTGATGGCACATCCAAGCTTAAATGGTGTACCTGCGCTTGGTGGTGTGTCTAGATTGTAACTAGGCTTATCTACACCAATTGGACGTTCGACACATTTTTCATATCGAGCATGTGAAATAATTACATAGTCTCACATCGAGATGACGCAGCCGAGATGGTTTCACTATTTTGGTTCTTATGTTCGTGATTCGAGCACCGAAGGGGATTTGCGCATGCTATGTATTCTTGATAGAGACTTCTTCATGAAGGTGGATGATCGGGAGAGCGGACTTCGCAACAAGGGTTTTCTCTTGTGAGACTGAGAGGAAGATTTGAAGCAAAGTTCTGTAAGTTCAATTGATTGTAGAGAGAGATCTGAATGTATATTTTTGTAAATTTCTGATTCTTTATTGTGAAAAATTCTATTGGTTGACTCGGAAATTTTTTTTTTGTTATCGAATTTCTTCATGTAAATCTTTGCGTGCTTTTCTGAGATTGTTTTTCTTATACTTATGTTCAAATTTTTTTTTCAGGATTTCTTGAATTAATGCGATCCTATTCTGCATTGTGATTTTGATTTCTAATTGATCGAAGCTCTAAGTATATATTTTCATCCCAACATAAATTTCTGTATATAATTAGGAAGAGGACTATGCTCATGCCTAAACATCACAAAACATGACTCTTGCTTCATCTTATTCAAAAAATGAGTTTTTCGTTTGAAGAAGTTTCACGAGACAAATAATAATAATAATAATAATAATAATAAAGAAACTCACCCTTCTGTGCAAAAAAGAAAAGGAACGAATGAATTATATTTTCTAATTCACGGTTAAACCCAACCTTCCCGCTCTATTAAGTTGATGAATTTTACCTCCACTTAACCACAGAAGAAGAGGTTTACTGGCTGAATCAATTGGTGACTCCACGAAATAGTAAAAAAGCGCCCTTCCATTCTCTGAATCCACAGTAACGTAACCTGCATACTGATTGAAGTCAACACCTTCTGGTTGGCCTGGAAGCTTTGATATTTTATCTCCTTCCATTGACCCATACTGTGCGCTAAGATTGACCTTTTTGGTGGACTTAGTGGTCTCAAATCCCGAAACTAAATCAGAGTGTTGGGAAGAAAATGATTGCCTCTTTGCTTCTATTAGTTTTCTCAACATCTTTTCTTGGCTAGCTTCGTGCGGGCGTGGTAGGAAGGCGCAGAAACATAATAATATTGGCAACCAAAATAAGCAGGTCGCCTTCATCGTCTTCGTTGTTATTGATGAAGGTGAGTTTGTCATGTCAATTTGAAATACACTGGATTATATAGGGAAGTGAACGCTTGGAGTTTATTTGGTGGAATGGATCACATCTAATACCTTTTGTTTACAGCGGCCAAATGGGCCTGTTGATAAGTAGAAAGGTATCCAGCCGGCTTTGATCTCCAAATTTGAATATGCGCATTATATCTATCTATATATATATAAAACATAAGCCAAACTCATAAGAAGTAACGAAACAGATAGGAAATTATTTTTTAGCGAATGGATATCGGAAGCTGAATATAAAATAAAATTTTTAAATTGAACTATGTCATCAGAGTTATTTAAAATTATTAAGCTATTATCGACACGTTGATATTATGACGTATAATTAAAAAACTAAAATTATAAACTTGGAAAATATGATTAGAGTTACTATAATGATTATTGTTAATGTTATATTAATATTATTAATGTTTACAAAAAAATCCAGTGTATTTAATATTATCAATAGTATTATATTATATTATCTTTATCATAGGCACTCTCATGTATTGTGTTTTGTTTTCTGTTCTCTTCTTTTTATTTTTATGTAGCTATGTTGCACTTGTATTAAAATGAATCAATAAAAAGTGTAGTTCTTTTTTATTTCTAATATGAGACTAAATTCCCGATTAAAAATTTTCTATTTCAGCGCATGTCTCTGAGAATGTTTGTCCGAGGGCTTGTTGATCGCTTCTTTATATTGCTTGTTTGGAGTCATCTATAGAAATTGCCTCATTTTGACGATTCTAGGCTATGAAGATCCTGTATTTGACAAAAAGATTATCTTCATCTTCTTCCTCAATGGACTTATGAAAATCTTGTCTCATCTGATGATTATTATCCTCGTCTTAAAAATGTTTATCTTTGGTATTCTCAATGTTGTTGCGAATATCATTAAGTATCAACAATTTGAGGAAGTTGTTAAGCAACTTTTGGTTTGATTCTTTCTATTCTTTTTGCACTATACAAACTCTTGATGTTCATTGTCGTAGCATGATGACTTCGCTAGGAGTTGCTAGTGTTATAAGAATTATTATGTTATTGGAGTGTATAATTTGTGCTCGAAAAAATTGCACCCTGAACTATCGTTTAGAGCATTATATTTATCATGGGTATAATTTTTAGCAGGCAAGTTAGATAGTAGATAAGGCAGCATGCAGTGCTTTCATCCTCATTTTGCGAGAATTTTAGGATCTTAGGTTCAATATTTCCCATAGCAGCAAACTCTTATGATTAATTACCCATTCTGATAATACACCACTTTCGATTAAAGCTAGTCATTAAACATTGAATATTCATAGTATAATCACTGATAAGTTTTAAATTATAAAATTTATCAACATAAGCTTAGATCGAATTGTGGAAGAATGATGACAACCGGATCATGGTCTCCATGATTTTTCATCTAAGGTCGTCTGATCTGTTTAGTAGAGTTAGTAGATTCAACCTTACTAAAAGATCCTTATCAGCAGTCATGAGTGCTTTCGTCATATTTTTTATCTCTTTTATTTTTGAAGGAGTTGTCAGCCTGTCGATCATCGTATACTTCATTTCTCTGAATAAATTTCTTTTCTGGGTCATATGAGTGACACGGAGAAGACAAAAACCGAAAGATGGACATACAACCAATATGATAGCTAAGAAAAAGAACAAAACATGGAGAGCCTACGTGCGATAAACCTCGTGATGATAGGTTAAGTATGCCCGCCTAAACAAGATTGAGCGGAGGCATCTTGGACCAATACTTGCGAAAGAATATCTATGTAGGCTACTCATAACCAGAGATTCAGGTAGATGCCTGTTTTGTGGTTAAGAGCACTTCTAAGGGGACACGTCCCACATGATTAATTACATCTTGAGGGATACACATTAATACTCTCGCTAAAAGAGGTTTCGCTCGTATTTCATAGACCTAAGAAAATAGAATATCCAAGGTAGGTTATTCCTTGTGGGAGCACCCTTATGCTTAAAAGCTCTGGCTAAGCCATTGGGTAGAGAGTGAGTTTCTCATATCCCTTGTAGATAGCGACTTATCAGCATACGTGCCAACAGAATAATCAATAATCATCTCGACGGGGGTACCGAATACGTTAAAGCACGCCCAAATCGTAAAGGCAGAGGACAAAACGTCGTATCCCAAACGGTCAGCAGCTCGTCGGTATGCGGCTTTCAAGATGATACCATCTAAGTCAACAAGAGATACAGGGCTCGACAGGGATAGTCAAACGAGAGGAGTAATCCTTAAAAGGTAGTGGTAGCCAGGTCGGGGTGCCACAGACCCGTGATCGCAAGCCACTAAGACCCAAGTTCACCAAACACGTCCTGAAGCTAGTCGACCAAACACGTCATAAGATCTCCGGTCAGCAATCAATGAATTGCATCTTCTATGGGAACTTCGGTAGCCCTAAGGATGAATGAAAAAAATTCTATCCTATGACTATCGATTGAAGCTCCAAGGTGTGGGTTACACATGCCAAAGTGGCAAGGATGCCTCAGGAAAGGAATAGAAGTGGAGGTTCAGCTACAAAATTGGAAACACTTCGAGAAAGAAGATTATACCCATCCAGTTTGGGTCGGGGAGCCTTTTAACACCCTAAGCAAGCTAGAAAACTTCCTAAGTAGAAATATATGCTGTGCCACTATGGTTCGAGAAGTACAGAGGCTCCTCCTCGGGACATGTATCTACTTGAATTAATCCAAGCCAAATCCTCTTCTGCCATTTTTAGTCTTAAGATATGCTAATCACATCACCTAATGACCCCTATCTGGTGCCATCGACCAAGGGACCCTCAAAATGGGGACCCATTCCCCAAACCCTAAACCCTATGCAATTAGCCTTCCCAAACAAGTTAATCACCATTAAACCTTCCTGACCTCCTTGAGCCAGCTATCCCCATCCCCTGGCATGGCCGGCCAGCCTAGTGGTCGAAAAACCCAAAATCGAGAGAGGCCACCTTGATTCAAACCCAAAATTGAGCCCATCCCTTTTGGAATTCCCCCATTTGCTAAGTGCGCCACTCAGCCCTCCACCTTAGCTTATTTGCACCAGTCAATGACAGCCTGAGGCCTCTCCCATGGACTCAATTATAAATACCCCCTCCACGACCGAAATGAAGAGAGTGCATGAACCTATGAGAAAATCTGCCAAATTTTTGTCAGAGCTTCTCACAGACCTCATAAGTGCAATCCCACTGTCCTCAAGCTCCAATTTCCTCTGCTTAAGCTCAATTTCATCACCTAAAACCAGGGCATTTTTCTACGATTCCATGAAACCCCACCAAAATTCAAATTAACCCGTCCATACGCTTCCCCACAGCCTAAAAACACTTCCACAATCGAAAGCCCGTTATCTCGAGCCTATTACCATAGCCCTAGACTAAATTTGAGTCACCCTTCGATCAAACTCCTACCTAAGCTGCGTCTCAGCTTGAGCCAACACTTCGAGGAGCTCCGTGGACTCAAGGTGTTCGTCTCCAACCAACCCAATCGAGGCCTTACCTTTTGGGCTAAAGTATAACCCGAAATCCCTAAATCTTAACTTGGTTTGGAATTTTGTGGGAGAACTTGTATTTCATATGTATTTAACCGTATAGACGGGATCGTCTAACTTAGATAAAGATATTAGAGCAAACCCCGTGCGATTTGATTGAGAATAGAGTGAGATATTAGGCTTGGAACACGGACGGTTCTCGGGTTAGGACGATTGAGGATAATGAACGAATGCCGTCCATTTACGCGTGTATCGAACAAACGACGCGGATGGAGTCGGATGAGGAGATGGAACGCGAACTGTGGCCCACATGACAGTTGACGCTTTAAGTACAACCAAGTGGATGCCGCCGCGTAATGCTTCGGAGCCGCCGAAGGTTGAGGTGGTGTTGACTTGGAAAAATAGGAAAATAGGATATTTTATTTAAATTGATTCAAAAACTTTAAAAACTCCATATATTGGTGTAGAAAAATCATAAAAATAAATGAAAAATAATCATTTGCTCAGCGAACAAAGGAGAATTATGAACTAAAAATAAAAAATATTTATCATGTATTTTATTTTAACAAAATTAATAACTGCAGATGATAATTAATTAATAACTAATTAAATACTTATCCAAATTAAATGAAATTTTGAGGGTTTGTTTCTAATGAGCTTAGGAGTGCTCTTAGATTTTTCCAAAGTCAAAGAACACCCTATAATCAAAAGCCATAATTTTTGAAATATTTAGCCTTATCTTAATTTAAAAAGTTATAAAAAATAAAATAAATGTCAGAAAATTATAAAATCTTCTTTGACAGGTCTGGTGTGGTCAGAAGACTATAAGAAAAATAAAAATCAAAATTTGAAAATTAAAATTGTATTTTTCCAATTTAAAGTCAATAAAAAATATTAAAATTTAGAAAATTGTAAAATAATTTAAAAAATCACCAAATTGGGTTAAACTGAGGTTAACCACCTCAGAAGGTCACTGTAAAAATTTGGAAGCCACAAAAAATATTTTGTGTAAAAAATGAATTAAAAAATGATTTTTCTAAGTAAATATGAATTTTTCCTAAAATAATTGTATAAATTAAAATAAAAATAAAAAATTATAAAAAATTGTTTGGGTGTCCTTTGTGACTAGAGACACCTAAGAAAAATAAAATTGAGGTTAAAATAAAAACTTTAATTTTGGCCTATTTTCTTAATTCAAAAATTATAAAAAAATAGATATTAGTAAAATATAAAATAAATTTCTGTGAGTTCCTTGAAGTTAAAGAGATCTATGGAAAATATAAAAATGAACTTTTAAAAATAAAAATGAATTTTCTATTTATATATTCATTAAAATCAATTAAAAATTATAAAAATTAAAATATGAATAAAAAATTTATAAAATTTACTCCTAGCTGTTCTCCGACTCTAAGTGAACCTCCAACAATTTTCCTATGATTGGAAAGTTTTTTTTTGCTTAGTTAGTTTAATTATCCTTGAAAATACTTATTTTTAAGCAAAAATAATTATTAAAATTAAATAAAAAATCAGAAAATCATAAATTCTCCTTTTATGTTTATATCGATCCATGTACATGGTGACAACAAAATTCCAAAGTGGTATGGGTTCAATTTAAGGAATTCTGAGATAGGAAGCCCTAGCGACAACGTGGTAATACTGGAATTTCTCATCTCAATTAAACTTTAGGTCAAACCAAAATGGTAAATGGGTCATATTGATTGTCGCTAATTTGTAGGAATGATTGAAATACATAGGGTTAAAGTGTAGCAATCAACTCACATTATTTTCTATAAAAGGATAAAAATGTAAATTCCTACATTTTGACGGTTTGGAAGTTAAATTAGTTGGATGATCTTATTGTGAGGGGCTTGAGTTAGGAAGATAATAATTCACAAATTGGGAGCCCCAAATCAAGTTTCAAACAATAACATGATCTTTGAATAAGAATTAAGGTCACCTTACTTAAACTTTCTCAAAAAGGAAATTTTCGCAAATCCACCTATAAAGATTTAAGGGTTTAGTAGTGAACCAGGTTTGATCTTGAATTTTTTAATGCGGTTTAGAGAAGTGAAATCGGTCATAAACATCTTTAAAACACTACAAACCTAACTCCAATTGAAAAGAGTGAAGGATTCCTTAATGGTCGTATTTGCCTTAAGGGCATCTACCCACATAATTCTTAAATAAAACTGCAAGTGAATGCCTAGTTTCCTCCCTCTTGCGATAATTAAAACATTAAGTGTTCACTGAACATAATCTTAAACGTTAAAACTAAATCTTAACTATGGATGATCCATTCAACAAGATAATCAGTCCAAGTGAACTCGAAATGATTTAAGGGGTTGTAAAAGAGGTTTAGGGTAAATACCCCGAGCACTTTTGAAGTCTTTTGGACAATTTGAATGACATTAGGATCTATTATGCTTTGTTAGAGAAAATCATCCTCAAAACATTAAGGACCCACTAAGATATGCACTGCGACCCGTTAATTCACACAAATCAATAGAAATAACCTAAACTACTTATCCTACATTTATGACCCAATGCTTAAAAATTTGAGCCTTGGATAAGGTATTTTAATCTTACTGAGCAACTAATGATATTTGTTTATGCCACATATGAATCACCGAACTAGTGTAAGTCAAAGGTTTAGGTGGCGAGGGCGATGATGTCATTGCTTATGTGTGCTGAACGAGGGATACGAAGAGGGATTTGAAATAGTTTCTTCTACCTCGAAGATCCTTCGGGAGAGAGGATAAGACCAATAATACTATTCATCAGCATTTGGTGAAAGTTGCCTCCCGATACTCCTAGGTTGCCGGTAGTCTTAGTATGATTAGAGTAATTGGCCTATGGACCATACTGCTTTGCAAAATACTTACAATATAAGATAACAACAACCTTTTTTGTGACATGATTACTTTTGCTTACCAAAGTAGATTCCCATGCATGAAAAATTAAAAGAATTTTTGATGAAAGTTTATAAAAGTTCACAGTTAATCATTTGGATCGAGATTAGGATTGTTCTTCTTAGTTTGCCGGGTTGCAAGCTTTTATCTAGAGTTGAGGTTGTAAAACACACATTCCAGCCCTCACAATTACCAAATTCTTATAGTCTCGGTCTTTCATATGTGACTACAGACTTTGCTTTACTTGCTTGTATTTTTTTACGATTTGTTTTTTTTGACTTCCTTGTTCTAGATTTCTCTTGCTTTTACAATTTACTCAAAAATTTTGTAATTATATTATGTTTACGGTACTAATCATGCAGCGGTAGTAGAAGCCAAAGCACATTACAATTTATTTATTGCAATTTTACTGTTTTACTGTCATTTTACTTTACCACGCATGCTTTTCTTATAGTACGTGCAAAGCATAAGTAATGCTTTTCATATAGTACTTGCAAAACATAACCAAAACAACAAATAATAAATACATTTTTTTCAAAAATATAAATACATCATAAATACAAAACACACATAATTCACTCCTTTTGGGTATTCGAGGATCTCTTGGATGAGATAGCTTATGGTTGCTAATGGGAATTCGCCGGTTCGAATATGTGTAGTTTCTAAACATTATGACAAAATTGGAGATTTTAGTCTGTCACCCTAAAATCTCGAATTCTACGCCCAATAAACTATATTTCCCTATTTATTTGCACCAAACCCCCATAAACTACATCACGCATTCAAGGACATTGAATGTAATCTCCACTTTTGTTGTAGAAAGCATAGAACTTTCGAATCTTACGTTTCACAACATATTTTAACAATTTAATTGGTTAGATCGAAAACTAAATCGAGAACGAAGTGAAAAATCATCACAATTTCTTATCTTTCATATTACACATTCAATCTAAACTATCATTTCACTATTTATCATTGCAAGGAGAAGACAAAGAAATCTACTCATAATTCATGAGGAAGATGCAACAAAACAAAGATTTTATATATAAAAACAAATTCATACAAACTATGAAAAGTAAATACAACTTATCTTAATTTCTTCCCCAAGCAAATCCCTTGACGTTCCTTTGAATCTCCTTCTTTCTTCACGACAGCACACAATTCTCTCCTGGAATAGCAGGGAAGATGCAATCTCTCACTTTCCCTCTCCTCCTACAATTCTTCTGAGAAGAATCTCTCACAAAACAATACTTAACACCAAACCTTAGACTCTAGAGTCTCTCTAAAGACTTCATCATTACTCTCACGCACTTCAAAGACTCTATAAGTCAACACACACCACTAATTCAGGCGTCCAAAACAAGTTAAAATAGTTTATGAACGAATTTCACAAGAGTTGCTTCAAGAGTCCCTCCAAAGGTCATCCAATTACATTGAATCTGGCCTCTACCGATGCTGGGCGCCGACGCTACCGATGCTGGGCGCCGTCGGCGCCAGAAGTTCAAATTTATGGTATTTGCCTTTTTTCACTCCAAATTTGTTTCTTTTTTGTTTTTTTTGCTCAATTTGGCTAAAATCATCATACATGCAGAAAAACATGAAAAATACCTTCCATTAAAGTTCAATATCACAAAAAATAGTACTAAATGTATATGAAAAAATCAAATATATTTTTGGTGCATCATCGATCACCCTTTTTGGGTTTGATCGGCCGTCTCGAGCTTATCAACCATCCTTTTAGGTTGGATTGATTATCCTAGATTAAGCCACCTGCTTCTTCGGTCTGATCGACCACCACTGCCTAGTCGATTGAGTACTTGCATGTTTGTATGCTTTTGCATCACATTGCATGTTGTGCGTGTACATATGCATGCTTGCCTGCTTACACGTTGCATCTAATCCTGTCTATTTTCTTGCATGATCGTTATCAATTGCTTGAGGTGCACTTCTTCGGGTCACGCCACCTTAGCATGCCTTTTTTTTGAGCCGCTGCTGCCACCACAACATGCGACTTTTTTTATAAGGTCACACCACTTTACGAAACTTTATGACTAAATTGGGGATCTCAGCCTGTCATCCTGAAACCTCCAAATCGACGCCCATGAAACCATATTTCCCTATTTATTTGCACTCAATCTCCATGAACTACGCAATTCATTCACGGACATTGAATGTGGTTCCACTTTGTTGAGAATTGCACTGTCCTTTCGGGTCAGTGCAATTACAACAAATTTTAATACTACAACGAGCTCTTTTTGTAATGTAAATGAAGCACAAGTAAAAATCATCACATTTATAATTAAACTTTTTTGCAAGCATCCCAATATCCTAAACATGAATCCTACTCATTGCAAAAGAAAAGTAGAATAAAAACAATGAAATAATTTTCTTATGCCACTATTTCGAACAAGAAGAAAGAGTAAGAGAAAAACATCACAAAGCACGAAGAAAACACAACGGAAAAACTTATTTCAAAGCAAATCTACAAAATAATTGTTTACAAAATCATAAGATAATGAAGAACACAATACTTAGCTTTTTCCCCTTGAAATAAAGATAAAAATTTCTCCCATAAAGTCTCTCGCCGATCTATGCAATGCTAGAACATTCCTTTACAAATTCAATCAAAATCCCCTCTCTAATCTCTCCAAAAGGGTATAAATCTACATTAATACTTCTATTCTAAGAACCCTAAACATTCTCCAAGTTTTTCCTAACCTTTCTCTCTTCTTTTCTAACCTAAAATCTCTAAATTAAAGAGTATGAACGAATTTCTAAGAGTTCCCTTAAGCACCCCTTTGAAAAAGCGTTCAAATACATTGAATTTCAGCCAAAACCGTCCAAAAACGCGTCCAAACTGTCTCGGGCGCCGTCGGCAGGCTCGAGGGTGCCGTCGGCAAGTTTTTTGTGTCATTTTTCGGTCTTCTCAGGTACATCTCGCCGTCGGCACCGGTCTGAGCGCTGTCGGTGAGCAGACTGCGCAGCTCCACCGTTTCACTCTGTTTGGCTCCGTTTTAGCTCCGTTTCGCCCCGTTTCAGTTGCGTTGCATTCCTGACAAATTGACCTACAAAATAAGCATGAAAAATAACATTTATTTAAAGTATAATTGCATTCAAAAATATGCAAGAAGTGTAAAGGAGATTAAACATAGAAAGACTTATCGAAAGGTGTCCAGTCAAAATTTGCTTTCTTGCTCTTTTTTCCTCCAAATTGCACTATTTTTGCTTCATTTTGCTCAAATCACTATTTCTTGTACTTAAAATCAAAAAACATACAAAATACCTTCCTTTAAAGTGTAATATCATAAAAAATGAGTAAAATTATATAGCAAAAAATGTATATATTTTTAGGCGTGTCACATGCCCACCTCCAGGTCACTGCCTCCTCGACATACCCTTTTGTAGGGACATTGCCTCCATGGCATACCACCCATATTTTGGCCACTACCTCCATGACATGTTTGTCCATTTTGAGTCACTGCCTTCACGACATACTCACCCTCACCACTTTCGTGCACCCTCATATGTCTATTGCATATCCTACATTTGTGCTCAGTGGCTGCCTCTTAGGTAAGCTGTGAGTCCTTCTTATTTGTATCATCTTACTCAATGCAAACTCACATGTAGCCGGTGCCTGCTAGTTGCATGTGACCCCAGGCCCCTGGTTGGACATAATTCCTTTTTATAGGTAGTCTGTTTTACCGGTACATCCTGTTTCTGTGCGTCCTCTTAGGTAAGCTGTTGAATTCTTGCATTTATTTGCATGATGTGTGTTCACGCTTTTGGGTGCCCATCGTGATTGTTTCATACTTCAGTCTAGCAATCACAATGTAGGCTCATTTGCATGGTTGCATTCTTGCCCATTCACCTAGATGAATTGCCCAACTCATTAAGAGAGTGGCCCGTTTATTGGTCGTGATACTTAAACGAGCGCTGCCCATGAGGATGCCTCTACGAGCAATGCGGGTTTCTGTATCACAATTAGTCGTCATTTGGATTTTGTCGGTTTCTTTTAATTTTGAAGATGATTTGATTTAATATATATATATATATATATATACATATATATATATATATATATATATATATATATATATATATATATATATATAATTTTGATTTTGAAAATAACATATTAATTTTGAAAAATGAGACTATCATTTGGAATTTGTCTGTTTCATTTTCAAGATGATTTGATTTAATATATATATATATATATATACATTTTGAAGATGATTTGATTTAATATATATATATATATATATATATATATATATATATATAATTTTGATTTTGAAAATAACATATAAATTTTGAAAAATGAGACTAAAAAGATCTCATATATTCAATAGTTTAAATAATTGAGTTCAACACTTCAAGCAAAACATCTATCATGACGAATAGACACATTACATGATCATGAGGCCCATTTAAATAAACTAGGGAATTTATGAAATCCTTTTGGTTTATGAACCTTTTATGTATGACCGACAAGTTCCCCTCGGTAGGGTTTATTTTACCTGGGTTTCAAGTTTCTTATAAGGGCAAGCCTCTATAGTTAATTACATCTTAAATGATCAAAGTCACTTAAGAAAACTCTCGATGATGATTATATGTACTTGTCTTTAAGAATTCAATGTTTAGGGTTTTAAGGTTGGACGTAGAAAATTAAGTGAGAAAGGATTAAATAGAAACATTTATTTTTAGAATCAAATGGAAGAAAAGTAAGGGACGCCATGGATCCTTAGAAGAACCTTGATGGCTTCCAAAACTATCATATTATTTGGCTTCAATTTTGAAATGGTATTATCTAGTGTTTTAATCATACCAATTTTATTAATTAGGGTTTACACTTGCATGATGTCGATCATTCAAATAGCTTACGAAGATAGGAAGGTTTTCGTCGTACTTGATGACAACCTCATAACCTAAAGCGATTTAGGACTTATACCGCACAACATGATTTTGCAGGAGCCAAAGATGGGTTAAGGATTTACGATGTGCTAGAAAAACTACCTCCAAGTCTCATGGGTGTGTTATTTAATTCTAAGGGAAGGTTTACCTGATGCTAATTCGACTTGCGCTTTATGTTCCATCCATCTGTCCAACGGGATCCTAGCCCTCTATCATTACGCGTGCAATCCGACGTTCCTAGTTCATCTCTTCACTGGTCTAACCCGAGAGCCGTCCACCTTCTAACCTAATGATCTCTGCCTAGACTTAACCAAATCATTTCGTGTTTGTTCCTATAGACGCATCTAGTCACGACGAGCACATCTATACGGTTTATACGACATGAAATATAGTGTATAAGCATGTAGACCCATTCCGAGCTCGGCTTGGGGGGAGAGTTCAATACCTTGGTCTGAGAGGTGTAGCCTCAATCAGAAGTGTTCAACACATTCATTGTGACCACGCGAAGCTCCTGCAAGCACCAATTTGAGCTCTTGTCGGGTCTGCACCGGAACTTGATCGGGAGGGGATTTCAGGTCCGATGGAAGTCTAGGTTGGAGAGGCTCTGTGATGGGGCTTCTGTGGGTATCGTCTTCTTTTGGTCAGGGGATAGTGAGGAGCAACTCAATTTAGAGTTTAGTGCACTGTGGTGGAGTGACAGAAGATGTCTCGCTTTTAGGGCAAATTTCAGTGGGGAAATTGGCCTTAGTTGGTGGCTGTGGGTGGCTGGGAGCAGAGAGATTGAGCTTAGGAGGACTGTGAGAAGATTTGGGAGCAGTTGGAAAGAGTTTCCCATAGATTCAATGAGTTTTTTTTTACTTGGCCGTGAAATTGTAAGGTTTTAATATCCATGGCTATGGTGAGCTCAGGGCTTGCTGGTGCATGCAATTAGTTTCTTAGGTAGAGGGCCAAAAGGCACCATTGATCAATTGGAGTTGGACAGCTTAGAGGAGTGCAATTGGGTTTTGTCCATGGATTGTCTCTCTTAATTTTGGCCCCTCTGGACAACTAGGTCGGCGAGTTAGGCCAGAGGAGGTGATCAGGTGGTTAGGTGATCCAGAGTTCATGCCATTATGGTGATGGTTTAAGCTGGTGATGGCTTTGGGTAAGAAATCCTTTGATTTAACCAAATAAGGAAGGAAATCTCATAAATTGGGGGACCCTTGGTCTGTGGATCAACAAGGTTGGGCTAGTTGGGTCTAGACCAGTCCCTAGGGTCCAAATGTTGGTTGTGGTGGGCTTGGCTTGGTCAATTTAGCTAGGTTTGGGTGACATTGGGTCTTCGTTCAAATTTGGGGCAATGGGGTCAAGGTTGGGCTAGGATGGGTTTAAGCTTTATTTTGGCCCAAATGATTGAGCAACTTGGTGTGATTGATTGTCATAAAGAGTTTAGAAAAGGATTGGGGTGATTTTAAATTGATTTGGAAGGTCAAATTGGTGAAATTTGGGAATTTGGCCAATTTTGGTTAGGTTTGGGTTTGGATTAGGCTAGAGCTTGGATATGGTTCAATTAATGGTTCAATTTGGTCTATAATAATGTTATGAAGAGTTTTGAACATGAATTAGGTGGAAATTTTGGGGTTAGGAGTTTAAATTTTCTGACATTTGGGCATGTGGCTAGTTTAGAGCAAAATTGAGTATTTTAGCTTGGGTTAGATTTGGGTGATGTTTGGGCTCAAATGTGGATCAATTGGTGGATCAATTTGGTTTGTAAGAATGTCAGGAAAAGTTCAGAATTCAATTTTGGGCAAATTGACTTGGCTATAGAGTTCAATTTGGGGAATTTGGCATATGGTCAAAATTGGGGATTTTGATTTAGGCTTGAAATTGGGTTCAGTTGGGCTTGGAATTGGTTTGTATTGTGATTGGGTATGATGTATTTGAATTTGGAATTGGAATTATGGGAGATTAAAGTCAATTGGGTGGACATTGTGGGTGATTTGGGTATTTTGGGCCTTTAGGTGCAATCTGAGGATTTTGGCCAAAATTGGTCAAATCAGGTTCAATGAAGTGGTTTTAATTGATTTTGGGATTATTTGAAGTGACTTTGGAAATTTTTTGAAATTTTTGAAATTTGATGGGCATGAGGGTATTTTGGTCATTTTGGCTAACTTTGGGGCTTTTGAGAATTTTGAGCTATTTTAGTCAATTTTAGTTGTGAAGAATATTTTGGAATGATTTTGGGAGATAATTTGATAATTTGGGCAATTTTAGGTAATTTAGTGAAGTTTAGGGGGAAGGGGTCAAAAGTTGGAATTTTGGTAAAATTGGCGTTAATTGAGGATGTTAATGGTAATACCCACCTATTTGAGCCATGGGACAAGGGAAATCCCATTTTGGATTCTCCATGTGTTGGTCCTAGTCAAACCCTAGCCTAGGGCTATGAGCTTAGGGAACCACCCACATGAGTTTCCAAAAGAGTAGAAGATCGAGCTCGAGGAAGTTTGGTTTAGGGTTTGGGGTAGTGAGTGTAAATATAGTGTATGTGTGAGTGTGTGAGCTAGCCCAACCCAGACCAGACCACCCAAGGTTATTCTAAGGCTTGACTATCCTATAGGGGACTCCTCTTGAACTATCTTATACTTAGCCTTATCCTATTAAGTGCTAGAGGTTAGCCTTAAGCATATGAAACTCCAAGTGAAGCAAAGAAGCATTTTATATATCTAAGGGGGAGGGTTCCACCACTAGTCTTCCAAGATAGTCACCAGGAAACTCCTATGGCTAGATCTTCGGTTTCTAAAGAAAGACTAGACCTCAACAAAAGTGAGGTCAACTAATCATTCCTTATACAATAGACTTGGGGTTCATGAGAAAGTTATGGTGAGAAGTTCATAAGTTGTAACTCCAAACTATTTTTTTCTTTCTCCCATCCGGTTCAAGTTCAATCTCCATCCCAATTGACACGGGTGAATCAATTTAATGTTGAACCACGTAAATCTTTTGTGTTTGATTGTTATCCTTTGAATTTCTTTGTTTCTGCATAATTTTCTTATAATAGGTGAACGATAGAGATATCTTCTCTTTCTCGGAATGTTTCTTCTTATTCCCGTATTTTAGGGATTGAACAAAATCAGTTAGTAAGATGATGCTAGTTATCATTAAGGACTACGTTAGGCTAATTACTGATTGAATTCCAAATAGGAAGCTATAGAGATTAATTAGGGAAGATAACATACATGTTGGACTTGAACTTGTAACCTATACTTTTGGAACCAGCGAACATATAAATTGGGCTAGAACTGTTTGGTATATTTGCAATAGTTAGTTGATACTCAAAATAACAAAATATGCCAATAGAAATTAACGTAATTCCAACCAAATCTTAAATGATTCTTTGTCCCACAACAGTAGCCATCAAGTTGGATAATATAGCCAGAGCATGACTAAATTATTCATGACATTATTCAACTTAAGGACTGAAGAAAAAAAAAAGGTTGCTTCATATTAAGCAAGAACTTTTCCTTGCAGAAATGCAGTGATCATGGCCAAAGCTCTTTCTGGCTGATAAAGAGGAACCATTTGTCCTGCCCCTCTTACGGTTGCTAGTGTCAATCCTTCATATTGCTCTACATATCCTCCAACCTGACACCATATACCATCAATTCATTCTCCGATCTCTTAATCAGAGTTTCTAATCATTTTTATATAAATAGCACAAAAATGTTTGAAGATTTAGGATATAATTCTTATTAAAAATTTAATCATGTCTTAATCCATCTGAATTTGTAATACAAAACGAATATTACCTCATTATGTTGGTACCAAGCTTTCCAACTACTCTTCACTGGGAGTTTAAGCATCTTGATGAAGCGTCTAGTACCAGTTATTGGAACCACTGCATCTAAATCACCACTTTAAGAAAAAAATCCATTTTAGTTTTAATTTTAAATTTTATTTTAATTTAAACAATTCAAGTGTCATTTAACCAGAAACTATATGTCTGCATTATGCATTTCATTTTACAAGTTGCATCACCTATACAACCATATATTTAACTTGGCTTCAATAAGCTTTTTGATTGTTGGTAACATTGTATCAGGCCAGTCCTTCCACTCAAGGTCACTGTATATACAATAATCAAATAAAATGATAAGAGTGTTTAAAAAAATAAAAAGAGTAATGCTAAGTCTTCCAACACAATTTAAACTAAGTCTACAATAATTTTTTATTTTTTATTTTAGAAGAAAATTAACACTTATGATAGTATGTTGAAAAACATTTCTGTCTTGCCAGTAAGGTTTCCATTTAGTAATATTTGCATGGAGAGCCTTCTGTACCTCTGGAATGTTTAGGTAAGTCTCCATATAGTCGGCGAAGCAAGGATCAATACTGCCAGGCTAATATAATTCCGAAAAGAAGAAAACATTTAGGTAATATTATATGGTGCAGTATTTTTATTTTTTTTTCCTGATAAATGAAAGAAAAAATTACAATAAATATAAATTAAGTGTAGTGGTGGTTTTACGTGAGTTGCAGCCTTGGCTTGTCCTCGAGAAGCATGGCAAAGTGGAGCATAGATGTTGGAAAGAATAATGTTGCCCTTTTCTTCAAATGATGTATGAATAGCATCAATGCATTTAGAAGAGAGTACATAATTTGAAAAATTGCAGTATCTTTGTATGTCTGAGTATGTTTCGTCTGAGAAAAGTGCATGGCTCCAACGATATTTAATACGTTCCTCAATGTTTAAATAGTTGTCGAAAAAGGCATTTCCAATCTACAATAGGAGACGATTATCTTCCATGAGCTTATGAAATTTATAATTATAGAGATAAATGGTAGAAAGAATCGAACATTTTTAAATAAACTCATGTAATTTGGTCATTATATTTTGATAAGTTTGAAAATTCTAGTAATAGGATAGCCAGATTCATATTCATACTTGCATGAGAAATACACAAAAACAAATATAAATGTAGCTAAATTTATAAAATTTAACATGTTTGCAAATTGTTTAGCCCATTTTATCGTTAAATATTCCTATGCCTCCAAAACTCTAATAGCTTAAAACTTTCTGATGAAAATTCAAACTGATTATGTATTGAGAACTGAACCTTATTCAATGCCGTATTGGTAAATTGAGAATATTGAAAAATTCTAATACATTATAATATATCGTAGTTAAGCCCATGTTATGAATGCACATATTAGGTTTTGGAGAACTTTTATTTTTTTTATTGGTATCAAAACCTAACCTTACTCGCCACTCTTCTCTTTCACTCGCCCCTCTCTAACCCTAGCCATCGCTAAAGTGCCGCTAACTACCGTTGTTCCTCTCTTTTGTGCGACCATTGTATTGAAAAGAATGAGACGAGGAAGAGGATACATCGGGGGTAAAAGGCTAGGATGCGAGGAACAAACGAAGGTTTCTGGATTTTTTTGCATGTCACGATCTGGCTCTTGCTACGGAACCAGAGAAGCTGGGAATGGTTTCGAGAGTCCTCTGTGGCTAGATTTGCGAGACAAGGAAGAGGAGATGTCAAGGGTAAAAGGCTAGGGTGGTGAGGAATCGGCGAAGGTTCATGGAGTTCTCTCTGTGTCGCGACCTGGCTCACAGGTGAACCACCAATCTGTTGTTCCCAATCTAAATGGGAACAATGAAGGCTTGCCCACGCACGATTGACTTTCCATATCTGAATCAATGACTTAAGGATTGATCTTCAACACTACAGTCCTCTGTGGACTTCTTGGGAATATAGAAGCAGCTTCAGTATGAATAGTAGAGACTGAAGAAAGGACTTTGAACAAGAGACTTGCAACCATGTAATTAAGAACGACAGAAGACGGAGATGTTGGGGGGGGGGGGGGTGGGGGAGGAAATGAGTGGAATTTCTAAGAAATATAGATCCTGTGATTATGAAGGTCTTGGTAGTGTGGGAGTTACCTGAAGAGTGCACTAGGAAGTTGATCTTCAAGAAGAACGGACATGTGGATATTTGAGGGCTGACTGCTTGAGAGGGGAGTGTAAGAAGTTATATGAGAAAATAATCTATTCGTGCGATAAATTACGAGGAATAAATTATTTCCTTGATTATGATTTATTTTCTTTCCTATTTTATATTTATTTCTTTATATTATGAGTTATTTCCTTAGACTAGGCATTCATATTTTGTGTTATTTCTTTTATCTCCAAATAATTAATATAAATTGATTATTGGAGATATTAGGTGTTATATCTTTCCTTTTCATGTCATTTCGTTTTATTGTCATTCATATTCTAGGATTCATGTAAGAGTCTCTACGACATTATTATTTATTATTTGATTTTAATTACATTTTTCCTCTTTTGCTATATTCTATTTTATTTTCTTCCTTATTATTTTATTTTGTTTTTACTACTTTCCAATATTATGACTATTGTAATTGGGTTTAAATATCCCTTTTCCTATCAATAAGTTTGTTCTGGTTTAAAGAAAAAAGAAAAAATAGATTAATGGGAATTACTAATGTTGTTGCTGAGGGAAGAAGGAGAAGGATGTTTGCTACTGCTGTAGAGGTTGAATTGGTTGGGGTTGTTGGAATAAGGGAGTAGGTGAGGAACCAAACGTTGGTGGCAAGTTGGTATGCAGGGAGAAAACCGACAACTGGAGCATATTTGAATCCCCAGATCAGTGCTCCAGATCTGAGAATACTGTTGTTGGGTCGGGCTTTTGCTGGAAGGGTAATGTCTCGTGCTTTCTATAGGTCGGCAGAGTCACAGATACCAGTACATCAGACCGAAAGGAAGAGAATCATCTAAAGGACGTTAAGAAGCTTCCACGACAGTTTGCAGCCTATAGGAAAAGAAAGCATGCATCCCTTTCTGCAGGGTGAGTGACAGAAAGAGAGTGTGGCTACTCTAGAGGGAGGACCAACACTAATGTAGAGAATTTCACTCTGATACCATATTCAAATTCAGAATAATGCATGATTAAGCAGAATTAGTTATTGATATGAAGAGGGATATAAATAATCTTCATATGAATCTTAGAATAGGAAAGATAATAAAAGAAATAGCATGGAAAGGAAAAATATAAATCTTAATAACTTTAATAATCAATCACATTAATTGCTTGGAGATAAAAGAAAATAACATAAATAGGAAAGCCTAAAATAGAAAAGGAAATAACTCTTAATCCAAAGAAATATTTATTCCTCATAACTTCTCATTGGAATAAATTATTTCCTAATATAAATTCTAACATAATTTTATCTCTCCAATTCTGAATCCCTGAATCTGCACTCTGGGTCAAAAAATCCTGCAGTAGGGTTGAGCTTTCTGCTGGAGGGGAAAAATCCAGTGCTTTCTAGAGGTCGACAGAGTCATGGCTCCAGCTCAGTAGATTGGGATGGAACAGAACCGTCCGGAGGACCTGCAGGGATCTTGATTGATGACTTGCAGCCTATAGGGAGACAAAGCACCCCTCCCTTCCTGTAGGGAGAATGAAAGAAAGGGAGTGTGGCCGCTCTAGAGGGAGGACTAGTGGCTAGGATAATGAATTTGACTCTGATACCATATTGAAATTCAAAATAAAGTATAATTAAGCGAAATTATTTTATTGATATGAAAAAGAATATAAATAACCCTTGTATGAATCGTGGAATAAGAAATACAATAAATGAAAAAACGTGAAAAAGCAAGATAAAAAATCTAATATCTCTGATAATCAAATCATATTAATTATTTGAAAATAAAAGAAAATAATACAAATTATGAAAGCTTAAAATAGAAAAGAATATAAATATAAATAGGAGAAAAAATAACTCCTAATCTAAGGAAATATTTATGTCTCATACCTTTTCACAGAAATAAATTATTTCCTTATATAACTTTTAACATAATTTCATCTTCTCCAATTCAAGAGATGAGACTACCTATATACTCACAATTACATAGTGAATTAATTTGATTGGGCTAGATCCCATGATTTTTCCCTCCCTACATTTTTTTCATGTATAAAATACTGATTTCTCCTCCTGTTGTTGTGAGATAAATAGAACGATCGACGACGAAACAAAAAAAGAACAAAAGAACAAGGACAAAGAATTACGTGATTCAATAACTTGCCTACGTCCATGGAGTTGTAGATGATTTTATTACTTGAGTAATTACACTGTCGTCAATCACGTCAACTTACAAGAAAGAGTCTCTGACTTTCTCTACCTCTCTTCTCCTCTCTCTACCTGAGATAAACCTCTTCTTTTTCTTCTTTTTCGTTAGCAAGAACGCCAAAGGCAAAGGGAAGACATAAACCTTGTGATATCTTTCTGCTTTGAGATCGTGATGTACTTCTATAGAAGCAGAGTGCAAGGAGAAGGAAAATGAAGTTTCTTGTCTCTGTACACCACTGCTCATTGTTGCCTTCCTAGGTTCGATCACAGAGCCGAAGCTTGAATATGAACTTTTTCATATTGCAAGGGAGGGCTCGGTTCGTGACTAATAATAGACGAAGGGATGCTTCTCTTCGTCGGAAGAGGTGGAAAAAAGGGCAGGAGCACTTTCTAACTTTTTTTCCAGTGGACCTGTCTCCACAAACTAACAAATCTCCAACTCAAAGACTGGTACACCGGTTGCATTGTCTTCTTCATCAAATTGATATCCTCCACCTCTTCAACTCAAGGCCCTGTTCTTCAAGCTAGAATACCAACTTAAGTTGTGCACAACTTAGCATCTCAAGTGTAATACCCTTAATCAACATATAAGTAGGGTTCTTGCTTCCACAATTTTTTTCAAGCAAAAATTATCTATCATCCAATAATGACCGTCTGAAGTGATACCTGATCTCAATGTGTTTGGTCCTAGATTAAAATGCTGGATTCTTGACAAGGAATATGACACTCTGACTGTCACCATAGAGAATTCCCTTCTAATTTTTCTTGCCCAATTCCTCCGAGAAGCCCAATAGCCATATCATCTCCTTTACTGCCTCTGACACTATTATATACTCAGCTTTTGTAGGAGACAAAAAAACTGTCTCATGTAGATTAGATCCCTATGATATTGCAGTGCCATCAAAGTATAAATATAGCATGTAGTACTCCTTTTGGTATCAATGTCTCCAGCTAAATCAACATCAACAAAGCCCTGTATTTTCTGAGAAACACAAGCAAGTTTTTAAAGAGCTCTTTAGGTATCTTAAGATCTACTTCAGTGCTTCCCAATGTTTCTTTTATGGATTACTCATGTATCTGCTCACAACTCCTACTACATGAGAAATATCTAGTGCAAACCATAATGTACATAAATGAACCAATAGCTAAAGCATCAAGAATCTTACTCATGTGGTCTCGTTCCTCCTCTGACTTGTGTGACTGATTCTTATTGAGTCTGAAATGATTGCCCAAAAGTGTGCCAACTAGTTTGGCTTTATCCTTGTTGAACTTGCTAAACATTTTTTTCACATATTCAGCCTGTGAAAGCTTCAATTAACTCTGTCTCTGATAACTATCATGCCAATGATTTGCTTTATAGCTTACAAATCCTTCATTACAAAGTGCTCAAACATCTACTCATTTAGATTATTAATCTCATCAATACTGGCGTATGCAATAACTAGGTCATCCACATATAAAAACAAAATAATATAAGAATTGTCAAAATTTCTAACTTAGCAACAATAATCTATCTGACATCTGTTGTACCCTGCACTATACATGAAATTATAAAATTACTTATAACATTGTTTAGAAGCCTGTTTCAGGCCATACAAGCTTTTCTTTAGTTTTTAAACCAAATCTTCCTTTCTCTGTGCCACAAACCCTTCAGGCTTGAGCATGTAGATGTCTTATTCAAGATCTCTATGAAGAAAAACTATCTTCACATCTAAATGATCAAGAAACAGATCTTTACTAGCAACCATAGCAAGTACCATCTGATGGTTGTGAGCTTCACCACAGGAGAAATATCTCAGAGTAATTAATGTTCTGCTTCTGCTGAAAACCTTTTATAATAATTCTAGCCTTTTACCTCTTACTATCATTCTTAGTCTTCTCCCGGTACACCCATTTGTGTAATACCTTCTTCCCTGATGGAAGTTCTGTCAGCTTCCATGTCTAATTTTCTAGTAGAAAACCCATCTCCTCTTTCATGGCCAGCTCCCACTTGTTTGAATTTTCATCTTGCAAGGTTTCTTCTTAACTCTGAGGTTTTTCACCTTTTTTCAGTAGAATATAATTCAAAGTTGAAGAGTAAAGCTGTGGAGAACATTTAGTCCTTTCTGACCTACAAACTGTAGCTATAAGGGTTGACTACGGAACAATAAGAATATGTGCACTGGACCAACTCTACTTATCAATTACATCTCTGACCTGCACTGTAACCTTCGGTAAATCGTCAAATCTTACTAACTCAGATTCTTACGGTGTTGTTTCAGAAACTGCATTGCCCTTGTCCTTGTATATAATATTACCATTGCAAATCACGTTCACGCTTCTTATGATCTTTCGATCCTGATCATCCAAAAAATGATAACCAAATGCCTCGTCTCTATAGCCAATGAAGTAACATTTCTTTGACTTAGCTTCAAGTTTACAAAGAGCATCAAGATTAATGAGAACATTTGAAAAACAACCATAAGTTTTAAGGTGAGAAAATCTGACCTATTTCTCACTCCATACCTCCTTAGGTAATTCACAACGTAGTGGCATAGATGGCCCCCTATTGGTCAATGAAACTGTAGTGTTGACCGCATCTGCCCAAAAAGTAAGTGGTAGTCCGACATGCACTCTCATGCTTTTTTCCCGCTTTTTGATGGTCATGTTCATGCGCTCTACAACACCATTTTGTTGTGGTGTCCTTGGAATGGTGTTCTCCATTCTGATGCCCAGAGCTACACAATACTCCTTGAACACACCATTAATGTATTCACCACCATTATCTTAACTCAGATATTTCAGTTTTTAAGCCCGTTTCTGTCTCAATCATGGCCTTCCAAGTCTTGAACACATTAAATACATCAAATTTTTATGCTTCAAAAAATAACCCATACCATTATGCTGTAATCATTAATGAATGTGTCATAGTAACGAGCGCCTCCAAGAGATGCCACCATAGAAGGTCTCTATACATCTGTGTGCACAGGATGCAGTTTTCCGCCTTTGGTGTTTTGTCAGTATTTAAGAAACTGATGTTCTTCTGTTTCCCATGATGCAACTCTCACACATGCTAAGATCAAATGACTTTTGTTATATTAGCTTGCCTCGCTGAAGTTCTTTCATACCCCTCTAACTCATGTGACCATTCCCTTAATGCAATAACTCTGATGTGCTCTCTTCAACGAGAGTATCAATATTTTTAATTAAACCAATCGTCATAGATAGCGTACATGTTTTCTTAATCCAAGCCAGTACCAATGCTCCTTTTGTAACATTCTAGGTGCTATCTCAGAATACTACTGAATGTTCACACTCACAAGTTGTCTAACAAAAATGAGATTTTCTTCAACTCAAGAATGTGCCTGAGCTTTTGTAGAGTCCATTTTCTCTTGTTAAAAAGTGCAATATCATTGTCTCCCATTCCTTCCACGTTCATATCTTCTCCATCTACCAGATATACTTTCCCAAAGTCACCTGTAACATAATTCTACATCAATTTTCGATGAAAAGTTGTATTGAAGGAAGCCTCTGAATCCATTATTCAGTCTTCAACAAAACTATAAAGTGCAAGCAATAGTGCATCCCGTGCTTCTTCAGTTACTACATTCACACTATCATTTTCTATCTTCTTTGATTTTTCTAGTTCCTCTTTATATGACCAGTTTTTTCACAATTCCTATAAGTTACTTGTTTATCAGGCTTTAACTTGCTTCTGCCTCTGTGCTTTGATTTTGATCTGTTCCTGCTTGAATTTTTATTAAGTGTTCTTCCCTGAGAATCAACATTAAGTCCTGAACTCGAAAATGAGAATTCTCTAGAGTCTTTCCTAAGCACCTCGTCAACTAAAATCAAATCATGAATATCATCATATTTCATTTTAGATTTATTTTGCAGAATTGCTAACAACCATCTCCAATGCTTCCCAGCTATTTGACAATGAATCCAACAATATCAGTGCACGTATCTCATCAACAAATTCAATTTCTATCAATGATAATTGATTTGTGATAGTATTGAAATCATTCAGGTGTTGTACAATAGACGTACCTTCTGCTACCTTTAAATTGAATAACCTTTTCATCAGGTGCACCTTTTTATTCGCTGACGGCATTTCATACACACATGACTAGACTGCCATGAGATATACAGTTGTCCTTTTCTTGATGACATTGCGGGCAACGAACCTCGATAGAGTTAATTAAAAAACATCCAGAACTTGTCAATCCAAAAAATTCTATTCAGCATGATCCATTATTCCCGGTCTTTTTCTCAATAATAAAGATAAAGTTTCTTCTCATAGAGGTAATCATCTATCTACATCCTCTAGTAACCAAAATCTATTTCATCGAATTTCTCAATCTCTAAAACCTGCACTTCATTTTCCACAACTGTCTTTTCTCAGATTTGAACCAAAGCTCTGATACCACTTATTGTGAGATAAATAGAACAAAAGAACAGGCTCACAAATTTATGTGGTTTGGCAAATTTTCCACATCCACAGAGTTGCAGAGGATTTTATTACTTGAGGAATTAAACTGTCGCCAATCACGCTGACTTACAAGAAAGAGTCTCTCACTTTCTCTATCTCTCTTCTCCTCACTCCCTCTACTCAAGATCTACCTCTTCTTTTTCTTCTTTTTTGTTGGCAAGAACGCCGAAGACAAAGGGAAGTCGTAAATCTTGCAATATCTTTCTGCTTTGAGATCGTGATGTCGTTCTGTAGGAGCAGAGCGCAAGGAGAAGGAAGATGAAGTTTCTTGTCTCTGTACACCACCGCCTGTTGTTGCCTCCCTGTGTTCGATCACAGAGCTGAAGATCGAGCAGGGCATTTTATATATTGTAAGGGAGGGCCCGGTTCGGGACTAATAATAGGCGAATGGATGCTTCACTTCGTGGAAAGAGGAGGAAATAAGGGCAGGAGCAGTTTCTGCCTTTTATTATTATTTTTTGTTCGTGGACCTGTCTCCACAAACTAACACATGATACTCATCATTATTATCTATTTGTGTGTTGGATCCTCGTGCAATGCTAGGACGATAAATAATCACTCACCGCTGTGGATCTTGCAACACCCAACAATATTAGTTATCTAGTTTTTGTCCTATCTTTGAACTTTTAAAATCACTCTTTTATTATATCATTTAACTTTATAAATATTGAACTACTCAATGAGAAAGTGAATCATTATTTTAAAACCCATTTTATGGAGTTTGAGCCACGATCCTCTCTACCCTAAGTTTCATGATCATACCCCAGTAATGACACTGATGCCATTAGGATCGAAGACACTGTGTGTCTCTTCTTAATTCAAAATGGTTCCACTACTCTACCTACTACCTCTCTGACCTCAATGTTGTCGTTCTATGTAACTATTGGTACTATTTAATTTATTATTTATTATCTTATGCATTTATTTCAATTTCTTTTTAGTATTGTCAGCCTAGGTTTGATATTAAAAACCTTCTTTTTATGGTCGTGTAAACTAATATAAATATTGAATTAAATCAATGAAGAAAGAACCAAATAGTGAAGTACTTACAGCGATTCCCTTAAGATTAATAGCTTTTCTAGATGTGGCATTATTTCTCGTAAGAATCGTGTAGGCAAGCTCAGGTGCATAATGTCCAGCATAATCTTCGCCAGATATGAAAAAATCTCTATTTCTGTACTGTGGAAATCTCTCCATCCAATTTACTAGAAATGTATAGGAATCATCAGCAGTTCTCTTATCTCCATTCTTATCAAGATCTGACGTCATGTTCGAGTATGAGAAACCAACACCCGCAGGAGATTCCAAGAAAATTACGTTTGCCACTGCATGTGTAATGATAATATAAAAATAACATAATTAAGATTATAATTTTGAGATTTAATTAATTAATAACTTTATTCTTGAAGTAGCAACACTAACCAGTATTCCATGCATAAATATTCCTTTGGAGAGTTTTGCCATCACTGTTTACTCTGAAAGGTCCTAGTTCCACCATAGCTCCATAAGCAAGCGAGCTGTATCCGGGTCCTTTTATTTTATGCATAAAAATATAATGCATTAGTTAAAATATATTCAACTGTAATCATATAGAAAAAAATATTGAATATAATAGTTGTCATACAAGTGGGCGCTCTTGGCTTAAAATTCAAAAAGGATTATGTAAATTTTATTTTATTTTTTTATAACTATAACAATTTTTATAAAACTTTTGTATTTAGACTTCAAAATTTTACATAGATTCTATGTAAATTTATATGTTGAATAATTTGAGACTCATACGTCATCATTAATTTCATCCTAACTTTTTTGGTTTGGCAATATTGTTTAATAGTTTTTACTTCTCCTTCTTGAGTGATAGGTTATGTGTCAACCTATTGTCTGTAAATATTTGAATAACTTTTATTCAAATAACCCCATGTCTATCAATTTTTATTCTTTAATTTTTATAGCAATTTCATAATTTCGTCTAAGTTTATTTGTCAAATTATCATCTTCAATTGATGTCAAATCAATATTTTCTTTAAATTAAGCATTTTGTAATTTATTTTTTTTATAGTTCAATATTTAGAATCATTTAATATTATGTTTATGTCTTGATCTACTCAAGTCACTCTATCAGAGGTTTCCGTTATTTATCGCGTTCATCAATGATCATACTAGAAATGTATGGAAGTGTTTGAGAAGTGAAAGGCCATGCTAGCAATGATATAGGCTTGATGCTGAAGTATCTCAGTTCAGATAATGGGGGCAAGTATCGTGATCAGAGTTCAAAATTGTTTGTGTTGTAGAGGGGACCAAGAACTTGACAAAAAAATGGATTAGCTGAGTGTATGAATAGCCCACAATCACAGAGCTTGCATGGACCATGAGGTTGCATGCAGACTTGCCAAAAAAGTTTTCGACTAAAAGGTAAACAATGTTGTTTATCTAAATAGCTGTGGTCAATTAGTACATTTGAAGAAAGGCTTACTTAAAGAAGTGTGGTGTGACAAGGAAGTAAATCTATCTCATTTAAAGGTATTTGTGTGTTCTACATATGTTCATGTCGATACATGCTCCAGGTATGCTTGACTCAAAATCTGTCAAGTGAACCTTCATTGGATATGACTTAGATAAGTTTGAGTATAAGCTATGAGAATATCATAATAAGAAAGTCATCACAAGCATGAATGCTACTTTCAATGAAATGGAGATGTACAAAGAAAAAAAAAACAAAACACGCTTCTAAAGATTCTAAATATGTTGAGATAGATGACACTGATGATTAGGAGGGATGAGAAAAAAGTACTTAACCAGATAGAGCACACAAAGTCCCTCAGTCACTTGTTGTTGAAGATAGAAGATCGATCAGAGTGATGCAATCGGTACAAAGGTATTCTCTTTAGTTGCACTATTTATTGCTAATTGATAGTGATGAACTAGAGTATTTTTAGGAGGTTATTCAAGTTGAAGATTCAAGAGAGTGGGAGCTTGCCATGGATTATGAAATACAGTCTTAGGAGTCAAATCATATATGAGATTTGATCGTATTATTAGATAATAAAAGAGGATTACACAACAAGTGAGTCTATAAGTTGGAAGATGAAGTAGATGGAAATAGACACTACAAGGTAAGACTTGTTGTGAAGGGGTTCTAACAAAAATAATGAGTGTACTACACAGAGATTTTTTTATTGAAGATGACAACAGTTAAGAGTTGTGTTTAGTCTAGTAGTAGAGGAAGAATTATATTTGAAGCAAATGGATGTTAAATAGCTTTCTTACGTGGAGACCTAGAGGATAAATTATACATCATGCAATCATAGAGTTATGAGGTTTTAGGGGAAGAAAATTTGGTTTGCATGTCAAAAATCGTCACTATGGCATGAAATAAACATTAAGACAGTGGTATAAAAGCTTTGACAGATTTATGCCAAACAGTGGATACATGAAGTGCTGACAGACCATTGCTACTTCATCATATGCTTCAGTAATTGTTATATTTTATCTTATTTATATATGAATGATATGTTGATTGCGATGACAGATATAGCGAAAATTGGGGACATGAAAGAGCAATTATCAAGTGAGTTCGAGATGAATGATTTAGGTTCAACCAAAAAGATCCTCGGGATGAAAATCAATAGGGATGGAGTGCAGATATATTGAAGCTTTCCCAGATAGAGTATGTTAAAAAGATCTTACAGAGATTCAACATGAGTGAGGCAAAACAGTTTGCACCCCTTTAAGTAGTCAATTCAAGCAATCTAAAGAATTATCGCATAAGTCTGAAGCTGAGCAAACACAGATGGGGAGAACTCCGTATGCTTCAACAATTGGAAGTCTGATATGTGTTATAATATATCATACCAAATATTACATATGCAATAGGAGTGGTTAGTAGGTACATGAACATTCAGACATGTATCATCAGGAGACAATGAAATTGATTCTCCGATATTTGAGGGGAATAGTCAATAGGGCACTTTGATATGGAGCGTAGAGATCAATCTACAGTGATTTATAGATTCAGATCCTGCAGGAGAATTGGATGGTTAAGTACAAGAGAGTATTTCTTTCTCTTTGAGGAACAAGTATGAGTTGGCTTTCTCGACTGCAGAAGATTATTGCACTTTCAACTGAGAAGGCCGAATACAATGCCATCAACGAGGCTAGCAAATCAATGATTTGACTGTAGGGCTATATGGCATAATTGGGTGATACGCATGAGATTGGAAAGCTTCATAGTGACGGTATGAATGTAATTCATATTATTAAGAACTCTGTTTTTCATTCTAGGACAAAACACATTCAGGTGAGGTACTACATTTTAAGCTCTCCTATAAGATTTACAGTTATTGTTGGAGAAGATGCACTTAGTTCAGAATCTTGCAGATGTAGATGGTGACTATCGAGAAACTAAAGTTATGCTTGGCTTCAATTGTAGTCCATGAATGTAGAGACCGGGGGTGAGGCACACCATGATAAGTTACTATGAGGATTGTATAAATATTGGCGCATATCTAGTGAACATGTATCATGAGTAATCAGTCTCCAATTGGTAAATTATTCGAGTTGAGGAGCATGCATGCACCCACAAGTGCAGGAAGAGCAAGATTCCAGTGATGGCGTAGCCACGCTTAACTGGCGTAACTGTGTCGGATGGTGTAACTAGGCTGCAACTAGGCATATCAACACCAATTGGATGCTCGACACATTTTTTTTTTTATCGAACGTCTTAAATAATTATATAGTCTTACAACGATAGCACGCCGTCGAGACAGTTTTACTATTTTGGTTCTAATGATTACGGTTTAAGCAACGAAGGGGATTTGCGCGTGCTGTGTAGTCTTGATAGAGATTTCTTCGTGAAGGTGGATTGCTCAAAGAGCAGACTTCGGAGCGAGGGTTCTCTTGTGAGATTAAGAGGAAGGTTTGGAGCAAAGTATTGTAAGTTCAATTGACTATTGAGAGAGACCTGAATGAATATTTGTAAATTTCTGGTTTTTTATTGTGAAAATTCTATTGGTGTCGCCCGGAATTTTTTTTCTGTTATCTAATCTTTTCATGTAAATCTTTGTGTTTTTCCAAGATTGTTTTTCTTGCACTTTTGTTCAAATTTTTGTTTTGGATTTCTTGAATTGATGTGATCCTGTTCCGCGTTATGGATTTGATTTCTAATTGATCAAAGCTTTAAGTATATATTTCCATGCCAACTTAGATTTCTGTATATAATTAGGAAGAGGACTATGCGCATGCCTAAACATCTCAAAAGATGACTCTTGCTTCATCTTATTCAAAAAATGAGTTTTTTGTTTGCAGAGTTTTCACCAGAAAAAAAAAAAATGTTCAGCCTTCTGTGCAATAAAGTAACAAAAAAATGAATGAATTATATTCCTACCTAATTTCTAATTCAGGGTTAAGCCCAACCTTCCCAGCTCATTAAGTTGATGAACTTTACCTCCATTTAACCACAGAAGAAGAGGTTTGTTGGATGAATCAATTGGTGACTCCACGAAATAGTAAAAAAGCGCCCTTCCATTCTCTGAATCCACAGTAATGTAACCTGCATACTGATTGAAATCAACCCCTTCAGGTTGGCCTGGAAGCTTTAAGATTTTATCTCCATCCATTGACCCATCCTGTGCGATAATATTGACCTCTTTGGTGGAGTTAGTGGTCTCAAATTCCGAAACAAAGTCAGAGTGTTGGGAAGAAAATGATGGCCTTTTTGCATCTATCAGTTTTCTTAGCATCTCTTCCTGGCTAGCTTCGTGTGGGCATGGTAATAAGATGCAGAAACATAATAATATTGGCAGCCAAAATAAGTAGGCCGTCTTCATCGTCTTTGATGTTATTGATGAAGATGAGTTTGTTATGTAAATTTGATATACACTGAATTATATAGGGAATGGAACGCTTTGAGTTTTTATTAGTGTATATTATATTATTAATGTTTACAAGAAAATCCAGAGAATTTATTATTATTAATATTATTAAATTATATTATCTTTGACACAGGCACTCTCATGTATTATGATTTGTTTTCTATTCTTTTTTTGTTTTTGTTTTTATGTAGCTATGTTTGCATTAGTATTAAAATTAATCAACTAAAGTTGTAGTCCTTTTTTATTTCCAGCATACTATTAAATCCCCGATTTAATGTTTTCCATCTCATTGCCCTTGATCCAAAGGAGTGAATCTCTCACGATCCGGCATACGAAGATGTTGACCTCATTTTTGTGAGGACCCATTTTAGATGACATTTATGACCTATATTAGAAAAGTGTCTACTAACCTTGACTTCTTGAACCCGTCATGGGTCCCCAAACCATGTCATGAAGGTAGTGGACCAACACATCCTAAGAACCCCGATCAGAAGGGAGGTTCAACAACAAAGCTGAATACACTCCCGACAAAAGGACTTACACCCCATCTAAATCGGGGATCCTTCTAAGGACCTAAGCACGCTTGAAACCCAACTAAGTAGAAATCAATGTTGGGTCAGTCCGGTTGTAGAAGTATAAGCGTTTCTCCTCAGGACAAGTAAATGATGCAGTTATCTATTCAAATCCTAAGCATGAAGCTCTATTAGAATGCCTTGGGATATGTCCATGCTATGTAACTCATTTTAAAACCAACTTGAAGGTCATACAAGAAAGTAAAAAAATATATATATATAAAATATTGAATCTTTTAATCCTAAATTTTATTTGTCTTAAAAATTTATTAGAATTTGTTTAGTTAGAAAATTTATATTTTTGAGGTTCTCAGAAGAGCCTAAATTATAATTTATTTTAAATCCCAGACAGACAAAAAAAAATGAAAATAATCCAAACACGCAGATATGCAAGAAAAGCAGGAAAAAAAGCCAACTATAATAAAAGATCAGTGTCACTAGGTTGACAACAAATCCCTGAAAATAAAAAAGTGGTCAGACTCCACATATACATGTTCAGAATTTATTATATACATAAATGAGATTTAGATTTAAGGTATGAGACATGAGCTTGCTGGTCCTGGTCCCCGTCACGTGGTTTGATGCATCTGACTCTTTGAAATCCTTGCCTGTACCTTAGTTCTAATATAAAAATCTTCTAGGGACTCTAATAGTACATAGGAAAAAAAAAAGACTTGATCTGTATGAAGAAAATGTTAATGAGAAAGTCAACAAACATGCAACACTTATGAGCCATGCCTAACACGATGAGCTAAGTGGCTCCTAGAAAATTGAGATTTAGTGATAATCATTAAATTGCTCCTCCTTGCTACACGTGAGGTGTGTATTTAGCCATGACTCATTGCAGGAAGACTGACCTAATATATTACCATGCATATCAAAAGAGTAATCATGCAAGCACAACAAAGGCAGAAAAAATGATGCCTGGCTAGGGAAACTAAACCAACAAAGAATTATAGCTAGGACATCGAAAAGGATTTTGTAACATCCTTGTACTTAGCCTAGCATACGATCTAACGTAATGTCATAACCGACATCTAAGTAAATGTAGGGTTATTTCAGTAGGCTGGCGTATGTTTTGACGGAGTCGCAGTCACTGATGCCATCCTAAAGATTAAAGGATCCTAAGAGGTGCCACTATATGTAGGTTTTGTAAAAGTTTTTGAAAAATTTAACATCATGTACAGTATAAGCAGGCATGCAAGTAGTTTCAAAATAGATTTTACAAGTATACTTTAAAGTAGGCCATAAAGAAAGAAAAGCCTAAGAAGCACCCATTAAACCCCTTGCAAACTTAATACGACATACAGGTGCTACTCACGGTGTGATACCTAGTACTGCCCACCGATTTATCCTTGCGGGCAATACCAATTTTTGCGTCGTGACTAACAGGAAGTCACTAAGTTAATAAGCTAGTTTCGTTGTTAAAGCGATCGTGGATGCGCATGTGGATGCAAATTGGTCCAATGCACAGTGGCCACCTCATAGAAACTCAAGCGATCACTAGATAATAAGTATTCATCACATGAATACGGTGGCCTATACTAGTGACAAATATGCTGACAACGCAAAGATGAACATGTAAGGCACAAAACACAAGTGGTTTTGTGTTTGATCTCTTAGGGTATATGACACTAATTCAAATTTGGAGCTTATGTTTTTGGAACATAAGACAAACTCATAATAAGTAACGAAACAACCAAGAAATTACTTTTTAGCGAATGGATTGGAAATTTAATTTAAAATAAAATTTTAAAATTGGACTTTGTGATCAGAGTTATTTTAAATTATTAAGCTATTTTTGTCACATTGATACAATGACATATAATTTAAAAACTAAATTTTTAAAGCTTTTGGAAAATATGATTAGTTGTTATAACAATTATAATTAAAGACATATTAATATTATTAATGTTTAAAAGAAAATATAGAGTATTATTATTATTAATAATATTATATTATATTATCTTTGTCATAGCCACTCTCATGTATTATGTTTTGTTTTCCATTCTCTCCTTTTTTGTTTTTATGTAGCTATGTTTGCACTAGTATTAAAATTAATCAATTAAAGTTGAAGTCTTTTTAATTTCTAACATGATATTAAATCCCCAATTAAATATTTTCTATCTTAGTATTGGAGTTCATCCATGTCTTTGAGAATGTTAGTATGAGAGCATGTTGATTGCTTCTTTATATTGCTTGCTTATAGTCATCTATAGAAATTGCCTCATTTTGACGGTTTTGGGCTATGAGCAAGAAATTGCTATATATTTATTACTTTCTTTATTATATATATATTACAAATGTTCATTTGTTTTAGCACGAGAGAGCCCTTAAAATTGAAAGCAAGAAATTATGTGAAATTTTCTTGAGCCCCGCAATGTCATGATTGACCTGACCGCAATTACGCAAGTAAATTAGCTTATAAAAATTATGGCCAAACTTGACCCCAAATCAAATTAAGTGGCTAATGTACGATACTTAAAGATTAAATTTTTTATAAATATAAATATAAATCGTACATTAGAGGTACTACGCAAGTATACGTATCGTTTCAAGTAACATAGAATTTTCTTTTTAAAACCCCAGATATCGATTTCACAGGGAAGCCAAGTAAAACAAAGAAATAAATAAAATAAATCTATTTAAAAACTAATCAACTAAAAATAAAAATATGCAAGTTACTCAAGTAGAAATTGTAAGTAAGAAGGTAATTTAAATGCTTTAACGCAATAAACAAAGATTCTTTCCCCATACAAAATATTTCATGATTAGTAGACATCTAATTTAGCTTGAAAACTTTGAGAATGTGGGATTGTGAAAAATAGGAGAATATAAATTCGTCAACTCTTTCTTCAAGCAACAAAGAACATTGGCTAGTTTAAAAGATTGGTTCAGGATGTATTGTTAGTAGTAAGGACTAATTCTAGGCAGTCACTTTTAGATTAGCCCAGGGTGCCTATGGTTGGGCCTACTAGTGACCCGTCGACTTTATTTTAAACCAAATTGATAGAATTTAGCCTGTCACTCTAAAAACATATTCAATTATACGCCCTTCAAAGATTATCTTCCTATATATTTGTACCTCCCCCTTCAAGGCTTTACAATCTACTTTTCCAAGAGAAATGTGATACATACAAGTTAAGAACTCTTAGCTCACGGTCAGATCTTAAGAATTCTCCATAGATTTTAACGATACAAGAGGCCAATTTGTAGGGTAAATGAAGATCAGGTAAAGTATCATAACAAATTATGGAAGAAGAAAAAGCAAAGTTCTCAAAACCAAATTAAATACTTAACTAAATCATTTCATACTCGTAGGGAGAAAGAGAAGAAGACTACTTAGAAAGCATCAGATTCACACAAAAATTCATATTTATATAACTTAAATTCAAAGTATAAAACTTAAGAACCAAGGTATAAATACTTATCTGGAATGATATCCAAGCAATCCTTCGAAGTTTCTCTGACTCCAACTGACTTTTACAAGACTCCAACTCCAACAATCACACTAAAACACTCTAAACTCTCACTAAGGTAAGAAAAAGTAAAGAGAAAAACACTCCACACTCTTTAACTTAATGACAACACACGCCTCCTACACACACTTTGCTGTAGAATAGCCCTATATTTATAGAGCTTAAAAAATGACTAGAGGTTGCTTAAGGCGCCTCTTCAAAATTTTAGTCATATTCAACGAATCTTCTAGAAAGTTAGTGTGGTGCCTAGGCGCCAGATCACCAGCTTCCTGTGCAAATGGACGCGTCCCTTTAGATTTTGAGTCACACCTCTTCGTTGAAAAACTGATTCCCTGTGTCTATATTCATTGTATCTTTTTTAAAACATGTGGGAATTTGTTCAAGGACTTCTAGATTGTTTCTGAGGCATCAACAACCGTCACAAAACCGTCCAAGAATTCTCTAGATTCCACTGTTGTGTCTGCCGCCTGGGCCCAGATCTGGCGCCTAGGTGCTAGAATCAAGTTTTTTCTTCTTTTCTTCACTAGGCTCATTGTTGCTCATTTTTCTCCTTTTTTTAACTCTTGTTCTTCGTAAACTCATTTTTTTGTACCTGCAACCAAAAACATAAGAAATACCTTTCATTAAAGCGTAATATCCTTAAAATATTAATTAAAAATGATATAAAATTTTAGGTAATTTTAAGGTGAATCAATTCCCCCAAACTTAAACGTTGTTTGTCCTCAAGTAACTCTTTATTTCTAAAAATAAAAATCTATGGAGAAAATTTTTCTTTAAGACTTCTATAACTGTTCATTTTATAAATAAAATAATGAAACTTAAAAAGCTTTTTTAATAACTTGGGCTAAAACCAATATATGTAAAATATTTAATAGTTAAGTGTTAGAACTCTCTTCTCCTATCTATTTCAAAGAAATTATTGTAATTTGTCATATTAAGAACATGTAGATAATTTACAAGAAAAAAATTTTCATGATAACTCTACTAGTAAGGATGCTTATACATGAAACTCAAGTAAAAATGTAAATAGGTCTTTTCCTATAAGATAATTCAAGTGAAGCCAATTTTTGATTAGACATCTCCTCAAGTTTCTCCTTACATATTTTTCATTTTTGGCTTTTTTCATTTTTTTTCTTTTGATTTTCTCTTTTTTTTTTCTTATATAAGGATTACTATATCTGGAGCCTGTTAATGATTTTAAACTTCACTATCCTTAACTTATATTTAAAGACTTCACACATTTTCATTTAATGAATATGTATTTAGCAAAAATATTTTTTTCATAGAGTTTCAATTCTATCTTCTTATGTAAACATCTTAATTCCTTAATACTTTCAAAAATACAATATTTTTTTAATTTAGATAGTTGAATCAAAATTCTTACACTCTTTCATTAAATAATTGCAATTTTTAGAATCATCCCTTGTTATTAAAAAAATACTTATATAAGTTTATTATAATATTCATGAAAACAATAGTATATCTATCTTAAATTAACTTTTCTTCCATAGGTTATGTTATTAATTTTGAAAATATTGCTTACTAAAGATAAGTAAATTTTAAATTAAAATTCTTTTCCCTCCCCTAAACTTAGTTCTTTTAATAAGGTTTAAACATTTTCCAATATGAAATTTTAAACTAAGTAAGAAGAAAAAGATACACCATTTAGGGTATTTAAAACAGTAGAGTAATACAGGTATAAGCAACAAGTAAATAACATTTGAAAACTAATACTCTTTTACAATTTTAAACATTAAAAATAGCAGGAGCATAAATAGGATTAAGTTCTAAGAAATCCAACAACAGAAACATAACTCAGTTACTATAGAGCACTCATACAGTGCAACAATACTGAAAAGTAAACATACACATAATAGATACATAACTAATGCAAAGAAGAAATGAAATCTAATCATCCTCTGTCTCTTCATCATCTTCGAAGGAATCATATGGCATATGACTTCTAGGATTTATCCAAGGGGAGAATTTAGGACAAGTAGGAAATTCTATATTCTTATCACCCTTCAAGAATTTCACAACTGTATATAATCAGACACATGATCGATTTTACTATCCATATCGTCTACTATGCATTGCATCAAGAACAGATCACTTTGATGCTCCAAGTACCTCTGACAAACAATATTCCACACATCTGGTGAGGCTTAGAAGTAGAAGTGGAAAGTCAGGGTGCAAAAGTAGAAGGCATAGAAGAAGAAAATTCTCCAGAACCTTGACTTTTTGTTTTTCCATAAATATCCACAAGAGATTTTCTAATTGGCTTTAGTTGCTTAAGTATCTCTTCAGAATGAGAGTAAGTAATACCGACATTCTTGCATATCAAGAAAATGAGAGCTGTGAAGCCTAAACCAAAAATAACACTTCCTCTAGCTGATGTGTTGATTAGATCATAAATAATGGCTCTCACATCGATTGGCTTCATTTCTTGAATGCAATAATTTAAAACAACTCGTTCTTTTCTCACTTCACTCAGGTGATTTGATGGACGAATGCGAGCAGAAATAAAGTAGTGCCAGGCTTTAGAAGTAGCATTAAGCACAAAAGAGGAAAAATTTACCTGTTTATTGTTTCAGATTTTCCAAGATCCTCTTCCATCAGTCAGGTAGGCTAAAATCTCACCAAGCTCTCCTTCAGATGGAATAAAAATATCATAGAAGCAGTTTGTAGCAGGAGATAGACCATAAAGCATGTTGATTACTTCAGGAGTGACCTCAACTCCCATCCCCCTAACATAAACTTCATTGTCTACCGTTTCAGGAAAATTTGCATAAAATTCCCGAACAACAGAAATAACGACCACAGCAAAAAAATAACAAAACTGCTCCCACTGCTGAGCGGCAATAATATGTTTGATCGAGCCGCCGGGTTGATAAAAACTTCGCTCTACAATGAATTTGCGAGCCGACGCAAATTCGTTGTAGAGCACTTGAGCACTTGTGCTAGCAAATTTTGATTGATCAAATTCGCTTCGCTCCTTTCCTTGCTTGGATTTTGGTGTCATTCTGTAATTTTGAAAATAATTCCAAATAATTTATGAAAATCATAACATGGCTCAAAATCTAAGCTTAAAACACTAAATAAAGCTTAGATCCATGGATTTTCCACTTAAAAATCAAAATTTTCTTCCAAATTTTCAGCACTATTCACATGTAGAGAAGTCCATGGTGAAAACTCAAAATAACTATACCAAAATGTTGATCTAACCTAGATAAGTTGAAATCTGGAGTTTTTACACTTCAAAACTTCATGAATCAAGCTCAAAATGGAGCCCTAGGACCGGTTTTTGCGAGTTTGGGGGAAGAAGATGAAGCTTAGGCACTTTAATGGCGATGGGCTCGGTTTTAAGGCCGAATTTTGGTTCAGGTGAACAGACGCCTAGACACCAGAATCGCCAAAAATTTTGAAAAATTTTAAATTTTTAAATTTTTATAATTTAGGTGTTTCTAACATATGTAATAACATCTCTAAGAAAATTTTAAAAAAATATTCAAGTCCAAAATAGATTCCAAATTTAAGATACATTCCAAACTCAGCTTGATACATTCCAAACTCAAATTTTACTTAATTTCATTTCAGATCTTTAAGATAAGGTTAAAAAAATACAGAAAATACAATTAAACAACGTCTCACATCTCACAACAACATTTAACAAACAAAAATTCACTACATAAAACATTTTTAAATCACAAAACACTTAACTATTACAATCAATTTCTCCACTTAATTCACCCTAATTTCATGGATTCACATCAGAACCTTCATTAGTTCCACAAGGTAATTCACTACGAACAAAGGAATGGAAGAAAGGGACACGAGGAAATTTCAAGGCGGTCTTTTCATCGATCCAATTGTTATTAGCATAGATGGTTGCTTGATAATCTTCAAAGGCTGTCAAATGATCAGATTAAACCTTCATTTGCCAATCCATATGCTCATATTGGTGGTACATTTCATGCAACCTTCCTCCAATAAGAACTAATTCCTCTTCAATCTTCTTAAGGCGACCGATTAACTTCTCCAACGTCATGGCTAGGTAGCTATTAAAGTAAGTTTGTGAATCCTTATGCACAAACTTGGCTTTTCCCTCATTCTCAATGTTTAATCTCTCTATGGAAGCAATCAAAACTCTCTTCTCTCTCAAAAGTATTGTTTCTGGTCAAAATTCTAATGGCTTGGCATTTGGAGACAAAGATGTGGTGGTTTATAGGGAAATGAGTGGGTAAAACTGCTATGGGGCAGTTTTTCCACGACACAGAACTGTGGCGCCAAGGCGCCAGGCGCTAGGATCTCAGGTGTCTGGTTCTTAGATGCCAGTTCTGGCGCCTAGGTGCCAGAATCTTGAAAATCATAGGTTCGTCCTTCGTAAAATTTTCATAAGTTTCACACCAAATTAAGATCTAAAAATGTAGATCAAAATACATGTAACTAAGTGTAGTCACATGTAAAACACACTTGATATCAAAAGAAATCAAATCATACTATGTGTTGCCTCCCACAAAACGCTTGGTTTAATGTCGTCAGCCCGACATATCCAATTGTTTACTCAAAATGGGTTAAATATACCACATCTT